>CM037851.1:9566558-10166558 GCA_021234595.1 Delia radicum
TTTTTCAATGCTTCCAATTGTTGGGTGTAAACTTGCTGCAAACGCGAAATAACAAACAACAACAACATAAATCGAATCAAACATAAGAAACCTTGGTGTGGGTAATTCCTACTAGCATAGCTGTTGGAAAATTCTTTGTTGCACTTGTAACCACCATTACCACTGGCTGCAGCAGCACCACCATGTGCTTTATGTGCATGTAACAGAACCATAACCTCAGACATTTTTCATTGTCCAAACAATCAAACATTTACAAACGTTATTGTACGATATTTTTTTTATCATCATTTCGCCCAAAAAATTCATACTTTAATATCAGGGATGGAAATTCTAAACTTGGTAAGCAACTGCATTTTTAATCGTAAAGAGAATCTTTTTTAATCCTAAGAATACTTCATTTTTTATTATTTGATCCGGCAAAAGATGACAAAAATATTTCGGCTTTAGCAAAAATTTTGACGACAGCGCCAAAAAGAGTTGGCGGTTTTTAGTGTTGTAAAGCATACACTCAGGGAACTTCTGCTTTAAAATATGTAGTTGTTGGGTTGTAATACAGTTTTCTTTATTTTTAATGTAAATGTCAGTCATTTGTAGAACAAATTAAATTTTTTACTAACTTTGTAGTTCATTTAAAAAAACAAACTACATCAAATGACTGTTGTTATGATGTTACATTCATTTTTTACAGTTGTTTTTTGTTATTTAAAAATAAAAAATGTTTTTTTATTTGTTACTAACATATGTGTTTCTTTTTTATACAATGTTAGTAATTTTTGAACATTAAAAAACAAATGACAATGTTAGTTGAATTTAATAAACTGTTAGTCGTCCTTTCTCTAAGTGAAATTTCATTTGTTTTTAACTACAATTTGCAGTGTCTTTACCTACTTAGTATTCTAACTGTAGCATCCTAGCTTTGGCTCTTCCTCCAGCGTAGACGTTTAGCAAGACGGGATTTTTTAAATTACTACAAGGAGGAGGGGAAGTCTTCATCTTGGCGGGCTGCCCAAATCCCTTTGGCAGGAATTAAAAACATATTTTCTTCAAATAGAACTTAACCCACTCATATACTTTTTGTAATTTTGGGCCACGAACGTAATAAACATAAGGGAAAATCTGCCCCATGACGGCCTGGTCAAACCGCTTAATCTAGGAAGTTGAAATTTGCCACGTAAGTTCCTACTACAAGGAGGCACAAAAACGGGAAAAATTTTTCCCTTCGTAGAAATTTTAAATATATGGTTCTTCGAATAGAACCTACTCACTGATATGATACCCAGCAAAACGTTGGTAATGGGTGCGATAAAGTAATGCATTACCTTGTAATGTGTACTCCTACCTGTATCATTATTTTCCAACAAGAAGTAATGAGTTACCGATAATTGAACACTCATGGATTACCTTGTAATGAGATCTCATTACAATTTACATTACTTCAAAACATAAAATAATGACTTACCGATCATCAACTACATAATGAATGAATTATAAATGTAAAGTAATTATTAATATATATTTTTGAAAATCTATTTATAGACACATTACTTTGTGATTTTTTGTAAGCATGAGGGTAAGGTGTATGATTTTGATATCACGAACGAAAACACGAAGCACAACAACTCATTTACATTTTAAGCAATAAAATATTATATGTATCGACAGCTCAGTTGGTAGAGTTCTCGCTTAACTAATTGTTAAATACCAGAGACCCCAGGTTCGAATCCCAGCATGACCAAGTTATTTATTTAATAAAAAAAAAGTTATTTATTAATAAAAAAAAAAGTTATTTATTTAATTAAAAAAAATATCTGTAAAAAAAAAAATTTTATGCATTTTTTTATGAAAATCTATTTATAGACACATTACTTTTTCCCACCATGTAACCATATAAGTATCCAGTTACTTTACCCACTACAAGGTAATGAGTTACTTTGAGGCTCATCGCCTGTAAAATTCATCAGTGAAGTAACGTGTAAAGTAATGCATGAAGCCCTATGGCGATACATTACTTTACCCATGATTTGGTAATGTGTGGTTTTGCTGGGTAATTAGTCTGTTAGTGTTGGCTGCTAAACTGTGACTTTCTCTATAAACAACATTTCTGAATTAAAATTTGTCAAATGCATATTAATTAAAAATTAATTTCGACTGTCTATAAGACGTGAAAATAACAACAACATTTTTTATTGAGCATCACATTAAGCTATATTTAAAGATTTTTTTTGCCCCTCATCAATTTGATAATGTTGTGTGAAAAAATACGTTCAGATTTTCGATATTAACCTTTTCCGCAAGTGTGCTTTGCCAGGTTTATAGCGAGGAGCATGGAGCAACAATATTTTACTTCCAAAATGTTTTGTTGTTTTATTTGTATGAGAAAAAATCTAAATTTTGAGACAGGAACGTGGTAAAAATATGGGTTAAAGGGAACAAGTTTTTTCCCATGAAGGCCTGTCTGGCCAAACCGCTTAAGCTAGGAAGTTGAAATTTGGTACGTAGGTTCCTCATTCAAAGCAGATGTCAGCTAAGACGGAATTTTGGTGTTCCCACGAAGACAAGCACAAAAGGAAAGGTTTTTTTAATATTTTGATTTTTTTAATATGCTATAAAAATGTTTGATTGAAAGTGAGTTCAAAATTAAACAAAAGTTTAATTGAAATTTTATTGCCAATATTTTGTTCTGCATAATGCACTCAACTTCCCATCCCTGCTTAATATGTTAGTAAACAACACTTTGCTGTTGAGAACAGGTACCTGGGTACAGGTTTCTTAGGTTGATCCCCACACTCAGTGTTTGTTGGTGGCCTATCAGACGGGGCTGTCTGTTAGTGTTGGCTGCTAAACTGTGGCTGTGTCTATAAACAACAACAACAACAAAAACGTGTGTTGAGCATCATTAAGCTAAATTTAAAGAGTTTTTTTTGCTTGGCCCCTTATCAATTTGATTATGTTGTGTGAAAACAAATTACGTTTCAGCCTTTCGATATTAACCTTTTCCCCAGTGTGCTTTGCCAGGTCTATAGCCAGAGCATGGAACAATAACATTTTACTTTCCAAGTGTTTTGTTGTTTTATTTGTACGAGAAAAAATCTAAATGACGTAATAAAAAAAAAACCATAAGTATATTTTTTTTTATTAAAAACACGTAATAATAAATTGGAGGCATTTTAATAAAATAAAAAAATTGCAGCATGAGGAAGGAGGTTGTAGAATTTCCAAAATAAATTTACTGGTTTTAGTCTTTAACTTTAATAATATTTTAACATAACTTTAAAAAAAAAAACTTCACTTCTAAGTTATATCAAGTCTAGTTTATTTATTTCTGCACTCAAAAAAGTTTAACAGTAGAATCTACAGAAAATTACAATTGAAACAACTGTTGATTCAGCTAAAATGCCAGAAAGGTAATTACCGTTAAAATAACTAAATGTAGTTGTTTTTAACTGTGTAAACCTAACAAATGTAGTAAAAACAACTAACCATGTCGTAAAAACAACTGACCATTTTTCTTAACTACAAAATTTTTTTTAAGAACTGTAGAAATTGGTAAAAAACTACTGTTTTTAACAGTAACCGATTAACTATACGTGACATCTCTAATAAAAATGTTTTTCTATAAAAATGTATGAAAGACCTATTAGGCAAATATCCGGTATTCGGTTTAAACCGATGCCGAATAATCGTGATTCGTTAAAGTACCGAATATACTATTCGTGATATCTCTATCTCTCGTTAAAGTACCGAATATACTATTCGTGATATCTCTATCTCTCGTTAAAGTACCAAATATGCTATTCGTGATATCTCTTTCTCTCGTTAAAGTACCGAATATACTATTCGTGATATCTCTATCTCTCGTTAAAGTACCGAATATACTATTCGTGATATCTCTATTTATCGTTAAAGTACCGAATATACTATTCGTGATATCTCTAATTTGTATGCTTTGGAGATACAATGAAATTTTCTAATTACACGGTGCTTCAAAACACAAAAAATTGCAATCTCTATTTAAGTGACCAAACTAGACTTAGTTTGTAAGTTTAGATGAGTGTATTACAAAACCGGTTTGAGAAGTTTGCAATAAACCCTCAAATTTTCGAGATAACGGTAAAAGACCACGAGTATCTTTTGCTACTGGTGCATTTAAACAATCATTTTTCAACGCAATCATTTTTCAAACCGATTTTGCATTTTAAAACCATATTTAAAAAAAAATTATCCGGTATTTTTAAATATATATACTTTCTTTATATTATTAATATAAATAGGATAAATTTAAATTTTGATTTTTTTTTTAAACTTTTTCAACTTCTACAAGGGTTTTTTTCGAATCTTCTTTTAAAGCAACAATATGCTTAAGGTTAGTATTTTCTAGAGTAAATCGAGTCTTCATTTGTTAAAATCGGTTGAAAATTGACACAGTTATGGTAGTTTTTCTATATACATAATAACTAAAAAAAATTTATTTTTTTTTTTCAACTTTTACAACTTCTACAAGGGTTTTTTCGAATCTTGTTTTAAAACAGCAAATCTTCTTAAAGTTTTCCTGTGTAAAATGAGCCTTAATTTGTTTAAAATCGGTTAAATAGTGACAAAGTTATGGTACTTTTTCTATATATGCAGAGCGAAGGAGGAAGAAACAAAATTTTGTATGTATAGAAAAAGTACCATAACTTTGTCAATTTTCAACCGATTTGGATAAATGGAGGCTCATTTTACTTAGGAAAACATTAGCTTTAAGAATATTGCTGTTTTAAAAGAAGAGAAACTCGTAAAATTTAAAAAAAGTAAAAAAGCTGAAAATTTTAATTATTAAAATATGGAAAAAGTATCATAACTATATCAATTTTCAGCTGATTTTAACAAATGAAGGCTCAATTTACTCCTGAAAACACTAACTTAAAAAATGTTGTTGTTGAAAAAGTTGAAAAAGTTTAAAAAAAACTTAAAATTTTAAATGTTATTAAAAAAATCTGTACCTGTTTATATTCATAATATAAAGAGTGTATAATATTTTTAGAAAGACAGGATAATGTTCTTTCAAATACCGTTTAAAATTTTAAAAGCGGATAAAAAATGGCTGACTAACAAATGTTTAAATTTGCAAATACTCTTTTACCGTTATCTCAAAGATTTGAGGGTATATATGTATATATATATGTATGCACAGCGCATACTTTAGGGACAAGCACAAAATTGTCCCCGAAATATGCGGTGTATAGAACCAATTCTCCTCATCTAATACGCTAGATTACTTTGGGGACAGTCCCCAAAGTAAGCAAATGTCCCTAAACTATACTCTCTAGAGTATGCGCTGTGCATACATATATATATATATATATATATATATATATATATAAACTTGTCAAACCGCCCAGGTGCCCAATCGGCACAGTGTTGGCAAAGCGTCGGCGACGGTTAGTTATGCGTTGGCAGAATGTGGGATTAACAATCTTGACAGTATTGCCCTGTTACCCAACTGATAACAGTGTCCAACCGTTGGTTTTAGCGAACTTTCCGCCGTTGCAAAATGTGTTAAAAAAAATGTGTGCTTTTAAAATAACTTAAATTAAATTAATTTTGAGAAATATGTGTAATAAAACACCTTTAAAAGGCAGCAATACAGTCCGATCTTAATATTATATATCATATTAATGTGTGAAATATAATAAAATATTAAAAAAAATAATTCTAATTAGTTGTAATAATGGTAAAAACAACATTGGCAAAAATTTTTACTTGTGGTACTGGTAAAACACATGCTTTGCAAACATAATAGTTTTTTTCCTATTACAATATTAGTTGTGCCTTTGGTTTGAAAAATACCAAAGGTACTACTAATATTGTACACAGTGGGATTCACAAAATATCAGTGTTTTGCCAGTACTATTTTTTTTTTTTTTGGTACGGTTAGCAATTTCTACCTGGGCGGTTTAGTAATACACTCAACTAGACTTACAACCTACACTAGGTCATTTGACGATTGATTTTTCTGTGTAGCACAGTGTTATTATTTGCAAACTATGAGAATTTTTAAAAAACTCAACATAATCTTCTATTTTTAAATAACTAACAAATTTTAAATGTTAACTGCAAAATTACTGTTTTAGTAGTTGTTTATTAAAATATTAAAACAACTGCTTCAAACTACTGTTGAAAAAAACAGTTATTTTCTTCAGTTGTTTTGTTTTTTTAAATAACTGTCATAATAGTTGTTTTGTATTATTTCATAGAAACTGTTATTTCAGTTAAAAACAACTATTACTGCTTGCTACACAAACGACTGTCATGTAGCAACTGTAAAAGTTTTTTGAGTGTGACAACCCTTTTTCAAATGTTTAACTTAATGATTTCCTTAAAAAAAGCTGTTGTTGAATTGCAGTTTCTTTTCCACATTTGGATTCCATCTTCCTTTCCTAACCTACTTGTTATTTTTTTTTTTTTTTTTTGGTTTTGTGCATTTTCTTAGTCAATTACCAAGTTTTTAGTGATCTTAATCATTTTCAATGACAAGTAACCTTGTTAATGACTGCTTTGTGTTGTAAATGACACACATACAGACAGACTGTGGTGCTCACTGTGCTGAGTTGGCTGGTTTGGCAATTGGGTTTTTTGTTTTGGAAAACATGGTGTAGATGATTAACGCAGTATTTAAATTAAACAAACATTATTGCAAATGTTTTGTCTTTCGTATCAGATTATGAGAGCAATGTTGAGACTTTTAAGTGGAACATTAGACCACCAAAAATAAAGACCACACAAACATGTAAGGGAAAACCTTAAACAAAATATTTGAATAGATGAAATACATGGTGGCATAAACTACTCCTGAGTATTTGTTGCAGTACCGTCGCGATAGATTTTTTACTTTTTTTTTACTAAGTTACATGAATCAGTTGGCAATAGCTAAATTGTTCTCTATGCGCAGAAATGGCTAAAAATTACGATTATAATATGTAACTACAAATGTTATTAAAAAGACGGTGACTGTAACCCTTTTTTTTTTTGCTATAAGAAAAAGGAAACATAAGAATCTACCTAGGATGTATGGGCTTGTCTTTCGCTTTAGTCTGTCTGTCTATCTGTATGTATATTTGTTTGCAATTTGACCTACTTTAAATTATTAATCTGGGGTAACCCCGTATTCATAAAAAAATTAAACAGCATTGCAAATGCATTTTAGTTAAAACACAAATTTTAGCCTTTAAACTGAATTCATAAACGAATATTAACTTTTACACAAGGTATTTTATGAATACAGTTTTAAAGGCTTAAACTGTGTTTGAACTAAAATGTGTAAATACACATATAATCTTTATTAAATTTAAATATTTTTTTTTGTCTTTTATTTAAAAAATAGACAATTACTTTCACAAGCCGCTGACAACGCAAAATCTAAGTTGTTTTTATTCAAAATTTTGTTTTATCTATGAAAAACAGATACAAAAATTTTCCATGGTTGGTTTTTTTATATATCTGACAAGAATTCAACTTTTCAATATAATTTTCCTCGTCTCACCTACATATGAAGCGTTTCATTGGCTTAGTTCCAATGCATTTTAAGACATTCGTGAAGAATTTTATTAATTCAAGGAAACTAAGGGTTTCTTACTTTTAAATTTTTTTTTTAATTTTTCAATGGTTTGAACTTTTTTCTATACGTTATTAAAACTTTGGAGAAAAAATCGCAGAAATAAAAAAGTTACAGCTTGTTAAACAAACTCCTTGCCCTATATTTGAAATGAGCAATATTTACTTTAAATGCCTTTTCTCAAAAAAGATATTGAAAGTCAGGTGAAACTGTGCAGCCTTTAACGGGTGGACCAATGTTCTATCGGTTTTTTTATTTTTTTTTTTTTGTTTTGTAGAGGACTAAAAAATGAATACCCTAACGTAGAGACATTTTTAAACTTTTGCATAGTATTTTTTTGAAAAATAAAAAAAAAAAAATACTTTTTAATGTGTTTTTTAATTTTTAGTTTACCCTCGTACCATTTTAATGCAAATCAAACATTTTAAAATCTGGCTACGTTAGGGAAGCGTGTGTGAAATAAAACTTTTTTTTTCTCAGACGATGGCATCCGATTTTGCCTTTAAAAAGTGGCATATAGTGAAATGATTAACAGGGTTGCCATTGTAGTCCGAATTCTAAATTATAATTTTTAGAATAATTTCTAGCATTGTGTTTTACTATTGCAAAAAGAATTTTTTTAATAAACCATTTATTTATTTTTTTATAATTGCTTAAATATGGTCGTTTTTATTGATTTCTAAAGCTAGTAAGCCCCTTAATGTTAAACAATTTTATGAAACTGTTTGGTAAATTCTATAAGCACTTAATTGTCGTAATGATTCATTAGTTTTATGAAGGTTTTCATTAAATCTACAAACATTTCATAAACATTGACACCTGTCTCACAGATTCTATGAAAAGTTTCAATGAACGAGTTCCAGTGAAAATTTTCATTAAAGCTATGAAGAAATTCATTACTAAAGTGAATATAATTCTCTCAGTGTAGAAGAAACTGCGGTAATATCAACGGATATTCATTTTTAAAATAATAAAAGTAATATTTTGAACAAATCGTTTGTTTATCATCTGCAAGGTATTGTTTAAAAGAAATGTCTCTTCTTTCAGAAAACAGAGTAACGCATAAGGCTGGCAAACGAAATGCAGATCCAACGAATGAAAATTTCAAGATAAATAAATTCCATTAAATATGATAAATATTAAGGACTTTAAATTATACCAAATACTTTTTTTAAATAAAATATTTTAAAATATATTTGTATGTATTTATAAAAATGTGTCGTTTTCTACAAGGGAGTTATATGGCGATATTTTCTTTTTATCTACCAGATGATCATTTCGCAATATCGGCGATTTATCATTTGGGGAAATTGTTTTCGTATTGATATCGGGTAACAGTAGTTCCCGACGGAAGAAACTTCTGCAATACGAAAATGATTCATGCAGCCAATAAATGTGGCTGTGGTGGCTTGTGGTTTTAACGATTGCGTTAATTTATAAATGATTATTTTACGTAAGACGTTTAATTCGTAAAAATATATGGAAAATAACGAGGATGTTGAACCAACAAAAACAGGAAGATAAACTGATTATTTGCAAAGGTCGGATGATGCATCCGATTATTTCAACTGATTATTTTTTTATAACATATTTTTATACTTTTTATAAAAAAAAAATAAATTTTTTTAAAAAAAAATAAATTTTTATAAAAAAAAAATAAATTTTTATAAAAAAAAAATAAATTTTTATAAAAAAAAAAAAATATATTTTCATAAAAAAAATATATGCTGATTTCAAAATCAAGATTTTTTGTGAATATTAAGCATTTTGCAAATTTTAATCTGGCAACCCTAACTACAGCGTATGATTGTTGAGTGATCCATTTAATATTACTCATACGCTTTGTATAGATTATTTTACTAATAGAAATTATATTACAATGCATTGTTATATTTTTGTTGAAATGTATTTATATTGAGTCATTTTCAAAAATTTCTATGCGGTCTTTCGAATTATACTCCAAATCGAATTAAAACGGCTCAACAAAACTAACTTTTCTAAAACTTCGGGTTCTGATGAGATCCTTAGCCACATCGAAATACTAGTATCAACCTAGCTAATATGTTGGATTCGCTTTATTTTTGTTAATATACGGAGGTTGAAAGCTCGTTATAAATTGAAAATAACATAAAAATAATCTCGATGTATATAAAAACAAAAAACTAATATACCTGTAAAAATTATTACTTGAGCCAGAGTACAAACTAAAAAAAGTTTTTTATATAAATAGAACATTTTTGGTCTTCAAAGTTTAGTAACGTCATGATGCTTGTTAGGAAAAAGACCTAACCACGTACTTGATTACTAAGAAGACAAGAATGGAGCAAAATTGATTATTGATAGGTTTTTTGTTAAAGTTCTGCCTATTATGGAGGCTCTAACTTTTCTAAAACTTCGGGTTCTGATGAGATCTTTAGCCAGATCGAAATGCTAGTATCAACCTAGCTAATATGTTGGATTTGCTTTATTTTTGTAAATATACGGAGGTTGAAAGCTCGTTATAAATTGAAAAAAAAAAAAAAAATTTGTCCACATTGTCTCCAAATGCCAAGAAACCGACCAACTATCGTTTTTGGCCGAAGTCTTTGTGCTAATAATTTTAATTTTTCTTAAAATATGAAACTGCAAATCGATAAATCTATAATAGTTTTAGACTATCGAGAAAAATCATGCACACACTTAGAATATTATGTAGGTAAAGTCCACTGCAAATGTAGTTAAAAACAAATGAAATTTCCATGGACATAACTGTTATAAAAAAAGTAAACTTATAACTATTACGAGCATTTTTTTTTTCCTTACGCGTAATTATTACTGTCCAATTAATTTTTTTTTTTTTATTATTCAATAATAGTTTTGAGTAAAAAATAAATACGTGCTCTAGTCGAGTTTAGTCGAGAAATTATGCATGCGTTGGTCTTAATTTCACTGAAAATATTTTGTGTTAAGTGAATTTTTCTATTCGAATCACTCTTAATTTAAGCTATTTAAAAGCACCAAATTTTTTGAATTAACAACGTTATGCCAACGGTAGCAAGTTCGCTTAAGCTAACGGTTGGCCACTGTTATCAATCGGGTAACAGGACAATACTGTCAATATTTTTAATCCCATGTTCTGCCAACGCATAACGGACCGTCGCCGACGCTTTGCCAACACTGTGCCGATTGTATTTTTCTGTCTGGCAGAAGTTCCATGCCCTATTCATTATATTCAACCCAATTTTTGTAATTATTGCTAAGCATTGTCGATAACTCTAGTAAAAACTGTCCAAAGTTAGTTAAAACAGTCTTAAATATTTAACTGGCAAAAAGTAAAAAAAAAACCATTTTTATGATTCGTTTTTGAAATTCAAACGTTTGTTTTTTATTCCTTATTAAAAAGCACAACACAAGTGAATGTTGTATTTCCTTTGTTTGTGTGTGTATGTTTAAACAATTCAGATTCGTATTCAGATTCTTTTTAATCTAAAACCTTTACAAATGTATACTCTAGTCTCAGGGTCTTCACTTTTTACAAATTCTGTCGGCCTGTGTAATTTTTTACATCATGAGACATTTTTTTCGAATACACAAAATATATAAAAAATCCGAAGCCATCTTTTTCTAACTCAAATGTAAATTTAAAAAAAAAAATTAGAAATTCGCGAATTTTTTAAAATTTAAATAGACTTCTATAAAAAATTCTGAGGTATTTTCAAGTTCAAAAGCATTTCACTATTGAAAAATTCTGAAAAAACATTTTACTCAAAGAAACAGTTTCCTCTTAAGAATTTTCAGTTTATACCTAAAAAGTTTTTGTAATAGAAAGTTTTAAATTTTAAACAAATTTTCAACTTTTAAAACATTTTCAAATTAAAAAAATGTCCATATTCTTATAATTTCTCACACTTTCAAACATATTTTTTAAAAAAAACCGTTTTAATAATACTATAAATTAGCATTCCAGTCTACATATGACCACATAATGACACTAATTCCAATTGAAAATTAAATTTAAAATGTGTTGAATGATATTGCCACAATTCATTTTGGTCAATTTACTTTATTTTCAATACCAATTATCTATTATATAAAAAATGTGTTAAAGAAAATTCATCTATTTTCTTCTACAACAAACACATGCAATATGCCGGCTTTTAACTTACATTCAAAACTAGGAAGAGGATCTTAAGAGCAACGTTTAAATAAAAAACACAAAAAAAAAAAAACATTAAAGACAACTAGCGTGAGAACTAATTGAGTCATTCAATTTTAAAATATAATCTCCAACTCGACACTTTTTTAAGAACTTTTTCCAATGTACAAATGGAAATAGCCAAACAACTATAAACGAACTACAAACTACTCTGAGAGGTGCTGAGGTTAAATACAGTGGTTGAAATGAATTGACTTTTGGAATAAAAAAAAAAAGTTTCAAAAATAATATGAGTCAAAATTTTAGTAAATCTAAATGAATCTTAAAACTTAAGGGCGAGTAACTTTCTCTACAAATAACCAGAGTTTATTTAACTTTAACCACAGATATTTTTATATACACTTTGACATTCATAACTATGATTAAGCCCTAACGTTGGTTAGCTTGAGTTAAGTTAGCAGGTCTAAAAGAAATAAATCAGACTAATTTTGTATTGCTTTCGGAAAAAACCAATTGGGAAGAGACTTATAACAAAACAACTTAAATCGACTTAAGTTGTTTTATTTTAAAAGGAAATTTCAAGACTTTTTTTTTTTTTTTGCTGCAATAAAGAGTTTTCCCACTTTTTTATAGATTTCCTTACAGTTTATAATATTTATACAAGTAATATCAACTTTAAATATCTTAGAGTACAAGTTGTAATGTTTCATTTAGAAAAATATTTAAATTTTAACCACTGTGCCAATGATGTCAATTTATTAATCTTAAAAGTGGCTGGAGTACAGCAAAAAAAATTAACGTTTTGTTTATGAATGGAGTTGAAATTATGCAAGACGATTTGGAAGATGCCGAACAACAAAAACAAATCTAACAAGGAAGAACCGCGGATGGGTTCCCTCCGATTGTCATAAAATTTGGACGAAAAAATAAATAAGCAATGAGTACCTTTTTAGCAGCCCATTTCACGTTAAAGGGTTAAAATTTGGGTTAAAAATAAAACAATTTTCCGTTATTTGCGTTTTTTTTCCAAGCATCTTTAAAGCAACAATATACATATTTGGTATCAAATGAAAGGTGTTTAGATCCCCATTTCCATTGTCATACAAAAAACAGTAAAAAGTTTTAAAACAAACAGTTTCGAACAACTTTGGAACCCATTTTTACCCCTAAATATGCGATTGGCCAAGTATGTTTCTTACAACTTTTTTATAACTCTCGTCTCCTCTATCTTATATCCGAATTTCAGCGAAATCTGGGGGAACTACAAAACATACTTCCCTTGTAAGCTTTTTTTTTTTTGCTAAGCTAAACTAAGCATAAGCCAAGCTTTGAGTATTTTTTTTTCTTAGCGTCATCGTCATTTTCTTCTTATTTCAGGGTAATTGCTGGTACTTCATCTAAATGTCAGGCCGTAATTCACAACTAATTTGATACCGCCAAAACTACACAAAACTAAAGTTAAACTAAAGTCTTAAGTCTCTGCTAAACGTCGTTAAATGCGTCGCAGTTGTAATTTGAATCTAAATGCGGCTAGTCAAACCTTTTTGTTGTTGTTGTAGTTGATTGTTGTTGTTATTGCGGCAAAATCAATTACGCCGCATGAACTCACTCACATTAGTTGTGAATTGCATCTCGTTTAAACTTGGCTCATACATACATACGTACTAACTTTGTTTTAAGCCATGTTAGTACGAATTGTATTATTGCATTTGATAGTGTCTTGTTTTACACTCTGTTTTCTGATTTTGACACTGCTTGCAACAACCAACAACAACATCAAAACGTAGAAAGAAGAAGAGAGTTAGTAATACGAAGCGATCAAGCCACAACACCATCAGGATAATTTAACGATTTATGCTGGCTTTAAAGATTGATGACATGTGATGATTTCGATTTGTAGAACAAGCTGTAATGTTTCTAATTGGTTTTATTCATGCAAATTTTTTTAAATGCATTTTTTTTTATTTTAATACAATAACTTAAATTTTGGTATTTTTAAATTGAAGAGCTTATTGTAAAAACTTGATAAGCCACATTTATTTTATTGCTGGTTTTATCTGTTTTCTGGTCACCTATTAATGAGTATTTGATAGAAGCCTTGCTTGTACACTCAACAGCAAGCTTCTAGAGAAAAGAAGTCCTGCAAAAGTCATACTTTAGGCATTAAATCAATACTTTGAGGGAAAAAAACAGTAAAATTAGTATGTGGCTTATCAAGTTTTTACAATAAGCCCTTCAATTCATGTATGTCCCTTTTTTTAAAGAGAATCAACACTCAGGCAATTCTTCCTATTTGTTTATGTGTTGATTTCTTTGGAAAGGAACAGTTGTTGTTGATTTCTTTGGAACAGAACAGTTATTGCTCGCCACCTGAAGGAGAGTTGGCGAACTTTTATAAAAGTTTTTTCTTCATAGCCCTGATTCATTATTTTCTTTCGGTGGTGTTAAGTGCTATGGGAACACCGATACGTATGAGAGATAAAAAACCCATACATATTATTTTTCTAAATTGATGTTGTCGTCGCCGGGTATCGAACACGGGACCAGCTGTGTAACAGTCCAACGCGCTAACCATTATACCACAACGCATATATGTCCCTTAAAAACGATTTGTCGATTTTCGTTCATTACACCACCCACTTTTATTTCAAATAGATTCAAATGGATAAATTAGACGTTAGCCCGTTCCGAATTTCGGCTGAAAATGGCATATTTATGAAAAACAAAAAGTGTATTTTTATTAAAAATTCCCAAAATTCGAATTTCTCAAATTTTAAAAAATTTAATTTTTTATTCCATTTATTCACTTTCAAAAAATTCATCCGATATCATTAACCCACTTTAGCCTGAAATCAAAAATGTCCAATTTGATTAATATGCAACGTCTTTTTTTAGTCAATTTTAAATATTTTTTAAAATGCCTAATTTGGAGATATCGATTGCTATTTTTATAATATAATAGTTGTAATTAAAGAAAAAAAATGTAAATAAAAGATAATTCGATTTTGTGTGCGGAGCGACTACTTTTCAGGACATTTTATGAAAATTGATTATTTTGTCAAAAATGGAACAAAATATGAATGTTTTCATCTAAGTTTGCATATTTTTCGGAAAATCACCACTTAAGTTTGATTAGACTATAATTATATAAAAAATATTTAACCTTTAGCGGCCTAGGCACAACAAAGACAAATAAAACGTAATTTATATTACAACTACAAGATTGTAAAGCCTTACACCATCTTAAAAAATCCTACACTTTGCTCCTTCAGACTCAATATTGACCCATAGAAAAAAACATTTATTGCGCATTAAAAACCCCAAACAACATATATCCCAACAAACTGTGTTTGTTAGAAGAGCCATGGTAACAATTTTTGTATTTTTAATACAAAAATTAAAACATTTTTGAACAATTAGCATACCACGGCTCTTCTCAACAAACACTGTTTGTTAGGATATATGTTGTTCTTATAAATTGTAATACAACAAACACACATACATGGATTGACAAACAAAGTATATCGACATGTAAATTGTTGTTTTTCAAATAGTTTGATTATATAATTAGGATTACCAGATCAGGCAGTTTATACCCTAATGCAGACAAAAAGATTCTTATAGAGTTTATTTTGTCTGTTGTATGTAATGTCTCGGTTTGAGTTAAGTCCAATTATTTTTTTCTATTGTAGACAACTGAAGATTTGGTTGATGCCAATGAAACAATTGTATTATCTAATCAGGAAAATGATCAAACTTTTTGAAAAGCAACAAATAAAATCTAATATGACAATATCATAATACATTTTTGAACTTGAGGTAGAACAATATTCTAACTAAATGTTTAGGAATCTTTCGTACATCCAGCAAAAGTCGAAAACGATATAAAAATAAAATTTAGGATTAGAATATTTTTTTTATTTTGTTAATCATTTGCTCCAAATTATTTTTAAATTAATTTTTAGCTCTCTACACGTTTAAGGATGTTTATGTTCACACAGCTTTATGAGTAGGAAAGGCGATCAAAAAAGTGCCAACTCAAGCAAAAGCCGAGTTGGCAAAAAATCAAAAATTGCATCAAATTTATACTACTTAAAAGAAAATGAGTGCTGTTAACGCAAAAAAATTATATAACTTGAATTTTTTTATTCGTATTGTGTTCACATTCATTCATATTGTGTTCACATTTTCTTGTAATAGAGTGATGAAATACAACCATGCAAAGAACGGGGTCAATATCTACCCAGAGGGAGGAAAATTTAAATTTTTAAATGCCACTTTAAAAAACCTAACATTTTATTGAAACTATGTTTTTCTGATGCAAAATGACAACATTAGGTTTTGTTAGTTTGTCTTAAATAGTTAAAGAAATATTTAAAAATTAAATCGGCTATGGGTCGCAAACTACCCCAGGATGGTAAGAAGGTTAAATTGATAAAAAAAAAATGTTTTTTGATATTTGCAAAAAATGCTTAAAGTTATAACCCTATTGTACATACACTAATAATATTAACTAGTCAAATATCATAGTTAAACATTAACTAATGTTCATATTGTGAGAACATTTCATATTTGGTAAGTTTTTTTTTTTTCATTTTGGATTTTTTTCATAAAAAAAAACCCATGTCTTTACCCACATTCAATTCCCTATGAAAATGTAGAACACAAATGCAGAAACAATGCTTGAGAAGAAACAATGAAACTAACAAAAAAAAAAAAAAGTATTGAAAAATATAATCTGGGGGACCTTGTTTGTTTTTGTAATGATGACGACCATAATACAAATCTAAAATCAATAACTACAGCGGTTTATAAGACATAAAGGACAAGTCCAGCAGGAAAAATGCTGCAGTAGAGGTAATTTCTTAAAAGCTTTAGACAATATGGCTTATAAATTATATGGCAATAAAGGCAACATTGAATAGCTTTAGCTTATATTTTTATGCTCCACATGAAGTAGTGGTTAGATATGTTTTGTTGTACCGTTTTTAACTTATTGATCGTAATATCTACCGAAAATCGAACTTTATGAGATCCGAAATCCATACTATCATGAGTTCAAAATTTAAATAAAAAAATGTATTTTCCACTTATTAAGCCGACATAACCTTTAAAAAAATAGTTTTACCGAATATTAACAAATGTGGAAGGGTAAATAAAACTCGACCTAGTTGAATTTTATATTATTATTTTTTTTTTTATAATATAGTACAACGTTAGTATGTACCCGATGAAAAGAGTTCCGATACAGGTATATATAATCATATATAGTCATATATATTATTCATCATCATATCATAACCTTATTTCATGAAATCCCATGGGATATCTTCTGATATAATTTAATCCGAAATATGGGTCTATCTAATTTGATCAAGTTATATATAATTTCATCAAATTTGATTTAATTTCTTAAAATTCTTGGAAATTCAGCACTACTATTTTGTTTCACATTCCAAATAATAATGAATAATATAATCGGGTTTCTAGAAATTTTAATATTCAACTTAAATACTTTTAAGCATAACTTCAAGTTACAAAAAGCATACCGGCTAAAATTTTACAAAATCAGATATATTTATTAGAGTTCGTTTTCAAATTTTTTTTATTATTTTGATTTCTTTATATTATCACTTTTTAAAAGGTATTTGTATCAATAAAATTAATGGCGTATTTTTTTTTTTTAATTCCAACTCCTTCCCGTGCCTATAGGCGACTCAAATCGCGGATTTTGGGTCCCTTTTCCCATACAACAAAAACGGCTAAATATATGTCAAATCGTACTTCAGTATTCGATTCTACGGGAAAACTTAGGCCCATAGGCTTTTTTTTTAGTTTTTGGAATGCAACAGAATGCATAATTAGAGTGGTCCAAAAAAATATTTTTAAAAAAAAAAAATTAAAATATTTTTTTTGTTAAATTTTTTTTTTTACAATGAAAAAATACTTACATCTGAGAAAAATGGTCCAATTTAATTTTGTAGTTACCCGTTCAAAAGTTATTTAAGTTTAAAAATTTAATTTTTTAGTGAATACAAAATAATTTATTGGTTTATATAATAATTTATTGGATTTGAGTCGCCTATAGGCATGGGAAGGAGTTGGAATTAAAAAAAAAAAAATAAGCTATTATTTTTATTGATACAAAAACCTTCTAAAAAGTGATAATATCTAAAAATCTATTTTTCAAAATTAACTCTAATATTTATATCTAATTAGATATAATTTAATGCCCCAATATGTATAAAATTGTATCAAATTATATATAATTTGATATAATTAGATTCATGTAGATGACCCATTTTTCGGATCAATTTGTATGTGCTTGTATATGGAAACTTATCAAATGAGACATAATTTTATTAGATAATAATTATAATTATCAAAGTATGCGAATTAGCTTTCTAGCTTTATATTTGATTTGTCTTAAGATTTTTGGGTTTTTCATTAGTCCGACCGAGCAGTAGGTTTTTTGGTATCTAGAGGCAATGATGATACATTTTGGTATTGGAAACATGTTTGTAGAGCCGATTTAATTCGATTTTGTGTATAAAATTTAAGAAAAAGGCCGAGGTTTAGCTATAAAGTTAAAATTTCAGCCGCCTAACTATTTTTGATATAGCCGAACTTTCGGACTATGGAATTTTTATTGTTTAACACTCAAAATCGCATCTAATCAGCCCAATAAACATTTTTACATTCTCCAATGCTTTAAAATACCGAATACAGACCAAATACATTTTCTGACCAAACTTTTCGGTCGGAGACCGAGTGTAGCTTTTCTAAGTTTTTAAATTTCCTTTTTTTCAGTATTTTTTTTTTTTGCTGTAAATACATTTTTGAATTCCATACATTGAATTTTGTTTTTTTCTGATAATTATATTATATATAAAAGTGATAGATTTTTGTTGTTAATTTTTACCTCATAACATATTTCTTTATAATTTTAACACATATATTTATATAGAATTTTATGTGATGCCATTTATTATTATATATAAAAGTGATAGAACTTATTTGGTTTTATTTCATTATACATAATTATACGTATTTATATATGAAAGTATATATGATCTCATATTTAGCTATATCAAGTATATATGATGAGATAAAGAACATCAACTAATATATAACATGAGATATAACGATATATGATGATAAAAAGCAATATATTAAAAATGTTCGTAAAAATAATATGCGGTGTAAATATATAACCTTACATATGGCCACATATGTAATTATATATAATTATGACTATATATAAACTTTTTTCGTCGGGTAGTTATTTGGAGCATTATTACTACAAAATATACTTAAAATATTCAATATTTACTTACCATCGTTTTTAATATGTCGTTTATATTTTTAGCTGTATACTGTTCATCTGTTTATGAATTTCAAGATGTATTTAAAGGAGCATGAATGTTAATTTTTTGGCATTTGTAGGGCATAATATCCATTTTATGTACAAAGATTTGTCTGTAAATACAAGAAAAATTATTTCTTTTGTTTAGTATAAGATATGATGTGTATATAAAGGAGCTAAAGAAGATTTGGGGCCTTTTGCCGAAGCCGATTTATGACTGTAATTTTAAGCAATATATACCTAGCAGTGCTTAGATACCTATCGTGTACATGAACAAAATCCAGTAGGTATCTTTATTGAAATTACGGGCATTAGAGATTGTAAATTTACGACAAAAATTCAATTTTATATGAAGTCTCGTAAAACAACTTTCGAAGTAATTTGTTTCATTTAAAACAAAAATGGATTTTTATATAAATTTGTGTCAAATAAGTTAGTATATTTGGTTCATTAAATTTTATACTTTTTAAAAATGTTTAAACTATTTCTAAAACTCGTATTTCGGGTGCCAAAATTAGTTAAAAATGATATGTCACAAAACATATTTTTGTTAACGAGACTTTGTAGTCGCGCAAAATAACGACAAATCTTTGCTAAATCAAAAAATATGTGGTTACCGATATGCTTATTAGTATAGACAAAAATAATGAGTCTAAAAATATATTTTCAAAAAAAAACCAAATTTAATAAAAAAAAACAATATTTTTTTACTGAAATTTTTTTTAACAAAATGTCCGCACATTAGAACCTGGGACTCCAGGTTGTCATTCTAGCGCTCTACCCCCTGAGCTATCTCAACATGTTATACTTCATAGATAAAAACATAAATGACTTGCTTGCACAAAATGTCATTACTAGCCAGCTTACAAAAAATCACAAATAAGTTGTTATATATGTACATAATAGAGATAAAAAAATAATGAGTCAGAAAATAGATTTTCAAAAAATTTTAAGATCATTACTTTTTACTTTTTGGTTTGCTATATTAAAATAATGGGAAAATTAACTAGTTATTAGTAAGTCCTTATTATTCGCGTTAATGTAATGCAGAGAGTAAACTGGTGCCACTACTGGTAGTGATAAAAGTAATGACATGCCATTCCCGCTTTTAAATTGGGATTTTTAATAGTTATGACAATTTTGCTATTATTTGTACGATAGTTATTTATACCACTTTTAAGGGTTGTTTTTACTACATTGGTAATTGTTTTTTAAGTAGTTAAAATTTTAGTAATTTTTATTACAAACACAGTCATTGCCTTTTTAATTACATTTGTAGTTATTTTTACTGTATTTTTTGGTCATTTCTATTTACATAATTCACTGAGTGTAAATATTTATAAAACATTTCATAAATATAAAGAAGCTTGTCATCCATTTTGTACTTTCATGAAGAGTTTATTTATGAAGTGTTTCATTGGACGAAAATCGTTTGTTTATCATATTTATGAAGTTTTTCATAAATACACTCAGAATATTCTTACATTAACTACATGTAGGTCATTCAGGCTAGCAAACAGTATTAATTGTTTTAACTACTATTTTAGTAATTTTTCTATGAGAAAATGAAAAACCACTAATGTAGACAGTCATTCCAAAAATACTGTACTTCAGTAACATTTGTTTTGAGTAGTTATTTTAATAATTAAATAAACAACTACCAAAACAGTAATTTTGCAGTAAACAGAAGATTATGTTGAGTTTTTAAAAGTTCTCGTTTAGTTTATGTTTGTTATTATTGATATGTTCATAGTTTGCAAATAAAAATTTTAAAATTTCATTGTATCAATAATGAATAAAAACGTCGTAACTGGAATACCGTTTTAAATTTTGACTTTCCATTTTAAATAGGATGCAGGAAATATAAATTCGTATTGTAATTAAAAGAAAAAAATATTTTTTTTATAAAAAAAATATTTTTAAAATACTGAAAAAATAGCTGTTAAAAACGGTAGTTTTTACAACTTATGTAGTCGTTTTATGTTCATTGTTTTTTTTTGTTTTGTTGTTCGTTTTTATGGTTTATGCATTCATTTAAGGTTAGTTGTTTTTAACTCCTTTCGATAGTCGTTTACCTACCATTGCAGTTGTTTTTATCAATAGTTAAAAATTACTACATGGTTAGACATTTTTATGACAAATACAATCATCGCTTTTTTGACTACATTTGTAGTCATTTTAACTGCGATTTTTACCTTCTTAATTTCCTGGGGAAGCTTTTTCCTAACTGTAGTAGTTATTTGCAAATAAAAACGCAATATTTCTTCCCAAAATTCTGTAAAAACTTTTTGCAGTGATATATTTCTTAATTTCTCACATTAAGGCCCCTTTAAAAAGGGTTGTTTTAACTGCCGAAAACTGTCCATGAACGACTTAATGTTACATAAGTTTTGAGTGCAATTTCTTGAACATAAAATTTTTTGAATTGTATGTGAAAACGGAACGAAAAAATAAAATATTATTGTCAACTATAACAATTCAGATGAATATTATATGTAAAATGTAATATTACAACTTTTTACGTAGACAATACATAAAAAATACATTTAACATTTAGAAAACCAAAAAACTCCTGCAACTTTAATACTACACTAGGAATACTATGTAGGTAAAGACCACTGCGAATGTCGTTAAAAACAAATGAAATTTCACTTAAAGAAAGGACGACATACATTACAGTAAATTCAAGTAATTGTCATTTGTTTTTTACTGATCAAAAAATTAACCACAATTGTAGTAAAAATGAACCACATATGCGGTAAAAAATACACAAACATTTATTTGTTTTATTTTTAAATAAAAAGAAACTACGGTATAAAATGAATGTAAAATCATAATACAGTAAGTTGATGTGGTTTGTTTTTTTAATTGAACTACTAATTGAGTCAAAAACTAAATTTCTTCTACAAATGACTGTTTTTTCACTTAAAAATAAAGATTACTGTATTACAACTCAAACAACTACAAATATTTACAGCAGGAGTTGCCTGAGTGTAGGTTTTATGAAAAGAGGAGCAACTTATTCATAACCGAAATCGAATCAGAACTCATGTTTGTAACACAATATATGCAGAGTTTTGATTTCATATTTGCTCTGATTTATTTGGCGTCAATTGTTAACCATTACATTGGAGGATGTCATCTTTCCATTGTTTTTCTTCGATATATAATATTTTTCTTCGTAGTTGTTGAATCAGACTTGAGACAAAATGTAGTTTACAGACTTTTGTCGTACTTGCAGCAGAGTTAGACAATAATGTTTGTGTAAACTCAAAAAAATTTAGTTAGTTGAAAAGTTAGTAAAACGTCTTGTAAATCAAGTATAATATTTCTCAGCAAAGTTTTTGCTAAAATTATGTTTTCAGCTAAAATTTTAGTTATACTTATTCAGCACTTAACTGTTTTGAACTAATGTTGTACTAATATTTTACTAATGTTTTGCAAATTTATTTTGCAAAAAATAAATTGTGCTGATAAGCACATTAATAGTGTGGACGACAACCAGATTGAATGATAAATGCAGAATGAAGTAGATGTCGCTGTATGTCAAGATGTAGTAAAGACGAGGAAAATTATACTTAAAAGTACAACTCTTGTAAGATATATAAAAAAATCAACCATGGAAGATTTTTGTATATGTTTTTCATACAAAAAGACTGCAACAATGTGTATTCATATAAGTTGTTGAGCTAATAAACTAAAATATTGTGTTGTTTCCGGCTTGTCAAAGAAATTGATTATTAATTAAAACAAAGACAAAATAAAATATTTAAATTTAATAAAAAATAAAATATGTATTTGTAAACTAAATAGACAGACTAAAGCCAAAGAGAAGCACAAACATCTAAGGTTATTTTTTTATATTTACTTTCTCTTTTTGCAAAAAAAAAAATTGTGTGTTGTCATATTTTGTTATTTTTTTGTTTTGTTTCTTGAATTATCTACGGCATTTGACTTCAGTCCAAATTGTCATTATTTAGACATCCATGGATGTAAGTAGTTGGAATATATTTTTGTTTATGTTATATATAATTATTTATATATATTTTCAGATATTAAATTAATTCATGTCGCCAATGCATGGAAATTTAAAAATTTATATTTAAAGAATTACAAATTTGTTTTTAGGATTTTCAGCAAATTAATTGACAAAAGTATAACTTTTCTACAATTTTTTTGATTTTTTTTTCAGCCTAATAATATTCAGAAAAAAATTTTATTAATTTTTAGCAAGGATTTTTTATTTTTTAATTAACAAAATGTGTAATGTACTTTTTATTATAAATCCTTGTTTTGTAAATATTAATCATAGTTTCATATTTATAATATTCATTCAAAAGAAACTATTTTTTGCAAGAACCGTCCTGACTTAAAATTTTGCCGACTCAGCAAAACTTTTTAATGACTTTTTTGAGTGTAGTTGAAAGATAATTTTAATAATGTTTAAAATGTTTAGGATTTTCAGCAAATAAATTAACTAAAGTATAATTTTTCTAAAAATTTTTTGAGTTTTTTTCAGTCTACTAATATGCAGCAAAAATTTTGTTAACTTTAAGCAAGAATTTTTTAATTTTTAATCAACTAAGTGTTAGCTAAACTTTTGCTGAATCTACTAATTTTGTTGCAATATATTTTGCTGACATTAGCAATTTATTTTTGCAAACAACCTCCTGACTAAAATTTTACAGAATTTACTAACTTTTTTTTTAGTGTACTCTCTGTTAGCGTACAAGAATTGTAATGTGGTTGCACATTAATAGGCATCATCATTATTTCCATTGCACAAATCGTGCACAAATTCCCACGGACTATAACAAAAAAATTTAAACTACAAAAATAAAATTCATTGTTGGATTTTTTTTTTGTCTGGTAGTTTAGGCGCTTAAAAGGCAAATAATGTATGAAAAAGGATTTTTGGTGTTTTTCTGAATATTTTGGAGTTTTTTTTAAAGGTTTGCCACTATCATAGGAAACTATTAGTACACCATTTTTTAATTTTTTATTAAAAGTTTTTAATTAAAAGCCTCAATTTGTAATAACTACTAAATTGATTTATAATAAAATAATATAATTTTGAATGGAACTATTGTTAATCAAAAAAATTTCATTAAATTAATGAAAAATTAATTAAATTTTGAAAAACCTTTTAGTTTGTATAGAAATTTTTTTAATAAAATTTGTTCATTAAATGTATGAGTGTATGTATGAAATTTCATAAATAAAATAAAGTTTTTCATTAAGTTTAATGAAGTTTTCATTAAATTAAAGAAATGGTAAATGGATGAATTACAATGAAAAAATTTCCAAAATTTAAACATGGCTTATAAATGAAAACATCTAAATATTTTGAAGAAATCGCCAAAACGTACATTTTTTATTTAATTTCGTTGATTTTTTTTATTTCTTACGATTTTTTTAAATATTTGCAATTTTATTTTATCTAGGTGAGTTTTTAAGTTTTGGCGATATTTTATAATTTTAGCGTTATATTAGTTTCAGTTATTTTTTTTGTCGATTCCTTAAATGTTGTTTGTTTTGCCGATTTTTGCAAATATTTGCGGTTTTTTTAATATAAAAGATTTTTTCTTATTTTGGATTTGTTAATTTTGGTGATTTTTTTTAAATTTTGGTCTTTTTATTTAAAACTGAAAATTTTGTGTGTATCAACAAATTCATTTTCCATTAAACATTTAATATATATTATTAAACTTTTAATTAAAAGTTTGAAATAAAACAATAGTTTAATTAGAATATTATTGACAATATTTTTTTCTGTAATAGACACCAACGACAATCGTCCACTTTTCAAAGTTAATTTACAACAATATTACATACAAATTTTAAATAATTTTTAATAATTTTGGTAAAAAAACAACCAATTACCATCGTTTAGTTTCACGTTTTCGTAAGTAACATCGTCGAAACGATAGCAATTTACAGATAAGCGATATCGTTTTGAACTAAACGATATCGCTTATCTGTTCCCTGGTCAGTCACGACATTCATCAACGCCAAAAAAAAATATTTCATAACCTGAGTGCTGGTCTACAGTTAAAAAAAAAAATCAGCCTGGTAATTATGTCCAATTTTTCATTAAAATCTTATTTGAGCGGACTTGATTAAAATCTCTTTGAGTTCTTAAATGAATAACAAATTATAATTTATGATAAACTTGTCTTATTAAACACTTGTGCGCTTACACTGAAAAAACTAAAAACTAGTTTCAATTAAAAAATTTATTGAAACAATTAATATTTTAATTAATTTTGCACCTATCACGGCAATGATATTATCAACTAAACCTTTTATTAAAATTGCGAAGGAAAAAAAAAGTTATAAATAACTTCTACAAAAAAAAATATGATACTCTCAAAAAAAGTGTGTGATCTATACGTTGGTATGTGTGTTTTTTTGCAATGCTGAGTCTGTTTGTGTGTGTGCTTGTTTTGTTTGTTAACTTCAAATGTATTTGGTATTTTATACTGAAAATTTTCTATTTATGCATACAGTGTATGAAAAAATAATAGGGATAATTGCGTCTAAAATAAAATATCTTTTTATATATTTAAAAGTCAATAAAAATATTTATTGATTCAATTAAATCTTTGTTTAGAAACAAATTAAATTCAAATCAAATCTTTAATTAGATATTTTAGGTTGATAATTTTTTCTGTGTATTTTTATCCTATTCTTAATTGAGTTTTGTAAGTGATTATGCTATGAGATTTGCAAATTATTCCATAGCGTAATCAATAATTCACTGCGTTTGATGCGATTTTGATTATCTCGTAAACAACTGTTTGGTTTGTAAAGGGTCCGCCAAATAACTTTTTTTTTTTGAAAATGCTATAAAAAAAACTACTGAATATTTTCTCAAATTTCTTTTTTTATTTGAAAGTACAATCCTTCCGGTTAATAATGAAAAATAATTTCATTCAAATGGCTGCCATGCAGTAGCCTACAGGATCGGTCCAATTTTTAAGCACATTATCGATTGTGTGCAGCTGTATTTCCTCCTCTTCAATTTTTGTAAACAAAAATTCGTTCAACATGGCCCGATAACGATCGCCATTGACTGTAACGGCCACTCCTTGCTCATTTTCGAAGAAAAATGGCCCAATTATGCCTCTGGACCAAAATCCGCACCAAACAGTGACTCGTTTTGGGTGTATCGGCACACATTCTGCAACATTACCATGATTTTCAAAGTAACGTCGCAATATTTCCCAGCGTTGTTCAAGCGTATACACAACCATATTCGTTCAGCGGAAGGATAAAACTAATTATCTGTCAAATCAGACATGAGCTAAGTGTTACCATTCACGAAATAAGCACTAGTTGAAAAAAAAACGTTAGTTGGCGGACCCTTTATTTGGTATTTGTGATCTAATAATACGTTTATATTGAACCCCAAAGTACGTATTTTCGTTTTTTTTCAAGTTTTCGATTTAAAATTTGTTTGGAATTTGACAATCGAAACTTGTAAAAAACGAAAATACCTTTTTTGGGTTTCAATATGAGCGTATTTCAACCTATGAGCGTATTTTAAGCCGGAATACAATATTCATTAACTTTAGATAAGATACAACATTAATATTGATATGGAAACCTATTTTAAATACACTCAGAATATCCTTACAGTGACTACATGTAGGTCATTCGGGTAGTAAACAGTAGGAGTTGTTTTAACTGCTATTGTAGTCATTTTTCTATGAGAAAATAAAAAACGACTGATTAAAACAGTCGTTTAAAAAAATAACTAACCAAATATACTGTACTTCAGTAAAAGTTGTTTTGAGTAGTTATTTTAGAATTTTAATAAAAAACTACCAAAACAGTAATTTTGCAGTAAAAAGTTAATTTTTGATATTTATTTAAAAATAGAAGAGTTTTTAAAAATTCTCATTTAGCTTATATTATATATTATTGATATGTTCATACTAGTAGTTTGAGAATAATAATTAGAAAACTTCATTGTATCTCCAATGCATTAAAGCGTCATTACGGGAATACCGTTTCGAATTTTGACTTTACATTTTAAGTAGGATTATAATTATTGTAATTGAAAGAAGAAAATATTTTTATTAAAAAATATTTTTAAAATACCAAAAAAATAACTGTTAGAAACAGAAATTTTTACAACTTAGAGTTATCTTCTTTTTGACTAGCTTTGTAGTCATTTTAGATGCAATTTTTAGTCATTTGTACCTTCTTGATTTCCTGAGTGTATGGATGACTAGTTTAAAGGTGAGCTTTTAATGTTTTTGTTGAGAGGAAGGCCGCAGATATTGAGGAACTATTTTCATATTGTCATAATAATGTCAAAGTGAACACAAATATAAGTGGAATACACGTTTTTGTCGCGCTATATTTAAGATTTCTTGACTTTTATTAAAAATTTAAATTCTTTTTTATTATCACATTATTTTATGACTTTTTTGTCCACTAATAGTCATCAAATGTTTTGCTGATTTTAGCAGACTAATTTGTTACTTTCACTTAACCAAAATTTAGCTTAAATATAAATAAATATTTGTAAATTCAACAGATTTATTTTTGTTATTATTATCTTACTAATATTTAGCAAAAAAAAAAAAAAAATCTCATGATTTCAGCAGTTTTTTCTGCAACAAATTTTTTCTATCAATTAAGAGAGAGATAAATATCAATTTTATATGAAAAGTTTTATAATGTACAGGAAATGGTGTATTAGCTTTTTGCTTATTGCATATTTTAAGGACAATTTAAAGCTAAACTGTTTTTTAAGGCAACCACTATGAGAATATTTCTCGTGTCTGCTGTTTGTTGGAATCCAATCGTAATTAATTTGAAAAGAATCTAGACCAAATGTATCACATTCTTTGTTTTTTGTGTTGTATTCCTTTCTTCAGCTGTGCTATTGTGGATTGCATTACCAATAACAAATCATATTCTCAATATTATTGTTAATATTAAATGAAGAACGCCCCTCTTTAGAATAAAATAAGCACGCCTACAAAACCATAAATTGAACTGTTAATCAGGCTTCAAATATAATTTAATGCTATTTGTATCGAAAACCAAATTTTCGCACAAAAAAAAACTTAAAAGAAAAAAAAACAAGAAATAATATCAATAAAAATCATAAAGAAAAGACGGCTAAGAAACCATGTACAATTGTTGGAGTATTGTCCAAAGGAGACACCTCCTCACCAACACCTCTTTTTGTTAAAAAAAAAAATCACTTTAAAAGGACTATGGGCAAGAAACATTTTTTTTTTACTGGAAAATTATTATTTCAGGGTGAACTATGGACTTTGGAAATTTGAGTCCCAATTTATAATCATCTAAAGCAGAAAAAATAATTATCAATAAAATTTCAATTTAACTTCTGTTTGATTTCAAACTTTCAATTAAAAGTTTAATGGGCCTGAAAGTACTAGCCCCGTGGTAGGTGAAAACAATACCGGTTCCCAAAGTTCCTATAACGTGATCAGTTTAAAAATCTGTATCACGTGATGGGTATGAAAGTACCAGGCCTGTGGTAAGTGAAAATAAGATCGGTTCCCAAGTGTATTTGCAACTGGTTTAAAAGTGTATTTGCAACTCTGAAAAAATGAGTCTGGGCTAAACAATATTGCATTAAAGTTCTGTGGTTGTGTGATATGTTGTTTTGCGGTAGTTCTAGGATATGTTATTTTGCGTCATTCCTGTCACATGTTCTTTGGGGTTAGTTTTGTGACATGTTCTTTTTCACTAATCCTGTGACATGTCACAGAGTGCAATTGGCCCCTTCCTAGGACAAGCCCATGTTAAAGTGAGCGGTCCCTTTCATATAAAAAAACCAGTCCCGTGACCGGGCCCTGTCACAATGAACCGGTCACGTGTTGTATCCACTGATAGGTCCCCTTCCCGCAGGGCCATTATGAAATGACAACAAATTCCAAAATTTTTAAAAAAATCTGTTAAATTGAAAAAAATAATGATATTTTTAAAATTTTACTGCTGTTTAAAAAAACGCCAACATTAAACAAAAAAAAAATTGCTATTTATAAAAAAACGCCAAATTTAAAACAAAAATTAAAAAATCGCCAAACCTAAAAACCAAAAATTGTAAAAATTTAAAAAATTGCAATAAATCGCTAAATTTAAAAAAAAAAAATTAAAAAGTTCGCCAAAATTTTAAAAAATCGAAAAAATTTAAAAACATTGCCGAAATTAAAAAAAAAATAAAACACTTTTTCGTGATACGTTTTAAATTTTATTTAAATTTTAAATTTTAATTTTTTAGATTTTTAATTTTTGGTGTTTTTTTTTAGTTTTGACAAAAAAAAATTCGCCTTAGCGAATATAGCCCTCGGTTGCCCTACCTGTCAGCGTAGTACCTGCTGGCGCCAAACAGAAAACCTTCAGGCCTCAAGCGATTTTCAGTGAGCCTTTTCTTTTTACCTTTCTCCATATTTTTTTTTTTTTTACTCTCTGTCACTTAATCAAAGAAATTTCTGTGACGAGCACTACTCCCGCGAGCTTACCGCCAACTAACTGAGGAAAACTCTTCGTTACAGTAGAATGCAAATAACAGTCTCTTTCGCTAAATTTACAGAATTTTTGCTAAAAAAAAATTGTAGATTGCTGATTTCAGAAGGGCAGATTTTTATTTGCATTAAAAAAAATCAAAAAAAAAAACTTTAAAAATTTCAAATTTGTTTATGATTTTTTTTCGTCTACTAATATTTAGCAAAAATTTTGACTGATTTTTTTTTTTTATTAGTGAATCACCAATATTGGCGCCCTACATAGAATTTTTTTTTTTTTAATTATTTATATATTTCTTCACTTTTTTAAATTCTTCACCCACAGTTTAACATATCAATGGTAAAAGTGTGAAGAAAGAGAGAATATAAAAAAAAACACGAATATATAAAAACAATATTAAACATATTGTATGTATAAACCCCTGGGTCACAGCCGTCGAGTATCGATACAATTGTTGATAAATATTCGTTGTATTAAAGAAATTCAACAGCAAATGCAACAAGTGGCGTGTTAATCACTTCACGCAAAGCTCTTTTGTAGTACATAATACACAGCTAAGTAGTATTGGTAGTGATCTTCAATATATTTCTTTGACTTTGTCTTATGATCCTGCAAAAATTAAAAGAAAAAAAAATCCGAACAAGAAGAAAGAAATCATTTATGCATTTGTTACTTTACAAATTGCTACAAATCATTGATGATTTGTCTAAGATAATTTACAAAATAAATTCTCATTTAAATCATAACATTTAACAGCAAAAAGCAGTGCAACAAAGCAAACTCTCTTCATCAACACTTTATGTGATATAAATAGCGCACAGTGGGTTCGATGATACCCAGAATGGCGATTACTTGAGGGAAGGCGTAGTATTAAACTTGAAAAATTTGTATTGATGAGTTATCATACATACATAAAAACAGCATTTTAGAAAAAGAAATTGGAAAAAAATGTTAACCTGATAGGTGCTTTTTTGTTTTTCGGAAAAAAAGATCTTAGTTTACATTTTTGGCTATAACTTTGGAACAAAAATCGATAAATTAATGAATAAAATGCGGAATTATATCGTACTTAATGTGTTATTAAAAAATTTAAAGAATAAATATATAATATGTATTTATATTGGTATAAATTTAACTTAACCCTTGAATGCGAAGTGCAGCCATTTGGCAACAAACCCTATTTTTCAATAAAAATCACTTTTTTGGTAATATAATTTTTTTCTGCATTTCTCTCGCAATAAAACGTCTTCAGTAATAATTAGGGCAAGTTTTTTTTGGCATTTGCCACAAACTACAGCATTTGCCATTTTTTTAATTATTTTCCAATAATGCCATTTTTGCTCTACCTTGCCATAAAATGCTATTTTCTACCTTCTTACAATATTTTTTAGATTTCTTTCTACAAAAATGCCCATTTTAACTATTTTACCTTAACATTTGCAAGATTTTAGAGTAGCAGACTTTATACGTTTAAATTTTGAAGATGGCAACTCACTTATTGCAAATTGTAAAGCAATTGTAAGTTTAATATTTAAGGCCTAGTTTTTGGGATGTCTGTTAACATTTGTTTAGCTACATCGACAACGGATTTTGTCCACCATTTCCAATTTTATTTACAAACATTCGGCGGAACAACATTTTCTAGATCAGAATTTCGGTCTTTTAAAATTAATCTATAAAAATGTTTAAAACAAATGAATACAACATTAAAATAACAAAACATGAAATCGATACATATTTAACCAATTACCAGTAACTAATAATTTTGCATATAAGTACTTATATAACACATTATCAGTATGTCATTATTTTGTATTGTAAAGTAATGACATGTGTAATGACATATCATTACTTGGTAATCTATATCGTAATGACCTGTCGTTACCATGTTTTTGCTGGGATGTTATAAACTTAGGGACATTTTCTATGTAGTCAAAACTAAAGGCTTCATTACTCGAGCATATATCGCACACCTAGTTCAAAAGTGACTTAACTCAAAATTTTAATTTTTCGGTTTTATATGCTTAAGGGGGACATGACATGGCCGTTTTATGAAATCGATTTTTTTATAATTTTGCATTTTAGTAAATATTCTTAGGATTCTAAGAAAAAAAATTTCATGGAAAAATTCCTACGGGTTCAAAAGTTACAGCCGGATTAGTGAGAGCGCATTTTTAATTTTCGCTACCTACGTACGGCAGCTGGTATATACTTGTTTTACTTGCTACCTGAGTTTTGGTGATTGTTATTTCGTACCTACTTGAAGGGTGGGTTTTTTTGTGTTTTTAAATTTCTTGAAAAAAAGGCATCTTTATACCTCATTTAGTGGAATTTTTATTTTATATGCTCAGTTATACAAGATAACGAAGACATACAGTACGAAGTAGGCATGGCAGATTGAAGGTAACCTTTTTTTCTTTGTCCACAAACTTTGAGCGCGTTTATCTCGAAACCATGTTTTTCGTACTGGTTGCGTCACTAGCGGGTTCATTTTTTGAAGAAATTTTTTTTTGTATTTTTTAAACTTGATTCGCTATCGTATGACACGAGCTTTTTTTAAATTTTTTTTCAATTTTTTATGAATTTTTAAAGTCAATATTTTTTTCGAAAAAACACACTTTTAAATTTGGAACATCACCAAAAATTGAAAAAAAATTAAAAAAAAAGCTCGTGTCATACGGTAACCAATTTTGTTAAGATTTAAAAAAGTAATTTTTTTCCAGATCGAACAATTTTTCCGACTGCCAGCGCTGCAACCACGAGGCCCCGTTTTTTTCTCTGCCGCTAGTTGGGAGCTCTATAGAACCATGTTGGAATGAAAATTTTTTTTTCTTGTAATTTGTTCAATTCTCTACAATAATTTTGGAAAACTGTTTGTTTTTGACTGAGTTATGAATTTTTAAAAAAAGTTCTGTTTTCTCTGCCGCGAATGTAATGTCCCCCCTTAAACTATGCAGAATATACTTGTTTATCTATAAAAAAAAATATCAGTGTAATTTGTTGTTGTTAACTGTTGCTAGAAAACAGTTCTGTCTTTCTTTATATTTCAATTGTTATGAAGTTGCAAATATTTTTTTCGATTTCTGAAAAATTAAAAATTTTGAGTTGAGTCACTTTTGTGCTAGGTGTGCGATATGTTTCGTAAGCGGACTGGAACTTCATACAATGTGTAAAAATAGTACCTACATGGAATATGTTGTCTATGTTTTACATACTGAACAAATGGTGAAACAGAATTTACTTTCCGAAAAATTACTATTTTTACACATTGTATAGAGTCCGATAAGGAAAAGTATCCGCTTGAGTACTGAAGCCTATAGCATTAAGATTAATTTATTGAGTAAAAAGTTCGTAGAAAAAAATGTTCGCGTTATCCAAAATTTTTTTTCCATTTTAGTTTCTTTAAAAATTCTATTTCTTTTCATCTTCCAGGCATTTTAAAAATTCTAATGAAAATTTTATCAAAATGCGCGAAAAAATTTATTTTTGCGGAAAAAAATTTGCTACAGTTGATTTAAATCCAATAAATTAGCCAAATTGCAAAACAAAATTTTGTTTTTATTACACTGTAAAATTGAACTTTATATAGCGAATATCGGGAAAACAAGCGCTAACTTTTAAAAACGACTAGCATTTAGCATACTGGACTTAACAATAATTACGTTTTCCCTGTTACAATATATACGAAACTATCAAAACAGCTTACATGGTACATATATGTATGATATCAATTCGAAAATTATGTCCAGCATCACTTCCGTTATTGCCATACGCAACTTTATTTAAATCAAGACCAGTTAAAAATCGCTCATTTTCAATATTATTAAAAATAATAATTTAAAGGGTCTATCTACTTATGTTGAGCAATTTCAAATAAAAAAAATACGCAGCTATCTACTGTAACTCCGCGAATAATACGAATTTTTTGTTTAATAATTCGTATTATTGCATGTAGTATTCCGTAGCAATTTATGATTAATATTGTAGAAGATCGACAGTTTTTTGACTCTACTGAACAATTGTATAGAAGTAGATAGCTCCGCTTGAATATAAGACAACTATATCGCACACCTGGTACAAAAGTGTCTCAACTCAAAATTTTTCATTTTTCAGAAATCGAAAAAAAATATTTGCAACTTCATACCAATTGAAACATAAAGACAGACATAACTGTTTTTTTAGCAACCGTTAACAACAACAAAATACACTGATATTTTTTTATAGATAAACAAGTATATTCTGCATAGTTTCACTTTTGAACTGGATGTGCGATATGTTTCTTGGATTTTCAAAAACTATGTTTTAAAATAATTATTTTTCGAAACCGAACCGTAAATTGCATACGAAAAACTTTTTCACAAAACATTTAGTAAATTTTGAATTCTATCGAAATATATTTATTTCTAAATATAAAATACTCATTTGAAGCATTTGTGGTCAATTTTATGTAGGCTGCACTACGGCAGCCTTACCCATTAGAGGGTAAATACAAAGCAGTTGCTATCCTCCAGTTACACTTCTCATACAAGTTAAATGTAAATGTAACTTTAAATGTTTGGCTACTACTTAAATTCAGCATTGTTTCATATTGTGTGTCTGTTCGTCTGGGGGTTTTACTACCTTTGCACAGTGGTTGCTGCCATAGGCCAAAAATAAAAAAATCAAAGTCAAATGTTTGTCAACAACTGTGTCATCACTAACCTATGCCAATTTAGTAGTTGCACAATTTTAAAACGCTTGTAATTAAAAAACTTATTTTTTTGATCACAGTATAGACTATAAATTATTAATTCACTTTTTGTAGAGCGCCAACGGACCACGATCTTTTATTTGGCGTATTTTATGCTTGATACCACCAATCATGCTTTGGACGACATTTATGTCAATTTTTTTTTTCATGCTTTAAATTTTTTCTTCAATTTTTCAGTGCATTTGGCTTCTCAACCATTTTCATACACTTTTTGGCATAAAAGACATCAAAAGTCCTCCACTGGACTTGCTTTTGGGACGTTTGGAGAATCTGCGTATTTCGGTACATAAGGTATGTTTTTAGCATTAACCATTATTTAAATAAAAAGTACTACTTACTTTTCGTTTAAAACAATTGTATATTTTAGTTTATTTTCAACTGTTGAAAAATTAATTACAAAATCGATAAAAAAAACAATAGATTGTTTTCGTTTATTTTAATACTCAATATAATGTAACAACTTTTTGTTTTAAATAGAAAAAATAGAAAATTTTAACTGAATATTTTAACTATTACCGAAAATCCGTATTTTTTTCTGTTTATTTTGTTTATTGAATAACAGGCAGAAAGTTAAAAAATATATTTCGTTGGTAAGTTAACTGTATATTGCATTGAAACAACTTTACCGATTAAATTTTTAAATAACTGTTGAACTTTTATGGAAAAGCTCTTGTGAGTGTATCTTTAATTTAAGATACGTTTCGTTTATATACCACAAGTTTTAAATTTTTTATAGCAGAAGTATCAAAAAAAATGGAAATTTCGCTAATTTTGACAATTGATAAAGAACATAAAAGCAATGACTTCTAAAAATCCACCAACAGGAATTGATCTGGAATTTAGTCAGTTATTTTTCAAATTTTAATCTTTTCAAATTCGTTAAAAACTGTGGGCTGTAGTCAAATTTGCTAAAAAGAAAAAAAATCAAATTTTCCCCACTGTACATGGGGTGGTTATGGAGGTATCAAACACTCCCATTATATCATTAAATACTTCTACTGGAAGTATTTTTGGCCACCAACGCCATACAAGTCCAGACCAGTGTGCATTGTATATATTTTTTACATATCAACATTTACAACGCTTTAAATACGTGATAAAGACAATTCTTAGAATAAAAATAGCATCCTTTTTTGTCGTATGTCCATTATTCTTAGAAATATAACATGCTCTATTAGCGGGAGAGAGTGTTTTACATTAGCATAATGTTGTCTATAAACTTTGTAATGTTGTTTCATGAAACTCAAAAGTTGTTGATTATTTGAATGGGAATTTGGTGTGGAGTTAGGAAACTTCGAAATGTCCCTACGTTATGAGAAGTTACAAAATGACAAAATCCATTGTGTTTATTACAACAAATTTTAGCAAAAAAATATTAGAAATAGAAGCAAAAGTTAAAAAAAGGTAGAATCCCTGCAGGAAGCTTGGGGTCAAGTGTATCCAAGTCTCCACTTTTGTCTACTATTTTGTTGACATTGTCAACTAAGCGTCTACACTTTTTACTTTATTAACTCGCTAGTAAATTGTTGGTTCCAATGTCTACATATGGTCTCATTAGAACTAATTAGTCACTAGTAAATCTATGGTTCTTATGTCTACATGTGGTCCCATAAGAACTAACGAGTCACTTGTGAATCTTTGGTCCAATGTCTGCATATGGTCCCATAAGAACTACCTAGTCACTAGTGAATCTATGTTTCTAATGTCTACATATGGTGCCATAAGAACTACCTAGTCACTAGTGAATCTTTGGTTCCAATGTCTACATATGGTCCCATAAAAACTACCTATTCACTACCTAGTCCATAGTTCTAATGTCACTAGTAATTTTCAATGACACGTACATGTTAAATGTCTATAGCAAATTACATTGCCTGGGGAATATTTGGTTAGTAGTACTGGTGACACAGTCAATAGTGAATCAATACTTTTTCACTATTGACATTTCCTGCAGGGATATTAAACTGTTAAAGAAAAAAAAAAGAAAACCTAAAAAAGACAATTTTAAAGCTAAAAAATCTTTAGTAAAAGCAGTTTTTAAGCTAAAAAACAAACATTCGAAAATGTAAAAAAAAAAACAGTTTATCTTCTCTAGTTACGAGTTATGTCCTAGCAGGTGAATAAGATTCTAGCCACAGAATTCAGATTCTAAAGACTTTTTCTTTTTAAGAACTTTCAGATTTTAATAATTGTTTTACCCAGATTTGGTGTTGACAACCGAATTTGTTGATTCGGTTGTGGTAATGGAATGTTTTAGTTGTGATCACAGAATTTTCGTTAAGGCAACCGAAATTTGGGTGTCGCAACCAAATTTCTCATGTATCGACAAATTTACGTTTCTCACAACTAAAATATTCGGTTAACACAACTGAATCATTCTAGTGTCGACAAATTCGGTTGTCAACAACGAATTTAAATTTTTATTTTTATGTATGTACTTATTGGGTTTACAAGACTATTTTTTTTAAATCTTCAGGATTTCTGCTATAGAAATTATTTCTAGCTTAGAGAACAATTCGGGTGGAATTCAGTTGGGAGAAGAAAAAAACGTTAGGAGCTTAGGAACCCCTGTCGGCATTTAATAATTTTTAAATATTTATACACTTAGAATAATATGTAATTAAAGACCGCTGCTACTGTAGTTAAAAACAAATGAAATTTCACTTAAAGAAAGGACGACTTACATTTCAGTAAATTCAACTAACATTGTCATTTGTTTTTTAATGTTCAAAAAATTACTAACAATTCTAGTAAACATGAACCACATGTTAGTAAAAAATAAACAAACATTTATTAAATTTATTTTTTTAATAACAAAAAACTACTGTAAAAAATTAATGTAAAATCATAAATAGTCGTTTGATGTGGTTTGTTTTTTTTAAATGAACTACAAGGTTAGTAAAAACCTTTATTTTATCTACAAATGACTGACATTTACATTAAAAACAAGTGTACATTTTTCTTATTTAGCGTGTTCAAAATTTCCTCTAGACTGATTTTATTAACTTTTATTTCGTGTCTCTTTAAATACTCGTATGTATGTGTGATTTTTATCGCATTATTAATCATATTTCCTGCCTTCTGTTTAGACTGTGTGATAGTTAGTCCTTCTTATTTTTTTTTTTTTTGTTTATTTTCGTTTATGTTTGCTGTTTATATTAGTACATATGTAGTAGTTTTACATAGAAAATATGTAATATTTATAAAAAGCAATGATGCATATAGAATCATAAAACGTGAGGTTAACAGTAATTGTTATTGTTGGGAACCTAGACCTTAAATTCGACTTTTGTTTTTGTTTTTTTTTTTTTGTAATACAACACAAATAGTTTAGCTACTGTTTTAATTTAAATCTTAAAAAAAATCTTTAAAAAACAACTTCGAAACTAATGAAAAAAGCTTCTCATACACCCAAGGATTTATGAAGGTAGAAATGAATAAAAATGACAGTTAAAATAACTACAAATGTAGTTAAAAAGGCAATGACTGTATTTTTTTATAAGAATGACTAAAAATGTAGTAATTTTGAATTACACTGTACAACTCGAAAAATAAAACAAAAGTACCGACTAGGGGTGCCGAAAGGGACTGATTTTTATAAATCCCGGGATTCGGACGAACCCAGGATTCTAGGATTTGTCGGGATTCCGGGATTTTTAAGGATTTTGGGACTTATTTTTTATATTTTTTAGCTCATATAAAACATTCAATTAAAATAATTCATTAGAAAATTTTACTATTCACATCTTCCAGTATGAAAAACAACTAAATCTACACACTGTAGAAAAGGGGCCCTAAATAAGCGTTTTTGAACTACACGACCATGTGGAAGGAGCTTGCATTTTAAAAATAAAATAATAACCCCATTTTTTTATTGATGCAAAATTTTTTTAAAAATAAATTTTGTGCTTTTCTGACAAACGCTTATATTTGTTAGGGAAGACAAAAAATGGCTAAATCCGTGATGTTTATTTATGGCAAAGAAATATTGGAAAAAAGGCAAAAAAAAACAGCAAAACTAAATTAAAGGTAAAAAAATTTACTTTTTAAAAAAAAAAGCAAAAAATTTTGAGAAACGGCATTTCAAGCGAAAAAAAAATTTAAATGTGCAATTTTGAAGCTCAACAATTGTATGGAAAAGATGGTTTTAAGCCCAAAAATGAAAAATCAAAATATGCCAAACTAAGCAAATATGAGTAAAAATAACAAAAAAAAAAAAATTTTTATTGATGCAAAAACTTTGGCTGAATTTCAGTTTATGGGGGACACCCCTAGAGAAAAAATCTGAATATGCCATCCCCTTCAGAATGTTCCCAGGAGTACGAAAATCATAATGAATAAGGGGGCTCACGCCCCCTATGGGCGTGGCAGTCGAAAAACGACCCGGCCCACCTACGTAGACAATATGGGTATCAAATGAAAGCTAATGTCTTCACGATTCCAAAAATAGCCATAGTTGCCAGACCGGGCGGTTTTTGCAGCCGATACGGCCATTTTTGTTAAATAGGGGCGGGGGGTGAAAAACGACCCATGCCACCTACTTAGGCAATATTGGTATCAAATGAAAGGAAATGTCTTCACGATTCCAAAAATACCCGTAGTTGCCAGATCGTCCAGAATTTGAGGAAGATATGTTAATTTTTATAAAATGGGGGAAGGACTTTTTTTTGTTTATTTCCTTTTTAGCTCGGCCAGAGGCCGAGCACTCGAGGTCCCCGCCGTCTAGAATTAAGACATACTGGAGTTAAAAACCCCTAAGCCCGGCCGTAGGCCGGTCACGCAGAAAAACTTTACTAAGCGAAGCCAGTATAACAAATTTTCATTAACCAATCAGAAGCTTGGCAAAATTTCAGTTTATAGTAATCTTTTCGCACAAAATGCTCATTTTTGTTTGATTTTAACAAAATATAAGCAAAAAAAAAGGAAAAAAAAAATTTCCCCCACCCCAAATTTTGCCAAAATGGCCATATCGGCTACAAAAATCGCCCGATCTGGCAACTACGGCTATTTTTGGAATCGTGAAGGCATTAGCTTTCATTTGATACCCATATTGTCTACGTAGGTGGGCCAGGTCGTTTTTTCGACTGCCACGCCCATAAGGGGCGTGAGCCCCCTTATTCATTATGATTTTCGCACTCCTGGGGTCATTTAAGGGGGCGTGGCATTTTTTTTTTTTTTCCAGGGGTGTCCCCCATAAACTGAAATTTTGCCAAAACTTTTTAAAAAGTTATGATATCCCAAAAGCAAAGAAATTTTATTTATGGTAAAGAACTATTTGAAAAAAAGCAAAAAAAAAAACAGCAAAACTACATCAAAGTTGAAAAAATAGACTTTTTAAAAGAAAAGGTTAAACAAAATTTGAGAAAAAAAGCATCTGAAGCTCAAAAATCATAAGAAAACGCTAGTTTTAAGCCCAAAAATGAAAAATCAAAATATACCAAAATAAGTAAATATAAGAAAAAATTACACAAAAAAAAAAATTTTTTTTTAATTTAAATTCTTAAAAATCCCGAACCAAATTCCATGGATTGCGGGAATAACTGTATGTTAAATTTAAATTGGGATGTTAATAATCGGACGATAATATCTAGCCCCCCTGTTTTCATACAAATTTATTTTCACTGAATTGAATGAATTTATAAACACTGAAAAAATTATTCTTCATGATATTAATGAAACAATTTCAAAGATTTTTTTTGGTAGATTCAATGAAGAATTTCATTATATCCAAGCAATTTTATTAACATTAAGAAATTTCTCATAAACTTTTTTTCATGAAATTTCATAGTTGTATAAAAAAAATTCATTCGAGTATATTTGACCCTTTCAAGAATGTGTTGATAGATCTATTTCGGGAATTTTCTAGGTTCCCATCATCAGAACACGTTTTGAAAGCGGCATTCATATAAACTAGAAAAAAACATAATTATTATTTTTAATAAAAATTATATCAAACTTGTATAAAAGACAAAGTACCGTCTAGTTTACCTTCCCCTGTGTTGTTTATAAACTAAACAAAAAAAAGGAGAGAAAAACAAAAAACGTGTATTGAATATCCATCAGAGGTGGACCTTACACATAACAAACAAGTTTTCAATTTATTTTTTGATCAATGGTTATAATCTTTAACTTCAAGCTCATATATTAGTTCTCATGTAGTGAGTAAACTAGTTTATATGAATGTTTGATGTTTGGCATAGGATTGTTACCGTTTTCAAAACGTGTTCTGATGATGGGAACCTAGAAAATTCCCGAAATAGATCTATCAACACATTCCTGAAAAGGTCAAAGAATAAATTTGAAAACAAAAACTCTATAGATTATTTGTTAGGACAATATCCTAATAAAGAAATATAGAGTATGACCTCGAACTTGAATAATTTTCATTTTCGATTTTCATTAATTCTACAAATATTTCATAAACATTAACTTTAATGACACCTGTTTCATAGATTCTATAAAAAGTTTCAATGGACGAGTTCCAGTGACAATTTTCATTAAAACTATGAAGTAATTAATTTCTGAAGTGAAAATAATTCTCTCAGTGTACAATATGATCCACTATTTTTCCAAATTGTATTTCAATTATATATAAGGCTATATCTAATATGATACATTTATTTGTTGCATTATATTCATTTTCTTTTTTATCGGGCAGTTACTGTTAAAAATTACTATTACCATTGACCACCCGAATGACCTACATGTAGTTACTGTAAAAACTAATTTTGAATTCGATAGTAAATCCAGCCTAAAACGAACTTTTAAATGTCACCAACTTAGAATTGATTTTATTCCAACATTTTGGTAGATCACATCTTTTGAAGATATGGTCTCTCATCCCAATTATGAATAATCTCTCAAAATAAATCTGCAGGTATTTCCCATTTGATAGCACAAATATAATTTATATCTTCACAATAAAATATACCTTAATTAAGGATTTAACTAATTTCAATTATGTTCATAATTTTCAAATTGATTTCATTTACTAATAAATACAATCTGACTACTACATGTAATTTACATGTAAACTGTGAGAAATACAAAACATGCGAATAAAATTTCAAACAAGTTTAATGTGACCATTTGTTAGTTATTTTTCTTCCTTTGATTACTGGTCAAATAAATTAAATACAACAAAAAACATATTGAATTCCAATCACAGGAGTATACAATATTGCAATCGCAACAAACAACTGTTGCTGGCAACAATTTTTCGTGTAATATATGTGTGTGTGTGTAAGTGTGTTTTTCTTTAATATGTAGTGACATCAGCATTTACAATTCAGAAAATTGAAAACTGCGAAGACAGAGTCAGTCAGACTGACGGACGGACATACACAACATACAAAAGAGTGAAGTAAAAGTGGATGATACTCACACAAAGTACCACTTAACATCAATCAGGCAATGAACACCAGAACTACAGGACAGTTGACATGTGAGTAAACAGTCGGACATACAAAAGAAATTATGCCGCCGCCGTTTCTTGCGCATCATCGTCATCATCAGAATCACAAGCTTCAGTGGCAGACAATAATGCGCCAGGGTATCACAGAATTGCACACAATTGTTTGAAATTAGGGATTTCGTTGCAAACACAAACAAAAATTTGCATATTAAAGATGCGTAAGGGAAACATTAAGGTCATAACCCTTGCAGATATTATACTCATTTCCATTTTAGTGATAGTGAACCAACTTTTTTTTAACATAATCTCCAAACAGATTTTATATTTGCTAGACAAAAACCGCTACGAAAAAAATCTTGAACGATTCCCCTTCACCAAAGTAATTGTGTATGTAGCGCAATCCCTAATATGTAATTGTATATGTATAAAGTACGTGTCATTCATTATATGCTAAACATTTAACAACTAAAATGCATGTGTAAGCCATATGTGCTTGTTTGTGAAAGTCCAAAAAATTTACAAATTTGACTTAAAATACTAAATAAACTTTGTAATTATCAAGATATTTATCCTCTATTCGTAATGATTGTTTTATTTTGTTTGGAAAGTTTAAGAAAAAAATGTTTGAAATCAAAGTTGAATTTAAAAATTTACAACATAAGTAGATCTTTAATATACGAGAAAAATTATTTTAATTTAGTTAAAAAAAAAAAAAAAGTTTTGATACGATTTGTTTGATTTTCTAAAAAAAAAAAAAGTTGGATTTAAGTTTCTTCTATGTATATAAGTATTGTTTTGTCTCAATACGTATGAGTAATATAATAATGATTTAACTAATCATATTAATCATACGCATTGATGTACTGAAAATAAACTAATTAAAGACTCGTCATAGATCCGCTGGACATTTCTCAACCAAACTTTGCAGATATATAAAGTAATTGTAAGAATTTTTTACAAGTTTTAAGTTTGCCTTAAAAAGCCGCATATTTGGCAAACAAAATTAAAATTTTGATACAATATAAAAAATTTTAATTTTGTGTTATATTTATGGAATAATCTTTATTCAGAAATATATCAAAAATATTTTTTTAACTCAACTAAATTTATTAATATTGGTGTTAATTGTAATGGTGATTTGTTTTGTGGAAGAAGGAATAAGTTGTAGTCTCAACCCGTTCAACCCTGGAAGTCTATGCAAAAGTTTAATTATCGCGCACCCCTTAAATAAAGTTGTTTTTATTATATGGACATAAAAGTGTTACAAATTAAGTATAAATTGATAAAAAAATGCTTTATTTTTTAATTGTTTGTAATTACGCCAAAAAACATTATTAAAGAAAAAAATATGAAAGAGATATTTTAACAAAAGGCACGTGCTTTTAAGTCTGTAGTACGAATCATAATATGTTTGCAATAATCATAATATGGTAAAAAATTATGACGAAATTCTTGTACATGATCATACTATGATAACTAGGACTATACTACGGTTATAATGCAATTATTATGATTGCTGCAAACATGGTTTGATCATTCTAACTGTATTGTGAAATTGTATTCTTCACAATATTTTGATGTGTGATTTATGCTGTAATCTCATGTATAGCTTGTATTGCTGACATAATATTTCACAAAGCTTATTCTTCAGCGCAAAGACAATTTGATTACTAAAATTGTTTTAAACCTAAGTTTATTTAAATGTGTGAATTATTAAATAAATATACTATTACAAAACATGCATATCTTTTTAATCCAGCTTCAAAAAAATACTAGGAGAATTTTGTAAGGCTCATCTTTATGATAAATCATAAAAATTTCCAAAACCATAATATGATATTGGGATCTATTTGGAATCATAACATGGTAATCTAATTATCATATTATGATACATAAGCAGATAAGAGTATGGTTGCCACAACCATAGTAGCATGGTTGTCGCAAATCATAAATCCAGAAATGTATGATGCTCTTCAAATATGGTTCCCTCTACCATGTTTTTTCTTTGCGTGTACATTGCTATTTTTGCTGTTTTTATTTTATTAATATTTGGCAAAAAAGTATGCCATTTTAGCAGTTTTTTCTGCAACGTAATTTTAAACAAATTTTAAGAAGTTTTTTCTGCTATTTTTACAGGTTTATTTCTATGAGTTAACGTTACCACTTAAGCTGTGAATTCCTTTTATGTAATTTACACGGTAATTAAAATAAGATATTAACCACATGATATACTAAGAATATAGAAGATATATATTTAACTTTTTAACGATTTTCAATAACAAAACTGTATTTTTTACATTATAAGATGACTAGCCCAATTACGTATAATTTAGAAGTCTTTTAGCGTTTTTATAGTCTAAAAATTATAGCATTTCAGTATTAGTACTGCTAAAATACTTAAATTATTTATGTATTTTTTAAATAATTTTTTATCGTTATTCGTTAGATTAGTCGAACAATTTTAAAAATTAATCGTTTCATCGTTCGATAAAATTTTTTTTTTGATTTTTTAATCTATCAAAATAAAAACCAGAATAAATGGGCAACTGTAGTTAAAAATGTAGTCCTAAAATATCGTTTTTATACGATACACAGAAAAAACTGAAAACGGGTTTCAATTAAAAAATTTGTTAAATCAATTAATATTTTAATTGATTTTGCACCTATCACGGCAATGATAATATCAATTAAAACTTTTATTGAAAATTAAAAAGGAAAAAAGTTATAAATAACTTCTAAAAAAAAAAATATGATACTCACAAAAAATGTGTGTTAACGATACGTTGGGATGTGTATTTTTGGTAATGCTACGTCTGTTTGTATGTTTGTGTGTGCTTGTTTTGTTTGTAAACTTCAAATTCATTTGGTATTTTATACTGAAATTTTTCTATTTAAGCATACAGTGTATGAAAAAATAATTAAAGAATTACGTCTAAAATAAAGTATGTATTTATAGATTTAAAAGTCAATTAAAATATTAATCGATTCAATTAAATATTTGTTTAGAAACAAATTTAATTCAAATCAAAGCTTTAATTAGATATTTTAGGTTGATAATTTTTTCTGTGTAGTTCAAAATTGTCAATTGAAATTTTTGGCAAGCGAAATGAGGGGGCAAGTCGTGTAGTATAATTAGTACATCGTATTCAATATATTTAAATAATAAAAACATTAAAAACTCTTTAAAAAAAATAATAATATGACAAAGAAAATTTCATGCTGGGTGGACTAATGTAATACCAAAAGTTATATCAACTATATCCAATTGCGTTCGAGAAAATATGTACTAGGGTACATACAGGTACAGGTTAAGGTTAAGACCAGATATAACCATATATAATTATATCCAAAATTTGAGTCTATCCAATTCAGATATATTTATATATACATTCAGATATAATTATATATAATTTCAGATATGTTTATATATAAATATTCGATAGACTTAAATTTCAGATGATCATCTCTAACATTTTTTACACGGGTAGAAAAAATGTTGAAAAGAAAATTCATATTTTTCAATTTTGGGATCACTTTCTTCGTCCAAGTGGCTACATCTATCCTCTGTTAAAAAGTGTAGATAATAAAACTAAAACTAAAAATGGGGCATATATCAACCATTGGTCGTCAAAAGGTTAATGAAAAAATTATCTTACTTCATTTTCTTATATCAACATAGGAAAAAAAAAAATGAATAAAATTTGAACATCTTTAAAAGCGATTTTTTTTAGTCAAAACGGAAACAATCAAATAAAAAATAAAATTTTAAAGAAATTTTATATTATTGGGGTTTTTTCGTTTCCCTGTAAAAAATTAACCATCGATATGTATTATTTTTATAAAATATCGATTGAATATTTCACAAACATATTTTTCATTTAATACCACTGGAAAAAAATGTAAGCCGTTACAGTTTAAAATCCTTTAAAATATTGTTATTATATGATTCACAAACTAATGGCGGTTTGTTTTTTCAAATAAACTTCCATGGTGACTTATATAACGTAACTAAAATAAAAATAAAAAAAAAACCACAAAGAAAACAACACCTTAGAAATGATAACCAAAGCAACAATGACCAAAAAAATATTATTAATAAACACATTCCATGACATCAAGTTAAAACCCCAAAAAAATCGTTTACGCACATTATTATACATTCGACCATGATATCAAGAAGGGACAAACTCTTAAATCATCCCTGGGAACAACGACGTTATGAACAGCATCGTGAAAAAGTTAAATCCGCTAAAGCAGCTATAGATCGTTCACCACCCACTCTCTATCCACATATTATACAGAAGGCGAAAAAACAACAATCGGAAAAGGAAAGGACCCTTAATGTGGAAAATGAAAATGTGCGTCTGCTGCAACGTCTAGCAGATATTATGAGAACTAAACGAATGCCAGATTTTTGGAGAGAGCCAAGACCAAAGTAAGAGAAATAAAATAAAATTTATTAAAATATAACATACTTTCAGGGGTTAAGGAAAATCTTATAAATTTATTTGGAAAATTAATAGAATTATCAAAATCGTTTTCTTAATTCAAATAAAAGAAAATAAATTTTTCTTATACACATTTTTCTAAAGCCTGTTGAATTTTTTAAGTACGAGGACGGTCCCAAAATTAGCCGACCTGACTATCGATGGCGGCAATAAACTCTGAACATCTTAAACAAAAATACTTTGGTGAAAAATGGCAACCTTATAAAACATATGTTTTAAGTTTCAAGGAGCCACGTTGTTTATTATTTTTTTTTTTTTGAGCCATCAATAATAAACGATCTCAGTGAATTTGTAAACATTGAACAAATGTAATTCAATACTTTCATTTGAAAGTTCTCATTCCTACCAATGTTAAAGCTGAGCTAGATTCTTCCCTAGGGGAATCTGCTCCTTCGTTTACGACTGTAAAATATTGGGTGGCAGATGGTATTCGATGATCGTCGGCTGAAGGTGTGTGAGCTGGCTGAAATGATAGGGATTTCAAAAAGTGCTATACATCGCATATTGACCGAAAGTTCGGAGATGAGAAAGATTTGCGCAATATGAGTGCCGCGTTTGCAGCGCCGTGAAGATGTTTCAATAAAGTGTTTGGCGATGTTTCGTCGCAATAAAGCCGAGTTTTGCGTCGATTCGTAACCATGGATAAGACATGGGTCCACCACTTCACACCTGAAACAAAGGAACAGTCAAAGCAATGGACTAGAATAAGGGAATCGTGTCCAAAGAAGGCGAACACATCTCCACACTGAGAGAATACTCTGCATGATATCAATAAATTTCTGCATTAGATCTATGAAGTGTCACTGGAACTCGTTTATTAAAACTTTTCGTTAAATTAATGCACTTTTGATAAAATTAAATGAAAAATTTCATTTTATTGATTAGAAATGTAATACGATTAATGAAAAGTTAAAACTAGATTCATTAAAACTATGAAGTTTACGAAATTTTTCATTCACATTGTGAAGAAAACTTCATTAATTTAGTGAAAAAATTTTAATTAAAACTCGTCCAAGAAATTCTCTCAATGCATCTGCAGGCAAGGTCATGGTGTCTGTTTTCTGGGATGAGCGTGGGATAAATGTTATTATCTTCAAAAAGGAAAAATAATCAACGGCGTGTATTATACTAACTTATTGCAGCGTTTAAGTAATGAAATTAGTTAAAAATGGTAGCATTTGGCGAAAAAAGTGTTCTTGCATCAAGACAATGAAACAGTTCACATATCTACTATTACGAATTGCTTCATCACGCACCTTATTCGCCAGATTTAGCTCCCTCGCATTATTTCCTATTCCAAACTTAAAAAAATGGCTCTGTGGTAAAAGATTTAAAAACAATAAAGAGGTGGAGTCTGCGGTTGGTGGCTATTTTAAGGAGCTAGACAGTTCTTACTATAAACAGGGTATCGAAGCTATTGAATATCGCTGGGAAAATTATATCGAGATAAAAGGAGATTATGATAAGGAAAATATTTCCCAAATTTGTTGTGTTTTCTTTGTTAGGTCGTCTAATTTTGGGACCGCCCTTTACAGAAGTTAATAGAGCGTGCAATAAATTTCTTGTATTTTATACAAATTATTTTCTTTCAGTTTTCTACAACGTGAAAAATTATTTGATATACGCCCTCAAACGGCTCCCATTAATTGGTCTCCTTTGGAGGGTTTAAAGAAAGCTGTTCGAAATTCTGCAAAAGGCACTAGAACTATAAGATGTCCTACTTGCAGTGGTCAACCAGAACGTACCAAACTTGTAAATAATATTTTAAATATCTCCTTAATTTACAATAATTTGAACCATTTCATTTTTTAGATTATACCTGAACAACGTACACCATGGCAACCACCACGTATTTCCTTTAACATAAGAACTCTTAAAAAATGTCATATGTAGTAATTTTTTCATTAGTATTGGGGCAATACATATAAAAATCTGAATTACACTATGACTATATCGTTTGTTCGGTAAACTCCAATTAACATTTTAATAAACAGAGTAAAAATTGAACATACTTTAAGAAATTTAATATAACCCAGTCCCCAAAATTTCAATTCTTATTATATGAGTTGAAAATTAATTAAATAACACACATTTTTTTAAATTAAAAATTTGTTATCTCAAAAATTACTCAAAAATTTTAGGAAAATTATTGCTTCCAAAAAAATGGTTCAGAAATGTAATTCAATTTTCTCTTTTTTGAGTGATTTCTAAATCAAAAAAGAAGGCTCTTTTGGATGAATTGCCATACCCTACAAGAAATGGATGACCGAAACTAACACATGCAAATCTTGCATCTTCCTCTTACTTATGAATTTATAAGTTAGAGGAAGATGCAAAATCATACGTACACAATGTTTCCATCACTTTTTTCACATTGCCCTTAAGAACTTGATAGAAACTTTGTTCTACGCGTTGATGGATATTTCCATCAACACTGCCAGTCAATTGACCGGTCATATGACCGTCACTGTTCTTGCTGGGTATATAACACCAAATGGAATCCAAAAGTTGAAAGCCGCAAACAAAAAAATAAAATAAATAAAGTGAGCTTGTTTCAAACGATTTCTTTCTATTTTAAACTTTGCGCAACTATAACAAATAATAGTTAAAAATTGCTACATTTTTAGTTATTTTTATTAAAAATACAGTTAATTACATTTTTAGTTATTTTAACTGTAATTTTTAGTCATTTCTGACTACATAATTCACTGAGTGTATATTCTTTAAAATAATTTCTTGATTAAAGAGATATTTTTGACTTTATAAGATAAAATATTCGTTTTGGATTATTAATTTTGTCAAATTTTTGTCATAAATTTAACTTTTTTTAGGTGCTTAATACAATTTAAGTCTCTTTACTGCGCTGTTAAAATAAAATTTCAGATTTTGACAATGAAAACAGTAAAGATTTTAGGAAAAATCATTTTTAGGGGGATGTTTTTGATAGCAAATCTAGGGTAAAAACAGTAAAATTCTAACGAAATTAGTGTATTTTAACATTTTTATTCAAAGAATTTGAAATAAAAACTAAAAAATTTTGCAGATTTTAGGAAAATAATTTTTAGGGGGATTTTTTGGTTGTAAATCTAGGGGGTTTTTTTGGACAATTTAGAGGAATGTTTTACTTTTAAATTTTAAAAAATTAAAACCAAAAGTTTATATTTCGATCTTTTATCATAAATTATGATGTGAGCAAGATTATTCAAGTTCAAGATCATTTGTTTTTTGTTAAACAAAAAACCGTGCAATGTTTATTTATTACTCAAAAAAGTTTTTGTTCGCTAACTTAAAGCAGACTTTATCTACTGAGGAATTTGTAAAAAAGTACTTGGCAACACTGTTATATAGTCTTATAACTATTATTTCCGGCGCTACGAAATTAGCCCCAATGAAAAAACTTCCAAATTATAAAAGGAAAAAAGCCCAAAAAATAGGTTTTGGAGATTCTTTATTTTTTTTTAGAATTGTTTCATTGATGATTTAGAGTTTTTTTCATTATAAAGCAAATACCAAATGGAAAAAGAAACAAAAAATATTAAGTTAGGTTAATTTCGAAATATTTTGAAATTGTTAGTTTGTTCACAGATTTTGGAAAATGTTTGAACTATTTAAAATCGTTAGGATTTCACTGAAATCATAATTTAAAAAGTGTATTTTGAAATTTTGTTTGGAAAAACAAGAAATAGCTATTTGCTCTATTTTTTAGTTAATCAAAAAAAAAATTAAGGAAAGAGCCAAAGCCAAAGCGATTTTTGGTATCAAAAAACGCTGATACCAAATTTTCGAATGCAGCGAAATAAATATAAACATAAGAGAAACAAAAATAAAAACACTTAAAAAAGTTTTACAACCCATGTGAAAATTGATTCGTATATGAACATATATAATCATATATGGGCTTGTATATGATCATATATGGGTATAACTGGCCATATATGTCCATATATAGTTCAATATATGACCATATATGGTCTCATAGATGACCATATATGTTCGGATCCGAAATTTGAGGGTATATGGTCATATATGATCATATATGAGCATATATGGATCATATATGTGCATATATGAACATATATGAACATATATTATCATATACAACCATATACCCTCAAATTTCGGATCCGAACATATATGGAAATATATGAGATCATATATGGTCATATATCGAACCATATATGAACATATATGACCAGCTATACCCATATATGATCATATTGTCATTAAAACCACAAAACCTGCAAAAATATACAATTTCTATAAATTTTTCAAAACTGTTTTTCTTAATTTGATCCACTTAGATATTCCGCGATTTTGAAATTTTCAATAACACAAAACTTAAAAAATTCGTCATTTTGTAGGGGGGAAGTCGTCATAGGATTGTTTTAGAAAAAAATCATCAAAATGACGATAAATAATAAACTACTGTTTTTTAAAAGTTATTTTTTCGTTATTTTAAAAATATATAAAAACAAATTTCAATTACAATAAAAAATTTTATTTCCTACTTCCTACATCCTACTTAAAATGCAAAGTCAGAATTCTACACGGTACTCTAGTTATAACGTTTTTGTGCATTGGAGATACAATGAAATTTTCAAATTCTTATTTGCAAACTATGAGCATATTAATAATAACAAATACGATAATTTTTTAAAACTCGATATAATCTTTTATTTTTAAATAACTAACAATAATTAACAGTTTACTGCATAAATACTGTGTTGGTATTTGTTTATTAAAATGCTAAAATAACTGCTTTAAACAACTGTTAAAAAAATACAGTAGTTTTTTCAGTTGGTTCTTATTAAATGAGTTTTGTATTATTTAAAAGAAAATCAAGTATAATTGCAGTTAAAAACAACTACTACTGATTACTACACAAACAACTGTAACACACGATGTTTTTAAGTGAACAAAAACCACTGCATATGTAAACTCTCGTCGATTTTGAATGGCAAATTTGATAAAAAAAATTTTGCCAGCTGCGAAATATAATTGTTCATGTTACACTGAAAAAGAAATTAAAAGTGTACATAAAACCTCGAGTTATTAAAATAAAAACGAGAATTTCTTATTGTTCCATACTATCTTGCTGTTCACAATAACTACAATGAAAATCGGAGTAAATGTTAAAATATAATGAGTAAAATTTATAATAAAACCACCGGGGGTGTGCCCACAAACGAATCTACATTATTTAATTTTTTAATTATTCTTCTTTGTACAATAACAATATATAGTTTTATGTGAAAACGAATAATTTTTTTTCCCCGAGTAAAAAAATTATATGTTGGCATATCTAATTAGATAGGGTCCAATAACTAATCACCAGAGTAAAAAAAATATTATAAATAATATTTTCGAAATGTTTAACGAAATAAATTCATGTATAAGAGTATCCAATCATATATAAAAAATATACTATTCAGAATATTATATATGATAGCACATTAGGCCGGGTCGATTTGTATGGAGGCAAAAAAATCGCTCAACGTTCAAGGAAAATCGTATTCTAGGGATCAAAATATGAAACTTTGCCGAAGGAACCATACCTCTAAAACGAATTCTGATGTCAAGACTTTTGACCCGTAGGGTGAAATTTTGAAAAATCCCACTTTGACCCATTTAGAGTTCCCCAATCGAATCCAACCCAATCGAATATAATTTACACATTCATCTGCTAGAGCGTCTTCCGAAGAAGAAATAGAGACCCTAATCTTGGAAAGACTCCTCCTACTTTCTGAAATATCTCTATCCCGAGATTTGTACATTTTGCTATAAAAACACGGCTAAAAAGGCCCTCTTCAACATAAATTTTAACCCCTTAACGGTCACATAGAATGATGATTTCTGCATTAATCTGCTAGCGCGTCTCCCGGAGAAGAAGCAGCTCCCATAATCTTGGAGAGATTCCTCCTACTTTTTGAAATATCAAAGTGGGCTTTTTCAAAATTTGACCCTACGGGTCAAAAGTTGGGACATCAGAATTCGTTTTAGAGGTATGGTTCCTTCGGCAAAGTTTCTTATTTTGATCCCTAGAATACGATTTTCCTTGAACGTTGAGCGATTTTTTTGCCTCCATACAAATCGACCCGGCCTAATGTGCTATCATATATAATATTCTGAATAGCATATTTTGCAATATTGCAATATTTGCAACATTGCAATGCAATGTTGCAATAAGTGTAATTAAACATGTTGCAATAATTTTTTAGTGTAAATAAATGTTTTCATTTGCTTGTCCGAGTTCGGTACTTTATTGCTGAGAGGTGTGGGAAGTGTAGTCACTCTATTTGTATACTATCCTTATTAATATTATAAAAATGACTGTTGGTTTGTTTGTTTGTTTGTTTGTTTGTGTGAGCATCACGTCCAAACGCCTGAACCGATTTTATTCAAATTTGACACATAGATAGTGGGCGGTCTGGAAGGAACTATAGGCTATATTAAATTTTTATATGATGGGCGTGCCACTTTTACGCCCACTTTTTCACTATTTTCGATATGGCTTTACCGACGCAATTGATATTTGGTACCCAGAAAGAGATGTCACAGATAAGCACTTTAAGTTATATCAAATTTAGATATTGTGGGCGTGGCACTTTTACGCCCACATCTTCACTATCTTCTATATGGCTGAACCGATTTTATTCAAATTTGACACATAGATAGTGGGCGGTCTGGAAGGAACTATAGGCTATATGAAATTTTTATGATGGGCGTGACACTTTTACGCCCACTTTTTCACTATTTTCGAAATGGCTTTACCGATGCAATTGGTATTTGGTACCCAGAAAGAGATGTCACAGATAAGCACTTTAAGTTATATCAAATTTAGATATTGTGGGCGTGGCACTTTTACGCCCACATCTTCACTATCCTTATTAATATTATAAAAATGACTGTTGGTTTGTTTGTTTGTTTGTTTGTTTGTTTGTGTGAGCATCACGTCCAAACGCCTGAACCGATTTTATTCAAATTTGACACATAGATAGTGGGCGGTCTGGAAGGAACTATAGGCTATATGAAATTTTTATATGATGGGCGTGGCACTTTTACGCCCACTTTTTCACTATTTTCGATATGGCTTTACCGATGCAATTGATATTTGGTACCCAGAAAGAGATATCACAGATAAGCACTTTAAGTTATATAAAATTTAGATATTGTGGGCGTGGCACATTTACGCCCACTTTTTCGCTATATTCGATACGATTTTATTCAAATTTGACACATAGATAGTGGGAGGTCTGGAAGGATCTATAGGCTATATGAAATTTTTATATGATGGGCGTGGCACTTTTACGCCCACTTTTTCACTATTTTCGATATGGCTTTACCGATGCAATTGATATTTGGTACCCAGAAAGAGATATCACAGATAGGCACTTTAAGTTATATCAAATTTAGATATTGTGGGCGTGGCACATTTACGCCCACTTTTTCGCTATATTCGTTACGATTTTATTCAAATTTGACACATAGATAGTGGGTGGTCTGGAAGGAACTATAGGATATATGAAATTTTTATATAATGGGCGTGGCACTTTTACGCCCACTTTTCCACTATTTTCGATATGGCTTTACCGATGCAATTGATATTTGGTACCCAGAAAGAGATGTCACAGATAAGCACTTTAAGTTATATAAAATTTAGATATTGTGGGCGTGGCACTTTTACGCCCACATCTTCACTATTTTCGATATGGCTTTACCGATGCAATTGAAATTTGGTACACAGATATTGGGATGACTCATAAGCACTATTTGCTATAATAGATGAAGATTTGGTGGACGTGGCAGTTTTACGCCCACTTTTTGTTATCTTTTATATGGCTTAAAGGATTTTATTAAATTTTGGTACACAGATAGTGGGCAAACTGAAAAGTTATCCATCATCCCAAAAACTAGGTCTAAGGCACGCTAACAACGTAGCGGGCAACGCCCGCTATCTTCTATATGGCTGAACAGATTTTATTGAAATTTGGTACACAGATATTGGGATGACTCATAAGCACTATTTCCTATAATAGATTAAGACATGGTGGGCGTGGCAGTTTTACTCCCACTTTTTGTTATCTTTTATATGGCTTAAAGGATTTTATTAAATTTTGGTACACAGATAGTGGGCAAACTGAAAAGTTATCCATCATCCCAAAAACTAGGTCTAAGGCACGCTAACAACGTAGCGGGCAACGCCCGCTAGTACTATATATATACTATTTGGTATAATATGGATTAGTAAAACAGGGCTTTGGAAAAAAATAAGAATTTTTTTTTTTTTGATAATGAAACCAATTCAGACGTTACCTAGAAAGCCACTATCAATTTCTGAACTTTAATAATAGAAGGCATCAGAGCTTTACAATGCTCACATTTTATTTCTTACCTACACTTCAAGTATTTTGCCTAAATTCTATTTTCCTCACTGAACAATTTTGATAATACACTCAGGGAATTAAGAAGGTAGAAACAACTAAAAATTACACTAAAACAACTACAAATATAATTTTTTTTTTATTTTTTTTTTTTATTAATTAATAATCATATAATTACAAATTATATACTATTACCCTAACCGAGCACTAGCTACTATGGCCTTCGGCGCTTTGTAGCGAAAACAGACCAGTGCCTCTGGTGGGAATCGAACCCACGACCCCCGCACTGTTAAGTGTCAAAACAATAAAAACAACTAATAAAATATTACTACATATATAAATTGTTGTATTTAACTAGCTTAAGTCGATTCCGAGAAGCTAAAAAGGATTAAATATACACTCAGGGAACTCGCGCTGTAAATTTTTGTAGTTATTTGAGTTGTAATACAGTATATTATTAAGTGAAAAAACAGTTATTTTTAGAAGAAATTTCAGTTTTGACTACAATTGTAGTTCATTTAAAAAAACAAACCACATTAAATTACTGTATTATGATTTTACATTAATTTTATACAGTAGTTTTTTTTATTTAAAAAATAAAACAAAAAAATGTTTGCTTATTTTTTACTGCATATGTGGTTCATTTTTTACTACAATGGTGGTTCATTTCTTGAACAGTAAAAAACAAATGACAATGTTAGTTAAATTTACTGAAATGTAAATCGTCCTTTCTTCAAGTTAAATTTCATTTGTTTTTAACTACATATCTAGTGTTCTTCACCTATATAGTATTCTAAGTGCACTTTATGGAAAAGGATGTATGTTGAAAATTATACTCTCTGCGCTGTCGTTTATGCATTCTTTGATCAGTTTTTTAATGTAATTAATAGTTTTAATTTTTTAAAATTTTTTTACTATTTTCTAGAATCAATAATATAAATGTGACAATAAAAATACATAAACCTTAATTGTATTCTTATTTCAATATTTTTTGCAAAGTTGCCAAAATAACTACGCAAAACAACCGTTACTAAAGTACAGTGTTTTTGGTTAGATACTTTTTTAATGACTTTCACAAATAGTTATTTCATATTTTCCCATAGTAAAATGACTACAATTACAGTTAAAAGTACTATTATCGTTTACTATACGAATGACCGACATGTAGTTACGGAAACAATTTTCTGAGTGTATCAATAATCAATATAACCTGCTCCAGCAACAAATTACACGTGACGATTTAAACCAATAGAACCACTTACTATATATATTTCTAAAACAATTAAGAAAATTGTAACGAGAACGTTAAAATTCAATTTCATTTTTCAATGTGAAAATTCTGTTCGAATCGAATTTATTTTCGAATCGAATTACGTAATAACCCCCCTGGCAACATCCTTGAACATTAAGAAACATTATTATATTGAAATTATAAGCAGTTCTCAAAACTTTTCCAAATATATATTGAAAATGAAAAACAAATGAAATATGCGAGATTTTTTTGAAATTTTTATAAACCTCACATTGAAAAAAATAAGAAAAAATTACATAAAAATCTTAGTATCTCTCTAGTCGAAAAGCCGGTTTTAATAATTTTTTTTAAGAAGAATCGTTAAATTTTTAAATATCATTTATAGTTGACCAAATTTTTTACAAAACGTGGCGCAGATCATTTTTTAATTCACAAAAACAGTTTAGCTCGCGGGTTGTTATCGCTAGAGCTGAAATATTTTAGGAGTCATCATAAAACATCTTAATCTTTATTTTTAGGGGGTGCATATTGCATTTTTTAAAAAGCCTTAAAATGAGGCACTCTAATGTATGTACACATTTTATAAGGCGGAACTTTCGAACGTTAAAAAATCTGTATAAAAAATACTTGGTATTTAGAATTTTTCTATAATTTTTTTTATGTTGGAATGTTTCGTTTTATAAAATAACCCCATTAAAATTTTTCAGTTTTTAATAAGCTTACCATGTTGCACAATCCTAGTCTTTTAAATATATCCTCAATATAAATTGATTAAAGTAATTTGATTTCAATATTTTCTTGATTGTTGACGTTCTTTATTATCATTATAGTAAAAAAATGTGTGACAGTTATCTTGCAAATGCTGGCGGTAATGTGGCAAATGTTAAAAATCCTGTATGACCAGGTTGAGTGGGAGGAGCTGATGAAGTCAAAACCTTAATTGTTTCTTTAGGATGTTTATTAACATTTAAAATAGCATCATCATCTTCGGGTTTCTAAAAAGAATACAATACAGTGAAAAGTATTATAAAATTGAAAAAAAAAACTATGAATATAGTTTTATATTGATATTTTAAAAATAAGGAGCAAAAAAAAAAAAGACATATTCAACTTTAGCTCTTCTAATTTTAATAAAAATTGGTATATATATTTTCCTAGTTAATGTGGAGTTTACGTATTTTTATTTTTCCAAAATTTGTTATAGTTTGCGTTAAATCGCTGCTCAAAATTGGAGGTCTTTAACAAATGTGAAAGAAATATACAGGCTGGGCCAACTTCGACTGATTTGAAATGCTTATAATTTTTTTATTTTTACAGTTTTTAACTATATTTTTTTTGCTGGTAATAAACAAATTAATAAAATTTTATAATGTCATCATACTCAATGCAAGAACGTGTAAAAACTGTTGAATTTTGATTAATTTTGCTTGCGAGAGAAAATGACAACTTTTTGAACAATCTCATTATGAGTGATGAAGCACATTTTCATTTAAATGGATATGTTAATATATAGAACTGTCGAATTGTACACAAAATCCTAGAGCAATGCATTATTTACACTCTCTCAGATGCACGGTTTGGTGTGGAATTATGGCTGATAGAGTTATCGGTAAATATTTTTTTTCGAAAATGAGGCTGGGGAACCAGAAACTGTCGCCTGGGCGGTATATCGGACCAGGTTGGAAAATTGCTTACGTCCGATAGTTCTCAATAATACTGACATATGGTTCCAGCAATATGGAGCTACAGCTCATACCGCGAGAGACATAATTGCGATTCTGCGAGAACTTGTTGATTGTTCCCCAGATTTGACGGCCCCTGATTTTTTTTTTTTTTTTGGGTTTCTTGAAAGAACAGGTTTACGTCAACAAACCACAAAACATTCAGCAACTTAAGCAGAATATTCGCACAGAAATTGCAGAATTGGGGCCTGTAAAAATAAAAATGTTATAAGTCCTTCAAATCAGTCAATCGAAGTTGGCCCACCCTGGACAATGTTTGAATTATCATAAATTTTGAACGCGTCAACAGAAAATTAAAAACTTTGATGCATTTAGTGCTTTTTAGGTATTTTCGTTTATTACTTCTAAATTGTGTGAAGGAACCTAAAAAAATGACAAAAATTGTATATTTTGGTAGAGAACTGTTTAAATTGTGACACTTTACAATATAAAACTTTATCAATTGCTTAATTTTAATGGTTATTACAAGTTGAGAGTAGCAACTTCTTTCATATTAATTAAAATTAGGCATGTGAAAATTAATGAAATTCTAGAACTTTTCTAAAAAAATTCTTCAAGCGATGAAAAAGTGGCCCTTTTTGGGCCTTTTTTAACCGAAAAATATGCTTTTTTATACTTTATAAGATTTTTATTTGCTCTCAAAAATTTTGCCTCAACATACACTCCAAAAAATTCGTTGCCAAGTAGCTCGGAGCATTTCAACTAATAAAGTTTTTTCACATAAATTACTCAATAATTAAGTAGAAACAAGGAAAAACTTGGTAAAATGTTACTAGTTTGAAATGCTCCTAATTACTTGACAACGATTTTTTTTTTTGTGTGTATGCAGCAAACCCAGTTAACCGGTTAAACAGTGTTACACAAAAAAATAAATTTTTCGCGAAAAGTATAACGATATTTAAAAGATTTCATTAATTCGCGAATATCTCATGAAACCCATAATTAATTTTTCTGAAATTTATTTTGCAATTAACGCAAAGTATCACTTATAACATACACAAATCTCAAGCTGGGAATCAGAGGTGTTCAAAACTAACACGGAATTTTTCCTAAAGTATCTTTGATATGAAAATGAAAATTATTCAAGTTCGAGGCCATACTCTTTATTTCTTTATTAGGATATTGTAATAACAAATAATCTATAGAGATTTGTTTTCAAATTTATGAATGTGTTGATAGATCTATTTCGGGAATTTTCTAGGTTCCCATCATCAGAACACGTTTTGAAAGAAGTGACAATCCCATGCAAAACATCAAACATTCATATAAACTAGTTTTCTCACTAAATGAGAACTAATATATGAGCTCGAAGTTAAAGATTATCACCATTGATCATAAATAAATCGAAAACTTGTTTGTTATGTGCAAGCTCTACCTTTGGTAGATATACAACACACGCTTTTTGTTTTTATAGAAATAGATCTATCAACACATTCCTGAAAATGGTCAATTAATAAATTCGAAACAAAAACTCTATAGATTATTTGTTAGGACAATATCCTAATAAAGAAATATAGAGTATGTCCTCGAACTTGAATAATTTTCATTTCCATTGCACAATTAAAGGTCAAAAAAACATAATTTTTATTTTTAATAAAAATTATATCAAACTTGTTTCTTTGATATTTTATTTATTAAAATTTTAATCTTTGATATTTTATATAAAAATTTTAATATAAACCTAACACCCTACGACAAATTTCAATATTTTTTGCCATGGAAAAATCGATATGCATGCTAAACAGGAGACCATATGTAGTTAAACTACATATGTACTTAGATTTTCGTTATCACGTCTTGTGTCCTTTCAAAAGGATATTTAAAGTTAAATTTTTAAATATTTGAACTCATTAAATGATGCAAATATGGATATCAGATGAAAGATCATAATCTCTGATATTTAACATAATTATTTGTCGTAATATTTCAGGGAGAAAAATATTAAAAGTGTCCTTTTTAAAAATTCGGTGCTTGATTGATTTACATAAGTCCGTAGAAATAAAAAATCAAGGATCACATTTTTAGAAAAAAGTTTAAAAATTGTTGGTCCAGAAATATTACAACAAATAATTTTGTGGAATGGCAGAGATTATGATCCTTCCTTCATTTGATATTCATATTGGCATAATTTATTGAGCAAAAGTATCTAAAAAGTGTGTTTTAAAATTTTAATTTTAATTTCCTTGTTAAAGGACATAGGATGTGATAACGAAAATCTAAAAACGCAATTTAACTACATGTGATCTTGTGTTTAACATGCATACCGATTTTCCCATGTGTGGCAAAAATTATTGAAATTTGTTGTAGGTTGCTATGTGAAATGTACAACATTTTGTATTAAATATCAAAGATACTTTCGGTGAAATTCCGTTTATTTTTTAATCCCTCTGATTCTCAAATTGAAAATTGTATATGTACTTTGAGTTAATTATAAAATAAATTTCAGAAAAAATTATTTATGTTTTTTGTGATATTAGCAAATTAAAGAAATTTTTTTAATTTCGTTATCTTTCCGCGAAAATTTTTTTTTTTCAAATCTGTTAAAAAACACTCTTAGCAACGACTAAACATGAACTATAATGAACTTTGAAAAATAAAAAAAATCCATAAACTCAACATTAACTAGAAGAACATAAATAACAAGTTCAATGAAATTTTAAAGACATTTTAAAGACATTATCTTAAATATGATTTGTTAGATTCCATCAAGTTTTGAGTCATGAACCACATTTACCTTATGCTTAAGAAATTCCAAATTCATAACTGGAAACGTTTTGGTTTTGACAACATCTTCTTGTTGTAAAATTTCATAGGATTGGATTTCAAGGAAACCATGTTCCTGTAAAGCAATGCAAACACGTTGTGATTGTTCAATACAAGGAGAGAAAGAACAAAAACGGCCTCCTAATCACAAAACAAACAAAAAATGTATATTAAATAGTTTTATTCCAAAATCTTTAAGTATACATACCACTATTTTTTAAGGCCTTTAAAGCATGAGGTACAGCTTGTTGTGGTGCAGGTAAATCTAAAAATACTGCATCGGCTTTACCATTTAAATCTTCACTAAAACCATTTTCACAAACATCTCTATGGTAGACTGTAACAAAATCTTCCAAACCATGATGTTTAAATTCTTCCCTGGCTTGATTTGCTCTAGCCTCATGAAAGTCAAAAGTGTGTAGATGACCATAAGGTTTAACTGCTCTAAGAAAGTAGTGTGATAGTGATCCCGATCCTGTGCCGGATTCAACTACCAGAGACCCCGGCCTAACTTCAAGTTGATGTAATATCATACTTATATCCGGAGTATAAATAATTTGTGTCCGATGTGGTAAGGTTTGTGTCCATAGTTCGGGATTTGGTTGTAGTACATAAGCCCATCCCTTGGATAGTTCAACACGGTGACCATATTTAACACCAATAATATTTTTCACTTTTAAGGCACCAAAAGAAGTTTGAAAAATGTGTTCAATAGTTTCTCCCTTTTTATTAACAATTGTGGGAGTTGCTTCTATTACATGCATAGAATTAACACTTAGATAAAGTATCACCGTATCACCTTCATCAATTATATCTTTGGGTTTAACAAAACTCATTTTATATAAAAAGCAGGAAAAAATTTTAAGATTTGTAAACAAAATCAACAAATTTCTCACGTGTATAAAAAGAGAGTTGCCAAATTTATATTTTTAAGTTTTCACAAAAAAAATAAATGGGGACAAGAATTATCAAACGTCACAAAAAATTAACAATTGTGGTGGCGTATTAGTTCGTCCAACTGGCCAATACAACAAAACAAAAAAAATTAACAAATAATATAAAGTTTAGCCGCACCACAGAAAGAAATCTGAAGTCAAATTTTGCCTGACACGCCCTCTTTCCGGGGCGGAGGGGTTCAAAATTGAAATTTTCTTTTGCAAATTTAGCCAAAAGTTGTGAACGGATCTTATTTCAAATGTCTTTCCGACATGGTATATGTCCCCATTCATTAACCGATTACGAGCCAGCTTAACATTTTGTAGTTTTTCTACATTTTTTTTTGTTTTTTTATTAAAAAGCCTATTGATTTTAAAAATTACCCCAATTAAAGGTATTGTAAGTTGACAATAATTAATAGACAAGACATCAAGCTTTCATTTAAGTTATAATATGACCACGTAGATGCAGAAACGACGTAGTATTAAGAGGTTAAACTTTGATATTTTTACTTATTAAGTTTTTAGGTAAAATTTATATTGATATTGATTTTTACGTGTTTGGGAAAAGGTACATTATTTCAATGTGTTAAGTTGGAACAAGTTGATTTTTGCGGTTTTTTGTTAGTATTTATGTGTGTGTAGTTATACAAAAATATGTTAGTGGCTTTGCTTTTTCTGCGTAACTGGAATTCTGCCGGGCTTTGAGGTTTTCTGCTCCAGCCCGTCCAAAAGCCGGCTTCGCTAAGGACAGTTTTTCTGAGCGACCGGTATTCGGCCGAGCTTAGAGGGTTTCTAATATGTGATAGGAGTGCCTAAGCTGAGTTAAGTTTTTCCGTGTAGCCGGGCTTACTTGTACGGCATTCAGACTAGAATGGAAAACACGTGTTAAGCCAAAACGTATTTAAAGTTTTGTTAAATAAATTATTTTACTTTTAATAAGCTAGTCTGTAAGGACATTTTGTCCATAGAGCTAAATAAATAAATATTCTGTTGAAATAGAATATAGAGCTTAAATACGCGTTTTGGCAAAACACGTGTTTAGCTATTTAGTGTGAAAGTGGCTTTGAGTTTTTCCGTGTATGTGTGTGTGCATGTATGTGTTTGCAATAATGTATAAAATAATTAATAATTGTATCTAAAACCCGCAAAAAATCACCATTATCCAACTTTAGCCTTTAATATTTTTTTATTACAAGAAATAAATTGACTACCAATTTTATATACTTATGAAGACGTTTTTTTTTAATAAGGAGATCTTTTCCGAATCTGGCCAGCAATGGGTTGATTTATGGGGACATAACGCTTATTGGAAAGAATTTAAGGAGCTTTTATAATTGCTAAAAACTATTCCAATTTTAATTCCCTGCCCAGCAGCAAGGGGACGTGAGAAAAACACATTTGTGTTAAATTGAACAAGCACTGGTTTTTTCAAAATTCAATTTTTGCAATTCAATTCATCATCCAGTTACGTATTTTTTTCCAGCGAAGACAATTTGTGGAAACAACAGTGATATATATGGTGAGCAGAAGAACAAAAAGAAAAATCGTGCTTCGTGATTTGTAACTGGATTTAACTCGATTTTAAACAAGATTTCGTGGAAGTGTAAATTCATTATAAGCCGCTTTAACTCCTAACTACTAAACACGTGTTTTGCCAAAACACTTACGTAAGCTATTTATTCTATTACAAAAATTCTTTATTCTTTTCCATTCGTTTTGGCAAATTAGTGTTTTGCATTTAGATGTGAACGCCAAAAATGTTAGTTATAAAAAATTTTTACAAATTATATCAATTCGTTGTGACAAATTAAGTTAAGTTTTTAACGTATATTAAGATAATTCCCAAATTATTTTTAATACTTTAACAATTTCCCTGTGATATGGCAATATTGTGAAGTTCTATGTGATTAGGGTTCCGCTTCTTTTTTTAATCTTTCCTTATACAGTCAAGTTGAAAAATCCCCTGAAAATTTACATTGATGAAATTTATATAATAAAATAAGTTACTAGTATATTTATAATAAAAAAGATAAATTACAAAAAAAAAAACACTTGGAATTTAAGATACTTATACACTACGCAAAATTCTTGTGCAACTTTTGCTATTGTGCAAAATATTACCAGTTTGTATGTGATATTGAAAGGTTGTACAATATATTGGAACAAATAAAAAAGGTTTTGATTCTTATTGCACAGTTAAAGTGGCCACATTGTAGAATTTTTATATACCTCCACAACAGAACAAAAGAGGGGTGCCATGTTTGTGTAAAATTATTGTTCATCTTATTGCACTGTGTATTGCAAAATGACAATAATACTGGTAATAATATTTTCAATAATACAGCAGAGCTAAATATTTTCATAAACTCGGGTTTAAATCGATGTCCCCCTTATCAGTTTTAATAATCTGGTAACTCTACATAGCCAGATTGTCACAATTTTATTGTGTTATCATTCATTGACATTGTCATGTGTCAGAATGAAAATGTTATCCACTACTGCCAACTATCGCTACTAAAAATATCGCTATGATAAAGTTAAAAATTGCTAGAAATTAACTTTGTTATAAAATTAAAAAAATTTGTTTTTGTTATTTATTCTATTATCATTTTGTTACATTATATGGTAATAGAATAAATAACAAAAACAAAGTGATTTATTTCTCTTTTAGGTGTATGGCGTTTAAAATCATGTTTTATTCCGCTAAATGCGTTTAAAAATGGCTAGATTTGACGTGAAAAGAGCTGAACTAGCAACACTGGTAGAAACATCCACAAAATACCTAACCAATTATTTAATTTGTACTACCAACAGTGAAAAAACGATAAAGAGTGGTATCTAACGTTGCATACATACTATTTTTTTTTTTATTGCTTTGTCAGCTCATAATTAATTAATGTTCAAAGTCTTGCGTAGATGTATCTATATATTTACGCAAACAACGATACATTCCAGCTGCAGCAAGAATCAACAACAACGTTTCCTCACCGCAATTGTAACTAAAACTTTTGCAGAAATGACTAACAAACCAAAAATTGTATTTGTATTGGGTGGCCCTGGTGCTGGCAAAGGTACACAATGCTCGAAAATAGTTGAGCGTTTTCAATTTGAACATTTATCGGCTGGTGATTTACTGAGGGAAGAACGCGCTAGAGAGGGTTCCGAAGTGGGTGCACTTATAGAAGATTATATACGCAATGGTAAGATAGTTCCGGTAGAGGTGACGTGTTCCCTATTAGAAGCTGCCATGACTAAGTCGGGCAAAAGTAAGTTCCTAATTGATGGATTTCCACGTAATCAAGACAATTTGGACGGTTGGGAACGTCAAATGTCCGAAAAAGTGGATTTTCAATTTGTATTATTCTTTAATTGTTCGGAAGATATATGTGTAGAACGTTGTTTGACACGAGGTCAAAGTGGTTCCGGTCGTTCGGATGACAATATGGAAAGTCTGAAAAAACGTATTCAAACTTACACCAATGACTCGCTGCCCATAATTAAACATTTCGAAGCATTGGGTAAGGTGAAACAAATCGATGCTAGTCCTACAGCTGATGAAGTATTTGCCAAGGTTGAAAAGGTGTTTAATGAAAATGGTTTTGAATAAATCTTCATCATCATGATGATTGCTATCATCATAAAAATCATACGATGATGGTGTAATTTAATGAATGGTGGGGATGGTATTTTGGTGGTGGTGGTGGATATTATACAAAATGTTGCTGTTGTTGCAAAGTTCCTTCCTCCACACTCATAAAACAAACGAGAAAATTGTGTTGAGGGAACTTAATGTATCTCAGTTTTGTCGTTTTGCTTAATTTTTTTTTTTTTATTTTACACTTGTCACGTTTTAATGTTTTTACCGCTAGTTCAATTGTCAAGAAAAAGAAAACAAAAAATCGATAAAGATCTATTTATACAACAAATATATTTATGGTTACAAAAATATAATTATATTAAATTTTAAGCTCAATATTAAAACAATTAAAAGTATTTAAATAATTCTAAACAAAAAATGTGTTTTATTTGAATTGAAAAACAAAAAAACATTCCGTAGCTGATGAAGAATTTTGTTTATTAGAAATTGACCCCATTTCAGAGAATTTACAAAGATAAAAAATTCTATTTTTAGTTTTACTTTCATTTTCATTATTTCACCTCATTATACCCTCCATCCCATAGTGCAGGAGGGTATATTCACTTTGTCAAATGTTTGTAATTCTTTTAAAAAAATTCTGGGACCCCATAAACTATATATATTCTTGATCAGCATGGATAGAGAAGTCGATATAGCCATGTCCGTCTGTCCGTCCGTCTGTCTGTGGAAACACAAAATACTCCTCCAATACAGAAGAGGTACTGCTAATTTTCATTCAAATTGTTTGTTGATATCATGAGCAGTTTTCTAGTGAAAATTATCAAAATCGGTTAACGCGTTCAAAAGTTATGAGTGAAAATGTGGGAAGACCTCTAAAATTTTCTTTATTTCATCATACATACATACATACGTACATTCAATGCTTATACACAAGAATATACGCAAGCAGGGATGGCTGTCAATATCGCTGAATTACCGTCCCCGATTCTAACACCTTTCAACTGACTATCGTTATCGCTTAAATACCGTTACCGACATTCTTGAAATACCGTTATCCGTAAAATACCGTTACCTTAAAATACCGTTACCGAAATAATCTAACAAGATCTGAACAAAAAACTTCTGTAAATAGATATATTTTCCCAAAGTGTGATCATAAACTAGACAGTCATTTAAACTCGGGCATAATGCGGTTAAAAATTGTGGTGTGCATTAACATTACCTGAATAATTAAAATAACGTTATCCTTAAAATGCCGTTAGCAAAATAATTGAAAAATCTTTTTCCCTAAAATAAAGTTACCGAAATATCTAAAATATCGTTACCGCTAAAATACCGTTAGCGAAATAAATAAAATACCGTTAACGCTAAAATACCGTTAACGCTAAAATCCCGTTACCGAAATAACTGAAGTATAGTTTCCCCTAAAATACCGTTACCGAAATAAAAGAAAATAGCGTTACTACGACCAATAACCACATAGAATCGGTTACCATCCATGGTCATGATCAACACTTAAAAACAAAAAAAAAAACTCACAAAATATTGTTGTTGTTTTTTGTTTTGTTTTGTATACAGTATGTATGTACGGCCCTATGCTCCTTATAGGAACGACGGGAATATATATATATATGTATGTACGTATGAATTAGTAGCAATCGCATGCAGAGTTGCCAGGTTTGACGATTTGTCGTCATTTTGATGATATTTAATACCCAAAATAACTAAATGACTATTTGACGACTTTTGCTTCCAAAATGACGATTTTTTGACAATAATTTAATATGTCAGCAAGATCTACTTATTTATCATTCTCATAAAATCGCCGGCTCGATTATTAAATTTATATTATTTCGTTAAAAATTGAAAGCAAAAACATTGTTTTTTGATCGATAGCTAGCTTTTATATGCTAATATGATGTGAAATACAATTTTGCAAAAATGCAAATCCTAGAATTGAATAAAACTTAATCCAAACCGCATTTATTTTTTTATAAATTCATTACGGGTTTAGCTTAATTTAGTTTCTGTGTTTATATGTTTAGAACATTTCTTTAAATTTTTATAAAATTTAATTGGAGTTAGATTTAAATAAAAATAAAAAAATTTTCATGTTAAAACACAAGGCATGGACTTTTTTTGCGAAACAAACAGATCTCTAGTCCGAATATATTTCATGTTGAAAGATGATATATATACAACTTTAAATGAAACAAAATACATCCAAAAATAAATCCGGTGCTTAAAAAACAGGCCTAATAATATAAATAAAGTGCCAAAATTTAATAATTAAAAATATAACATTAAGTTTGTTCGATAACACAAAAATTTGTACAAGTTTTTACTGGAAGGTGTTCGTTTAGACAAATACGCAGTAAAAACTGGTAAAAAGAGAGAGTAAAGTGACAGTTTGATGCCAAAGAACTTACAAGTTTTTACTGGATACATTTTTGCCAGAAAGAATTTGTAAGATGAAAAAAACATATGACTAAAAAATAAAAAAATATGCTTGTATTTTTAGTAAACAAAAATTAAATTAAATTTTAATTGTTTATGGATTGAAAGTGAAAATGATTAAATAATTAACTATGGAAGAAGTTAAAAAACATTTAAATTATTTTTGGTCGATAATTTCAATTAACTTTTTTCTTTTCCATAATGACCAGTTGATTTTTTTTTAATATTTAAAACAAGCTGTTTTATCTAATTTAATAATTCCTACAAATTTTCTGTTCGTTTACTTTTTTGTAAATTTGTCTTACTATTTGTAATTTTGTTACTGAGTAGTTTTTACTGAACTTTACAGGAAAAGTAATCGAACAGACTTATTGTTAAAGAATTTCCAAATTTTGTAAAAGAATTTAATATTTAAAAAGTTGTGCCACTGAAATGTTGTTCACAGAATTATGCAGATATAAGTGTTTAACAGTTCAAGTGGTAAAATTAGTTTGATTTAAAGTTGTATTTATTTGATCTTTCAACATTATATTTTTGTTATTTTATTAATTAATAATCATATAATTACAAGTTATATACTATTACCCTAACCGAGCACTAGCTACTATGGCCTTCGGCGCGTTGTAGCGAAAACAGATCAGTGCCTCTGGTGGGAATCGAACCCACGACCCCCGCACTGATAAGCCAGCACGCTACCAACTAGCCTACTGGGGCACACTGTTTCAACATTTTATAAATATGAATATCGTTGTAAAATATAATGATTTTCGAAGTTTAAACCAAAGAGAAGTGTCAAAAATCGTGTTATATTACAACGATAACACGTTAACATTTGAAATGTGAATAACATTATTGTATTTTATTTTTTATTAAAACTTTATCCCTCTTCTAACAAATATATTTTATTTTGACGATTTTTCAAAATATGATGACGATTTTGACGATTTTTTCTAGAAAGTTTGTCGTTTTTATGCTTTGCAAACCTGGCAACACTGGTTATAAGTGCAAATGCGAGAAGCCCTCGATAAATTGTTAAGCTAATTTATAAAGTATGCTTTTGTTTTCCATATACCAGGCTTGCCATATACCTTTTTTTGTTAACCCCAACAAATCAAAAAATCACCAATAAGAAAAAGGTAGAACAAAATAGTTTAGTTAAAATTCTTTATTTATTTGACTGCATTAACCGGAGTTGCCAGACACATTAATCGTTATCAGATCAAAAAAATATCCAGGAACAAAATCCCCGAATCCAACAATGTAAATTCATAACTTTTTTTCGTACACTATTTTTACTTATTTTCATTCTCAACCTTTAATAAATTTGCAAGGAAACTCTTACATTCTAATTACATTTATTAAAAACCCCATTCAATTTAAAGGACATTCACTTTCAGAACTTTTTTATTTAAGACATATAAGGTGCATACTTCATCTTAAAATCTTTTGATTATATGCATTTGTTTTCCTTAAAAGCCCTAATTTTTATTTGATACATACAAAAATAATCTAAATTAAAGTATTGATGTGTAAAAACCAATCGAATTTTGGGAAAATTTCTTAGGGTTCTTATTCTAGGAGTCGTAAACGAGAATTGCACAAGCAACTGAGCTGAAAACAATAATTTGAAATACCAGTTTCTTTAATTTTTTGTATCTCGAAAACACTCGAAAGATTTTCTTTTATAATTTTTGACAAACTTAGTTTCATCACACTTTCCGTTTTACTTATGTGATGTATAGTATAAACACATGTGTTGTAATGTAAACTGGCATTTCATAATTATTTCATTATGTATGTCTCCGCAAGTGTATTTTTGTTCCCTTAAATTTATCTAAAATTCTGATTATTCGAAACTGTTTTTATGCGTTTGTATTCATTGCATCTCTTCTAACGATCCAAAAATATATTTTAGTAACTTTCTTTCATTATTATATAGGCAAAGAGACAAACAACAGGCGAATTTTACAACAGTTTTTTTAACATCATAAGGAACTATACAAATATATATATTTTTCACTACACGTTCTTCTTTAGGTAATCAGAATAACCTTTGAATACCCACTGCAGAATTTCAGATTCATTTTAGTAAACTTTAATTAAACATTTTTTTCTTCTGAAACATCCCAAAGACATTAATCAATCAGTCATATTTTGTTTTACTTATAAAAACAACATTATTTTTGTTATTTTTACAAAGAATATAGATATTAATATTGTTTGCACTTTCCCTGGTTTATGAAAACACCGAGATGGAGGGTATCCAAAAATTCGTCACAGCCGAATTTAATCTTTTTTAATACCAAATTCGGCACATCGGACTTTAATGCTTCCACTTGTTTTTTTTTTTTTTTTGTGATTTTTAAAACGAGCCCCCTCAACAATTACTCATGATTATATATTTGAATATGCAAGTATTTATTTATTTTATTGTGTATGCCAATGTAAGTAATGAGCAATGAATAATGTCAACGTTATACGCTGATAAATATTCTTCTTTGTTTGTTTTTTGTATAATACCGGTCTCAATGGCTAAACTTTCGATTTCGTTTAGCCCGGAAACAATTTAAACATTTTACTAACGAGTGTGGCTGTGACAATGCTTTAATAATCAGACATTTTTAAATAGGTTGTAGTTTTTTAAATTTTTTATTCATTATTGAAAACAATGAGAGATTATTTAATAAGTTGTATATTGAGACAAGCTGGAGCCATATAAATGATTGGAATTTTTTTTTAATATTATTTGCCTTATCTGCGACATAAATTCAAGTTACAAATTTTAATAATTTTTTTTTTATTTTATTTGTTTTTAATAAATATATATTTTTAATACATTTAAAAAAAAAAAAAAATTTATAAAAAATGTATATTATTTCTAATAAATTTTGAAAAAAACATTTTTATTAAAAATGTATATGAGGAATTTGAAAAATGTTTGATATTTTGAGGCAAAATTTTTTTTATATGCCATGAAACACTTATTGTGTGTGTATAGCCGAAATTTTATTGTTAATAAATTTTGAAAAAAACATTTTTATTAAAAATGCATGTATGTATATGAGGAATTTCAAAAATGTTCGACATTTTGAGGCAACATTTTTTTTTGTATGCCATGAAACACCTATTGTGTGTGTATAGCATATATTTATTTTTAATAAATTTTGAAACAAAAAATTTTATAAAAAATATATATGAGCAATTTCAAAAATGTTCGACATTTTGAGGCAAAATTTTTTTGTATGCCATGAAACACCTATTGTGTGTGTATAGCCGATATTTATTTCTAATAAATTTTGAAAAAATAATTTTATTAATGTATATGAGGAATTTGAAAAATGTTCGACATTTTGAGGCAACATTTTTTTTCTGTATGTCATGAACACCTATTGTGTGTGTGTAGTCGATATTAATTTTTAATAAATTTTGAAAAAAACATTTTTATTAAAAATGTATATGAGGAATTTGAAAAATGTTCGATATTTTGAGGAAAATTTTTTTTATATGCCATGAAACACCTATTGTGTGTTTATAGCCGTGCTCCACCACCATGTGCTCCACTCGAAAAACAAATAATAAGTTCTTCAACAAAATTGTTTATCGTTGCCTAATTTAGGCGATATGAGCCAAAATATTTTAGGGTGCATTTTTGAAAATAAAGCATATAAACGAGAAGTTTTGGACAAAAATTATTTTTCTTACCAAGATATAACCACACTCGAAAAACTATTTGTTTTCTGCTCCTTTTTAAGAAGATATCACGGTTTTCGCTTTTTGGAAAAAGCGAAATTAAGTGAAAAAATGTCTAAACTTCAATTCATATTGTTCAAACTTCAACGCTTTGCTATTAATACTCAATGTCTTCTTTCTGCAAAATTTCATAAAAATCCGTCTATTAGTTTATAAGTTAAGACGATGTCCTTTAGAGGAATCCTGATAAAATCCTGTGAGTTTTTAGTCAGCTTAAATTGGTTTTTTAGATTTTTGAAAACTAGGTATATTTTTTTTTTAAATAATTAGTTTTTGAAATTTTACGAAATTTTGATTTTGAAGCTTTCTCGCTTCCAAACCGTGGACGGCACATGAAAAATTTCTTCGCAAAATATTTAGCAAATTTAGTTTTCTATCGGAATATATTAATTTCTAAGTATAAAACGCTCATTTGACGCATTTGAGGTAAATTTTATGAAGACTGCCCTGAGGCAGCCTTACCCGTCAGAGGGTTAAGGTTATCGATATTTTAGAATTATTTTGTTAGGGCATTGTAAGATTACCGGTATTTTAAGTTATTTCGTTAGGGTATTTTAGGGTTTTCGGTATTTTAAGTTACTTCGTTAGTGTTAGTTTAAGGTTAAAAAATAGTTCCTTGGAACGGTATTAAATCGTTATCAGTAGTTTAGGGTAAAGTCGTGATGGAAAATAGTCGTTATGTCAAATGCTAATAAATGTTGTGATGCTACATTCTTAAAAAATTGCGAAAAATAACGTTGTTTCATATACAGTAAACTCTCAAAAACGTGACCTATGTTTTTTTTTTTTTACTATTTGACTACAGAATTGATTCACTTAGAATAAATTAAATTCCAAGTACTTCAGAATTGATTATTTAACAAAAAATAAATTATAAAAAGATTTTAAATATTTTTCTAATGAAAAATTCTTAAATTCAAACATACATTTTAACACAAAATTTTTAAATATTCAGACACTTGCCCATAGAAAAATATTAACATTTTTAGAAATTCTTCATATTAGAAAACGTTCTGATTCTGGGACTTTTTTAAATAGACCAAATTCAGAAACTAAGACAATTTTTACATAGCCAAATTAATGATTTTAATACGTCTATTTAAATTTTATTCTAAACGTTTTAAAACAAATTTGATATAAAAAATTCTTAAAATCGGAGATACAGGAAAAGAGTTAAAGAGTTTTTCAGTTCACGTTAAGGGGCCCATACACGACACCAGCATGCATGTGCAATCAAGTGATTGTGCATGCCGATTGACCGTGTGTGGGGTTGTGGTGCGATTGCACATGCCGATTGAGCAAAATCAAAAACAGTTTTATGTTTTTATGATTGTAACAGCATGCATGTATCGTGTGTGCTGAAATTAGCTCAGTTTTTAAAAGTTTTCAAGCAGTAAACAAGACTGTATGGGAGTTTTATTTAGGTTTTATTATTTTTAATTATTGGATTAGTATTATATTGTAATCTCGACCCCTGGTTAAAGTTAGTAGACAAAAGTAACTGTTTTCCTTATTGCATATACCTTTTTGTACTTTATTTGTTTTTCTATAAATGTATTTTAAATGAGTCAGTTTGTAGATGTCAGAGACGCCAGTTCTCCACCGCGGTACAACAGTTATAAGTTCTGTGTTACAAAATAAATTTAATTGTGTTTTTATATTAATAAATGTTTAATGTTTTAAATTAAAGAAAAAATCAAATCGTTTCAATTCAGAAATTCTCGTACATTTTAATGGTGCCGAAACCCGGGAACCTATCTACTCATGATAGAAAATAAAAATTATTAATATTAAAAGACAATTGTTGTAATACTATAACGCATTCTTCATTTTTTACATAAATTGTACTCCTCATACGTGGATATAATTTCATCATCTTTACCATCCTGGTTGTGCCTGCGGATTTTAATCTCAACAATAAGTTAGCTTTGTGTATGGTTATTTCTGGACTTACTGGTCAAACATCGTACAATTAAATACAACAAAGATTTTACTTGTTCATCAAAAAAAAACCAAAATGGAGAACATCGCGTCTTTAATAGAAGTGCAACGTAACGCAAATCGCCATTTGCAACGACTGATGACAAATTTTGACCAAAAACCAAAAGAGCAACTATCAAAAGGCTACGTATTAACTATATTAGAGGAAGTTGAACTAACTTATAAAAACTTCAAAGAAGACCATGAACAGATTTGTGAAGCGGTTCTTGATAATTCTATACAAGAAACAACTGTTCCGTATTTAAATGAAGATTTTTATTATGTATTTTTTGACACTTATCTCACTTTTAAATCAAAACTTTTAGATTTTTCAGTAGAGCCATCAGCTTTGCCTCAACAAATGTCAAGTACATTTGTGTCTTCAAATACACAAAATGCCTCATTCATTTCTAGTGCAAGGCTACCGAAAATTCAACTACCAACATTTTATGGAGAATACATCGATTGGATTCCTTATCGTGATATGTTCATTTCGTTGGTACACAGCAACCCATCTCTTACAGGTATACAAAAATACTTTTACCTCAAAGGCTCATGTCAAAAGTCTGCACTGGATATTCTTAATGAATACCCTCCATCAGAAAACAACTACACATCTGCATGGAAGGCATTAGAAGAAAGGTACAATAACCCCAGGAAAATAGTAGATCAAACCCTAAGAAAGTTGTTTAATATTCCATCATCAAGTGGTTCATTTGAAAGTATTAAGGAATTGCTCGATACCACTCGCTCCTCAATTTCTCTTTTAAAATCCCTTGACATAGATGATTTGTTTGAAGCCATGTTAGTTTTCCTTACCAGTGAAAAATTGGATAAACAGACTAGAAAAGAATGGGAGCAATCCATCACTTCAACAAACAAAATACCTCCAATGTCAAGTATGTTAAATTTTTTAGAAATGTCTTTTAGAACACTTGAATCTGTTGAAGAAGCTCATACGTCATCAAAACCAGAGAAAACGTCATCAAAATTTGAAAAAGCACATACCGTCAGTAAACTACAACCACAAAAATCATATAGAAGATCTTTTTATACACACAACACAACAGTCGACAATAACCACTGCCCTTGCTGCCAACGTCGACATCCTCTGTATAAATGCTTTCAATTCTCTTCACTGCCACCAGCAGAGAAAAAAACTGTTATACAACAAAATAACATTTGTTCTAATTGTTTACATTGTGGCCACAGTGCAAATAAATGTTCAAGCTCAGCTCGCTGTCAACAATGCAAACAAACTCATCATACTATTTTACATAGTTCTTACTTTATTGAACATCAACAACAACAGCAGACTACAACTGCAAAAAATAATGTTAATCAAAGCTCTTCACGCAGCTTTAATACAAACGAGCAGTTAAGTTCACATATCACATCACTTGCTGTTAATAATCGTACACAAGTTCTGTTAGCTACAGCTAAAGTTCTAATTGTTCATAAAACTGGTACACATACAGTAAAAGCTTTAGTTGACCCATGCTCTCAATGGTCATTTATAACACAAGAAGCAACTCAATTATTAGATCTTTATAAACAAAAAACAACAAATAATTTTCAACTACAAAACAGTGAAATGGTAAAAGCTTTGGGTTTATCTTGGGACCCACAATCTGACAGCTTTTGTTTTAAAATAAATTATACTTTTTCTGATAAAATAACAAAAAGCAGTGTACTTTCAGATTCCGCAAGACTTTTTGACCCGCTTGGCTGGCTGGCCCCAACAACCATTATAGCAAAAATTATGTTTCAAAGGCTTTGGCGTGAAGGACTTGATTGGTCGGATACATTACCGAAAGAATTGAGTGATGAGTGGTCAAGTTATCGTATAGCTCTAAAACACATTGAAGAATTAAAGCTGCCAAGGTGGTTTAATTCTCTTTCTACTGCCTCGACTGAATTACATGCATTCTGTGATGCATCAAAATTAGCATTCGCTGCCGTTTTATATTTAAGAGTAATATCAGAAGATGGATCTATTCACGTAAGTCTCGTACAGTCTAAAACTAAAGTAGCACCACTGAAAATTCAAACAATTCCCAAACTTGAGCTGTGTGCTGCTGTTTTGTCTGCTAAATTGGTGAATAAAGTAAAACGTAATATTGGTCTTGAGGTTAACCAAATAACGTATTGGTCTGACAGTACAACAGTTCTAAATTGGATTAAATTGCAATCTGCATCATTGCCTGTTTATGAAGCTAATCGAGTTTCACAAATTCAACGTTTAACTAATGTAGTTGAATGGAGATATGTTTCTACAAAAGACAACCCTGCAGATTGTGCAACTAGAGGTTTACTACCACAGGAACTTCGAAATCACACACTTTGGTGGAAAGGTCCACAGTGGCTTGCTGATGATCCAGAAAAATGGCCAGTAAAAAAGTTCAGAAATACCATACAATCGACATCATGTGACGTCACCGCACATACAACAACAACAAACCCAACAGCTGATTCTACACAACCGTATCCAGATTTTTATTTAAGATATTCATCATTTGCTAAGCTACAACGAGTAACAGCTTATATATTACGATACTACAACAACTTGAAAAATTATATATTAAGAAAAAAGATGGGCGAAAATATCGTTTTTAATGTCAACAAAGAAGCCAACATAAATTGTCTTTCTACTTTTGAATTAAATCGAGCTAAATTGGTACTAGTGAAGCAGTGTCAACAAATTTCATTTCATGATGAAATTAATTGCCTTTTAAAACAGCGATGCCTACCTAACAGTAGCAGAATTGCAACCCTGCAGCCATTTCTTGATGATGACAGAATTTTACGTGTTGGTGGCAGAATAAAAAATTCAAATTTATCATTTTCCAAAAAACATCCTATTTTACTAACTAAAAAAGATCCGATTTCTGTTCTTATTTTTACAGATACACATTTTAAAACATTACATGGTGGTGTGCAGCTTATGCAATCATATGTCATGTCTCACTACTGGATAATTTCTGCTAGAAATCTTGCAAAATTAGTTAAAAGAAAATGTGTAATTTGTTTAAAATATACTGCAAAGGCCTCGCAGCAAATTATGGGTAATCTACCACCAGTTCGAATTCGGCCTGCAAGACCGTTTAAAACACAGTGGGTTGGATTATGCAGGCCCTATAACGCTAAAACAATCAACTTTACGCAAAAGTGCTACCAGTAAGGGTTACATATGTCTTTTTGTATGCATGTGTACAAAAGCCGTACATCTAGAGGTCGTCTCGAGCCTTACCACGAATGCCTTCTTGGCCGCATTTAGGCGATTTATTTCACGAAGAGGACCCTGTACCGACTTGTACTCCGACTGTGGAACTACTTTTGTAGGGGCAACTAAAGAGCTGCAAGCTATTCATAAACGTTCCAAAACATCACTTCCTGATGACTTAGCTGAAACACTTAATAATGATGGTACTAATTGGCATTTTATACCACCTGCTTCCCCACATTTTGGAGGGTTATGGGAGGCAGGGGTAAAATCTACTAAACATCATTTACGTCGTATTATGAGAGACCGTGTATTAACTTTTGAGGAGCTGTCCACATTATTGTGTCAAATTGAGAGCTGCTTGAATTCGAGGCCCCTCTGCCCCCTATCATCAGATCCATCAGACTTAAGTGTGCTGACACCTGCTCATTTTTTGGTTGGTGAACCAACAACCTGTATTTCAGAAGAAGATTTAATCGATACCAATATCGACCGTTTAACCAGATGGAAACAAATTGAAAAGTTGAAACAACACTTTTGGCAGCGTTGGTCACAAGAGTATTTATGCCGACTACAATCTAGGCCAAGATGGAATTCTATTAAGCGTGAAGCACAAGTTGGTGATATGGTTTTAATTCTCCATGAACGATTTTCTCCTGGACAATGGCCACTAGCAAGAATTGAAAAAGTTCATCCAGGTTCAGACGGACATGTTCGTGTTGTCACACTGTACTGCAACGGCAAATATATGAAACGCCCTGTAGCTAAAATTTGTTTTCTTCCCACGAATGATGACCCTACATCCGATGCCACGAACTAGGTCAAATATGTTAAATGCGGTTTAAGAACTATCGCTCTTAGTGGGGGAGAAATGTATGGGAGTTTTATTTAGGTTTTATTATTTTTAATTATTGGATTAGTATTATATTGTAATCTCGACCCCTGGTTAAAGTTAGTAGACAAAAGTAACTGTTTTCCTTATTGCATATACCTTTTTGTACTTTATTTGTTTTTCTATAAATGTATTTTAAATGAGTCAGTTTGTAGATGTCAGAGACGCCAGTTCTCCACCGCGGTACAACAGTTATAAGTTCTGTGTTACAAAATAAATTTAATTGTGTTTTTATATTAATAAATGTTTAATGTTTTAAATTAAAGAAAAAATCAAATCGTTTCAATTCAGAAATTCTCGTACAAAGACCATGAATTTTGGGGAGAATTCCTTGATTTATACAAGTCAATGCCGTGTTTATGGAAAATTAAAAGTTCAGAATATTGCAATCGTGATTTAAAAAGCCAATGTTATAATAGAATGGTTGAGAAATTAAAAGAATTTGATCCAGATGCCAACAGAGACAAAGTGGTATCCATGACGACCTTTTCTACACACTTTTTGTAAAGAAATGAAAAGTGTACCAGAATGATGGCGTGGTGTATGCTCAAAAGCTCAATCACACAACAACTTGATTGTGCATTCATGTTGGTGTCGTGTGTTGGCCCCTTTAGAAAAGATGTTTACTATAAGAACGTGATGAAATTATTATTTGGGGATTCCTCAAATTACTAATATATTGAAGAAAAAGAAACGTTTCTTATAAAAGAAATGTGTTCACGTTTTAAAGCTATTGAACTTTGTTTACGTTTAATTTAATTTATTATTCACAGCTTGTACTTTCGACATGTCAGCGTTTAGGTTTGACTTATCATCATAACAACCTGCCTACTCATTATGCTTCTGGGCTATCTACATCTTTGCTTGATTTTTTTATTTTAAGTCCGTCCGTTTCAATTCAAATATCTGGTCAAATGCAGTGTCCGGCTATTTCCCATCATTCATTCCTGTATATCAGTGTTAGTGTACCTTTGATATCGAATGAAGAATTTGTTGAATTCAGGGATTATAATAATCTAGATTTAAATATGCTGCAACAGCATGTTCTTCATTTCGATTTTGCTAGTTTCTATGATAATCCTAATATTGATAACCAACTTTCAAGCTTAATGGCTTGTATAAACCATTTACACTCTTTGGTTCCTATAAAAAGATTTAGGATTGCACCGGCTAATGAAAGTTGGTTTAATACGCCACTGATAAATTATCATCTGTCACTTAGAGATTTGGCATTTAAAGAATATCTCAGAGTACCCTCACGAGAAAATTGGAGATCTTATTGTAAAGCTCGTAATCGATCCAAGACAGTGATTAGAAATGCTAAGCGTATGGCTCATACGAATAAATTTAAAAATCTTGATACGAGCGGGATGTGGAAGATGTTAAGATCCAATGGGTGTTTAAATACAGTTGACTCTGTAGATGATTTGAATCCGGATGAGTTAAACATGGAGTTTTCGCATAACAGATCAGTTGATTCATTCGACCCCTTTGATTCAAATTTAAATTTTTGTGTTGACGGTTTCTCATTTCGTAACTTTGATTTTGAAGATATGCGTATTGCTCTCTCCAAAATCAAGTCTAATGCTTCCGGTTCAGATGATTTACCTCTAAAATTTATCAAAATAATTTTTCCTTTTATTCATAGGCAACTTTTGTATTTAATAAATAATATTTTTACTAATTCCAAATTTCCTTCTGATTGGAAAATTGCTAAGGTAATCCCTATTAAGAAGAAGGATTCTCGTCACGAGTTTAGACCAATTTCGTTGGTTATTAAGGATCAGGTTATGATGTTTTTGAACGAGAATAACTTGCTTAATTCTTTACAATCAGGTTTTCGTACAGGATATAGCACGACTTCGCTTTTAATTGGACTCACGGACTCTATTAGACGTATTGTGGATAAGGATAATGTGGGAGTGTTGTTATCTCTAGATTTGTCTAAAGCCTTTGATAGTATTAGTCATGCGATCTTAATAAATAAGCTATGCAATTATTTCGGTTTCTCTTATTCTTCTTGCAAATTAATTATTTCTTATTTGTCTGGACGACGTCAGTTTGTTCATTGTAATGACTCGAATTCGGAGTGTTTAGATGTAACCAGTGGAGTACCACAGGGCTCAGTTATAGGGCCTTTATTATTTATGTTATATATGAACGACTTTTTTAACGTACTTCATGGTTTTCAGTGTGATGCTTTTGTCTTTGCGGATGATATACAACTTCTTTTTTCGGGCCATCTTCAGCTCATTGATGTTTTCGAATATGACATAAATTTGCTTTTATCTAATATTTCTGCCTGGATGTTAAATTGTAATTTGAATATAAACTCTACCAAGACAAAAGCTATGCTTTTCAAACCACATAACTCTGAAGTGGATGTATCTATTACGATTAATGGTGAGCTTATTGAATTCGTTGAAGTTATGAGATGTCTAGGTGTTTTAATAGATAACAATCTAGAGTTCGGTCGACATATAACCTGGTTAAGTTCCAAAATAAATTTTACCCTGCGTAGATTATATGCTCTAAATCTTTATTTGCCACTTTCTATTAGAAAACGCATAGCACATTCATTATTAATGTCCAACTTATTATATTGTATTGAAGTTTTTTCTGGGTGTAGTGTCGATGACTTCAATAAATGTAATTTACTGTTTAATAAAATAATACGTTTTGTTTACAAATTGAAGCCATATGATCATGTTTCGAGGCATATTTCTGATTTTTTGGGATGCAGTTTTAAAAATTTTGTTCGAATTCGATTGCTATTATTCTATCATAAAGTCATGCTCTCTAATTGCCCTGAATATGTACATAGACATTTTATACTCTTGAACACTGAAAGAAACCCTCAACTTTTATATCCCATTAGAAATTATATTATTCATGAACGATCATTTCATGTTCGTGTAGCTAAGTGTTGGAACCATTTACCCTTACCACTTAGATCTTTTGATCTATCTTTAAAAACATTCAAGTGTAAACTTGTAGAATATGCTTCTGTAAATGATATTTGATGTGCAAAAATCTTCAAAAATTCCCATAAATTTTCAAAATTCTCTAAACTGCAATACTTTTTGTCATGTGAGTTTATGCCATATTCTTTATTCTTTAATAATTCTTTTAAACTTTTTTCTTAAATTTTTGTAAGTTAAACTTGCTATATACAAACTGTTTTATATTGTAAGAAAATAGGATATTTAAGGTTTTATAGTTTTAAGTGACATAATGAAGTAGATTGTTAATGTTGGTCTACCAACTATATATGGCCCGAAGGGCTCGGTTGGTTTTTTGAAATAAATTAAATTAAATTAAAATTAATAACCTAGCCTAAAGGCCATAATCGGTTACAAATTTCTACTAAATTATACGTTTTGGAATAGTCGATGTAAAAAAAATTGTTCATGTTTCTGGGAGGTTTATGTTACTCGATGTTCACGTTTCTGAGTCCACTGTATGTAACGTATCGTTATTCTTCAATAAACAATAAATAAATCCTTAAAAATATCAAAGACATGAAAACGCTGAAACAGGTATAATTTTTTTTTTTGCATTTTCTACCAAAATGTATAACTTTTTTTAAATTTCGAGTTTCCTGCAGTAAAGGGTTAAAGATTTTTTTTATTATTCTTCATTTTGTAATTTGAAAGCCTTTTTTGGCCAATTAGTAAATTACAATAATTCCACTCACTTAAGTTAACTATAAACTAAAATTAGAATTAAAAAAACCCTGATAACAATTAATTAGTTACTCTAAAATAATTATAAATATTATTTTATTACTCAATAAAAATCACACTAATTGTTTTTTCTTCTTTTTTGCTAACCCAATTAGAACAGAACGCAAAAATATACATCATTTCTATTAACCTTGTTGTAATAAAATTATCAAAAATATTAAAATTGACGTTACTAATGAAAATGATTTAAAAGTTTTCCCTTATAAACATGATCGGTATAGTTGAAATGCCTTAAAAATGATGGTAGTGCATTATATAACAAAACCAAACGCCTTTGAAAAGACCGACTTACCCAAGGAGTATTAAATGGTATAATAAGCAAATTCGATCTAGTCGGTCTAGTAAATCTAAAAAAGTTTGATACAAACAAAGGACATCTTATACTAAATACCCGATAAAAATAAAGCAGAAGAGGTATACTTATAAAATCGTCAAACGATGTTCCCAGAAAACGATAAACATGTTCTTATTACTCTATTAAAGAGCAATCGAATGTCATTTATGTTATAATCCCAAGTGCCAGAATATATCTCCACACAGTATAAAAAAGTGGCATTATAATACTATGGACAATTCTCTCCCTAACATAAACTGGAATAATCAAATTTGTATTATATAATCTCTTTAATATGAAAAATACTCTTGACGTAAGATATCTAATGTGATGTTCAAATGTTCAATTACAGTCTATCACTACTCTAAAAATCGATAAATGGTGTACAAACTCAATATCAGTATCATTGATAGATAAATATAAATCCTGAGCACAATGGTTTGAGTTGGAAAATAACATTGCCTTTGCTTTCATTGTATTAATGGATATGTAATTATCCATCATCGAATTCGAAATACGGACAGTTGAATAGTTTATCACCGTTTGTAGTACACTCAAATTATCCTTTTTACCACAAAACAAAATTTGTATATCATCCGCATACCCGAACAGATAACATCTTCCAACATTCAATATACTGAAGAAATGATTTATGAATATAGTGAACAGTAGAGGACCAATAACGGACCCCTGAGGGACACCACTTATAACCGGTAAAACCTCAGAACATTCTGCACCAGAAGAAACAAATTGGCCACGATCCGAGAGATATATACGAGCATATTAGTGCAGCTGTAGTCCCTGAAAAATTGTAAACTTCAATAAGCTTCTTTAAAAGTAACTTATGACATATTTTATCAAATGCTTTGGTAAGATCAAGTGAAAACAGCACACACAAATGTTTATTATCCACATGGCTTCTTATAGTATCTGTAAGCCCCACCAAAAGTGAAGTAGTACTATGGTTCTTACGAAAACCAAACTGACTACTACTCAAAAGATTGTTACTATCCAAATATTCCGTTAGCTGATCCTTCATTAGCCTCTCCACAACCTTCGACAATACCGGTAACACAGAAATAGGTCTCAAATTATCCATGTCATTGGACGAACCACGCTTACTTATCGGTCTTATACGCGCTATTTTCCACACATTCGGAAATGTAGATGTAGTCAAAATTGTATTAACCAAGTTAACAATATGCCCACCATAATATGGTAAAATCACTTTTAGAAATTTCAACTGATGCCCTTCACACCCTGTAGCATTAGATTTAATACTATGAAACTGTTTAACTATTTCACTTATTGTAACACACCTAAATGAAAACCCGTCGTTGGATGACAAAAATCGATCAAACTCAAAAACCCCCCCCCCCCCCCCTCATCATTCTGATTAGACACAAACATCTCATTAAGAGATGTAGGGTCATTGTGATCCCCAAAAGACTCACAATCCACAACACACATTGTGCTCTCCACAATATTGGCCCTTTGGTCAGAGTTTACAGTCGCTGTATTGTGGGGAATATTTTGTTCTATTATAATGTAGAAGAAATTTTATTTAACTTATTGAGAACAGAAAAAGATTTCATAGAAATCATATTTTTAAAGGATTCTTCAAAGTTGTTTAAAAGTTTGGAACAAATTTATTAAGTTTATCTATCATTATCTAATAAAAAATTAAAATTCTATACAAAGTAGCAAAACATTTCAATGTAATGTAAAGAAATAACTAATGTACTTTTAAAATATTTGTGTAATGAGGTCATCTATTGTTTGCGATAAGATAAACAAACATAGGAGGCTACAACTTACCTGTTGCAACAGTTAATTGTAGTCTGACCAATTATTAGATTAGAGATATCATTGTTCAACTATTAAATCGTCAATTGTATATGTTGATCTTGACCAATATCGTGTAGGATAGCCATTACTTTCTACTATGGCTTTACAACGTCGATGCATAGTATTGATTAGGCTATCGATGGTTTCCATAGAAATGTTCTCCCACTCCCTATTGATGGCATGAAAAAGATCATCTTTGTTTAAATGATTTTCATGGCGTATTTTTTGATCTATTAATTCCCATAGATCCTCTATTGGATTAAGATCTATAGATTGTGCAGGCCACTTTAATACAGTAGCACCAACAGATTGTAACCAATCCTGTACAACTTTGGGTGTCTGCTGGGTAAATGAAATACTTTCCTCATTAGTATATATTGATTCCTCAGTGTTTTCTTTTTTAATCTGAGTATCTTCTATACGATGTATAGGACCGAGTACTGTACCGGAAAAGCAGGCCCACACCTTTATATATTCTCTATCCTTATCGCCCCGAAGCTGATATATTGATTCATCGGAAAAAATACTAGCATCCCATTGTGCTCTAGACCAATTACCATGTTCTTTGGCAAACTTTATGCGTGCAAATCTATTCGTTTCTGTGACTAACGGTTTTTCCACTGAGCGATAACTTTTGAAACCGACTTCATTAGCTCGTCGCATTATAGTTTGTCGACTTATTCCTAGATTCAGTTTATTGATGACCTCTCGTGGCTTGAGTGTTGGACATTCTTTCAATTCTTGGGCAATCAATTTATCTTGTGTTTTAGAAGTTTTTCGAGGCCGGCCTCCACTATGATTTGTAGTCACTGTATGATTTTTATAATAACGCTTGATTATCTTGGATACGGCAGATTTTGGTACAGAATATTTTACACAAATCAGTTTTTGTTTTATTCCTGCCTTATAGTCGTCTATAATTTGTCGTTTTATATCATCACTAAACTTATTTCCTGCCATTTTCAAAAACGCGAACTTTTTCTTAACTTGAGAAAATATTTAATTTAAAATAAAATGAAATGAAAAAAGCGCAAAATGTTGTTTTCGTCACGGCCGGCAAACGAAATCTTTATAATACGGCTCGCCGTTTTAGAATACTTCCAAATTGATAATCGGCACCAATACCGAATCTTTTGACTTCAAAAATACCGGTTTTACTTTTTACTAACGATATCGGTCCGGTATTGAATCGGTTTTTTAAAAAAAGTAGTTTTTTGCGTTTAACTTAATATACGGTTATCAATTTTTAATTTGCATTGGCCAAAACTGTTTTTTAACAACAACAACATATAAATACCGTTGCAGATAAAACACTGTTTCAAACAAAAAAAAAATGGTCGGACCTGAACCGTTATTCGTTTCAGTTTCCAACCTTGGTTTTTATTGTTTATTGCATTTTCTTCTTTGCCTTTCCATCAGAGAAACAAACTGACCCTAAATTTTCGGCGGCGGCGGCGTTATGTTAAAAAACCGGCGACTGCTGAATTGTCGGCTTAAAATGCTGTTTTTTAACTGTTGTTATCTTGACGATTTTTAGATAAAATCTGGTGATATATCGCTGTATTTTTATCAGATCTATTTTCTTGTTAGTATTTAAGAATTATTACGAACTTAAAACTTTAAAAATGTCGCATTTTGAAATACAGCTTATCGTAACTTTTGGTTTTAAAAAATTATATTTTACACTTTGAAAATGTATTTCAAAGGTTCTTTGAATATTTTTCAAATTATGCATTTGTTATGCATGTACCTCAAATACTTCAAAATATATAAGCAATTATGTAAGGACAAACTCGCAGATTATTTGAAATTCTTTGATTTTTGTGATATATTTGTGAGAGTATTTGTTTTGTAAAAGGTAAAGTTTGGAACAATTTTCATTACAATCAGAGATGATGGTGCCAAAATGATCTACTTGGCGGCGCAAATAAAAATTCGGTGGCTATTGCTTTAGCCGGCTCACATTTTAAGCCGATGCGAGCCGATTAAAAAAAAATTGAAAAAAATCGGCGGCGTGCAGCCGATTTTGCGCCGATCGGCTTGTTTCTCTGCTTTCCATTTACAAAGTTTCTTTAGTTTTGCCACTCACTAAAAAATGAGTGCTCGTCCTACAGATCGACGATAATCGTCGAAATTAAATTACGACAATATTACATACAAATTTTAAATAATGTTAACAATTTTGGTAAAAAACATCAATTTTCTATTGTTTAGTTTAACGTTTTCGTAAGAAACATCGTCAAAACGATAGCAAAGTAGGTAACGTTTTGAACGAAATCGTTTTTCTTAGAGGCCATTTAAACGAGGCAATTTTTGCATGCAATGTTGTGTGCAATTATTGTTTGCTGGCAAACGGGGTAGCAAAAATTGCACGGTTTTCGTTTTTCAAGATATTTTTTGACATTTCTTTTTGCTATCGTTCGTATTCTTGTTAATTTGTTTTATTCGTATTCGGCTTCTAAAGTGTTGTGTATCGAAAATATTTCGTAAAATAAATAATGTGGAATAAAGAACTATTTATATATTATTTTAAATTATATTATTTTATACTATATATATTATTAATTTATTTTATTTTAAATTATTACGAATAAATTAAATTTCAACGAATGAACAATTAAAGAAGATTGGCAAAATAAACGTCAAAAAAATTGGAATGCAAAAACTCCTCGTGTAAATGTTCATGATTTTTAGAAGCAACTTTAAAAGATAATTCAAAAATTGCCTGCAATTAATTTCTTCGTTTAAATTGTCTCTTAGAGAATCTGTCCCCCTGTTTTTATAAAGCGAACGGAATAATTCCACTAGAGAAGTTGTGTATATTTTTTTATTGTAACAAATTTTATGCTGCGTTTAGACTGAAAAGTTAATCTAGTAAAAAGTGAATTTCTTGCTTAACTGCAGTGCAAACATATGCAGTTAGTCTGCTTTTTACTAGATTAACTTTTCAATCTAAACGAATCCTTATAGGGAGTTCGGACTGAAAAGTTAATCTTGTAACGAGTAGATTAACTTTTTTACTTTTGATTGTTTTTTATTGAAAAAATATCGTTTTTGTACATATGAAAAAAACAACCCCTATTTTGCTTGCAGCATTAACATATGGTTGTTTATATTTCATAGTAAACAACAATGCCTATTAGGCGCTGAGGCAACAAAAATGTACTATGTATTATTAGAAAATAAATAAAATTAAAACAAAAAAAAAAAAAAAAAAAAAAAAACTTTAGTTTCTTTTACTACTTAGTGAAAAAATCATTTGCAATCTTGACTAACTACTACTTTGACAGCTATCAAATTTTACTCTAGAGAGTTATAAAAAAACTTAAGTAAGCTACAAAATAGTACACATTGAAAACAAACAATTTGAAATCTTTTAAATTGCAAAAGAAACAACACATGTAATCACGTAATTATATATATAACTTCTATCAACTTTATACAAAAAAAAAAAAATATATATATATAAAATTGACTTCGATACTCTTACACTAGTTTATTTTTTGCGTATACTATAGTAGATTTACGTAAAAAAGTTAACTAAAAATGGGATTAACTGCTTATAGGGAATTTACATATAGAAATTAATCTAAAAAAAATGGGATTAACTGTTTAATCAAGCACTAAACAATCCGATTAGACATTTTTATATGGAAATTATATAGACATATTAATCTACTAAAAATGGAATTAACTGCTTAATCAATCACAAAACAAGGCGACTACATAATTTTCATAGGGAATTTACATATTTAAGTTAAGTTATAAAAAATGAGATTAACTGCTTAATCACGTACTCAAGTTAAAGTTTTAACTGTCAAAAAATATGCATATGTAAACGAGGAATTTTAAAAATGTGGATTAACTTTAATCAAGTAGATTAATTTGACAGTCTAAACTCCCTATAAAAAAAGCATATAACTGGCAATGGCGTTGTTTATGTAAACACCACATATACCATGTAACATAGTGTCCACACTAGATATTAATTTAATATTTTTCTGTCAGCAAACTTCATATTTAATCGCAGAGAGAATTATATTACGTGTGGACCACACATTACTGTAAATGTTAGTATTATATCTGATATCTAAATAGAGTTGTTATCACAAATCTCTACACAACAATATTATGATATGAGCTGTCAAAATACACACACACATACATAAAAGATTGTAAAAAATATATAAATAAAAGTTAAATGCCTAACACTAAAAAAATACAAGAAGAAAAAGTGTATTAAAAGGGAATAATGGTGGACTAGGTCATATCGTTCAATTGAACTAGTTCGTTTGCGAACTACACAATTCTATTAATTTTAAAAATGTTGCTAGCGGGAAAGTAAATTAAATTGTTATCCGCAAATTAAATACGAAATGTCCGGATTTACTAAACCTTTAACTCCCACCAAACACTCAAAACCCTCGCTTAATGTAAGTAGTGGTGGCAGTTCTAACCTGAGTACTTCGAATAAGGTTTTAGACAATATAAACTATTTGCTGCACTTGGAGGTATTGAAGCGCAATAGGGAGAACGAAATTATCATACGGCAACAAATAGAAGAAGCTTATAAGGTATTTCAAGAACGACGATTTAAATATCTCAGCTTATTTGCTAAATACACTGCATTGGTGAAACACGCTCGCACCAGACAGGTTCTACTACGCAACGAACTAGTCGATGTACCCACATCTGTAGCCACCGTTGATACACAATGCATTAAGCAAAAACTAAGTAGCGGCAGTGCCACGGATTATATTAATTCAATGGAACTGGAAAAGTTCAAAGAGATTTTAAACCTCACAGGAAAATACGAAAATTTACCTACTCGCCGTTCCGAATTGGTGGATCTGCAAAATGCTACAAAAGCTATACAATCATCCATAGAAGCAATTGAAGTATCCTTGGAAAACTGTACTATTCAGGGTCTCGAATATTTTACCGATACACTTGATATGGAAAAATTTCCAAAAATTCTTGGTGTATATGAAAATAAGTAAGGATGATTGTATATAAATATGATCCCCATTATCTCGCCAACAGTCTGCAATGCATTTTTTTATAAAAGTTATTAAATACATTTTATGTTTTAATAAAAATTCATGTTAAAGTAAAACTATTTTGGGATTAAGTTTTGTTTCGCTTTTTAGTTTGTTTTTAAATTAAGTAGAAATTTGCATGGTTATTATTGAAAACAAGAAGAGATTTCTTTAGCCGTTAGCAGCAGGTTAAATTACATTTTATGTTAATTGCAAATATAAATTTATAGTTTGATCTTTCTATCAAAAAGTTTTCTTCATTAGTGAGCAGCAAATGTATGATTTTTTTTTTTCAAATCTCCCAAGGAGTTTACGTTTTATATAATATTTTCGCTATATATTTGTGTGTGGTGGTTATTCGGTAGTGAGATATCAAATCATAGTTTCATTAAAAAAAAAACAAAATATTTTTAAAAATTAAATCCCGAGGAATTTAGTCTCGTCGTAATTTATCCAAACGAGCCTGTAAATCAGCGTCCGCATCCGACATGGGTGTAGTTGGACCACTACCGCCTGAAGCGCCAGCTCCAGGACCACCACTAGCAGGACTACTTACAGCCCCGCCCGCTGCACCCGCAGCCACCGCAGCAGGGGTGTTCTTTACACCACCAGCTATAGATAAAGAACCAGAAGCGGTAGGCAAATCTCCCAGCTGTTCACCCAATTGCAAGCCCAATTCATCCAAGACCTGGTTAACAACAGCATCGGTCTCCTCTTCATCACCCTCATCTTCCATGGCATCATCGATGGCGTCATTAATCATCTCTTCTTTCATGTCCATAATTTCAGATTGTTTTTCGAAATCATGTAAAATTTTTTGAATTTGTGGCAAATTCAATTGACGATTCATATTTTGCATTGCCTTTGTTACACCTGAGTATATATTCCAATGTAATTAAACAAAATATTTACCACGATATCCCCACTTACCCTTCATTGCCTGTGCCATGGTATTCTGTGATTTTAATGTTTGTATTTTCAATGACACCGCCTGTATATTGGCCTTCATCAGCATAAACTTTTTAACATAACGTCGTGTGCGTACCAAATCTTTGGCCATTATCTTAACAGCATCCATTTGTCCCTCCTTGGCCATTTTCTTAATATCGGCTATAATCTTTTTCTCCTGCTGTTCCATTTTCATACGCTCCCTATCCAAGTCTCTCATGGCTTTGTTAAGAGCTCTTTGATTTTTGCGTAGCATTTCATCGGGAGATATTTTCTTGCCAAATAACCAATCCATGATTATATATTTTTTTGTTTTCAAATAATTTATGGAATAAAAATAGTTATTTATTGTTTTTTTCACTTATTTAGCTAGTTTAATAGGCAGTAACAACTTTTTTATACAAAATCGCAATTGTTTTTGGTCACAAAACAGAAGAAAAAAAAATATTACTCATCTACATGTCATTCACTGTGAATGATAACATCATTATAACGACTGTAGGAAATTTAGTAACAAGTGACAATTTTGTTGTGAGTTATTCGGGCTTTTATGTTGAACGATTAAAAATCGCCGATTTTTAAAAAATAGCCAATTGCAAAAATTTTAAAATAAAAGAAATAAAAAAATTGACAAAATCAGGAAAAAGATTTTGTCTCTTTTGAAACATCAAAAATAAATTTGGCCTAACTTTTGTAAAACATATTTTAATTTCTAATAAAAAAGGAGAAAAGGATAAATTTTAATAAGTCAGTAGTGTCATTAAGCAGGAAATTCAAATTTGCAAAAAAAAGCTTGAATTTCCAAAATCGGTGTTGAAAACCCCAATTATGAATATTCCCTCGGATTTTTTCCTCTGCGGATTTTATTTTCTCGAGAAAAAAATCCTCCTATTCTGAACAGGCGGGGAAAAGAATAAGGGAGAGAGAATTTTCGAAATCAGCTGTTTTGCTTTTTGTCGTTTGGCTTTGGTTATTAAACAAACAAGCAAAACTTAAATTCAAATTCAAAACTTAAAAGCAAAACAAAACTTAAATTCTAAAACTTCAAACAACTTAAATACTAAAACTTAAAATAAAAATAAATTCAGGTCACATTTCATTTGTACACTCACAATATTTTTTCCGTAAAGATTACTGAATATACACATTAAATTAACTGAAAATCAGTTAAAAACAGGACTACCTACTTTTTGTTTAAAACAATTGTATTTTTTTAGTTTATTTTCAACTGTTGAATATTAATTGACAAAATTCATAAAAACAATGGATTGTTTTCGTTTATTTCAATACTCAATATAACATAACAACTATTTGTTTTGAATAGAAAATTTTAACTGAATATTTTAACAATTACGGAAAGTCCGTTTTTTTGTTTTTTTTTTTTTGTTGAATAACAGACAGAACGTTAAAAAATATATTTCTTTGGTAATTTAGCTGTATATTCCATTGAAACAACTTTACCGATTAAAGTTTTAAATAACTGTTGATTTTTTATGGAAAAGTTCTTGTGAGTGTACTTAACATTCTAATTGTAACAGTCTCTTATTTTTTGATATTTTTGACCTGAAAGTAAGAATAATGCCATAATAATAATTAAAATAACAATAATTTATTAATTTTTTATAGAAAAGATAAAATACTTAGATTTTTGCACAGAGCTCCCTTTAATTTTTTGGCGGAATAATTCATACAAATGCTATCACAATTCTCCCTATTATTGACATTCATAATACCTCCTTTTTTCCGGGGGAATAGTTTCCGATTTTCGAAATTCGTTCAGAATATGGGAAAAGGGAAAAGTGAAAAAATCCCCGTGTAGATTTTATTAAGAATAGGGGAACAAGGAATAGGGAAAAAATTCTCACGGAATTGTTATTGAGAATTGGGCTGATAGAAATTATATTGATTTGGAAATATGCTCTACAAATTTGCTTTCACAAAAATGTGCTAAAAATTTGATTTTTATAAAAATTTGCTGTTAAGAGCAAAATATGCTCTAACAAATCAATGCCAGAATTCGTCAATTGTTCTGAAACGGATATCTCACCCATTTTTTAATACGACGCACAGCAAAAAAAACATTATACAACATATTTCTGGTTGCCCTGGTTGTTACTGTATTTCTTTTTTTTTAATAAAATTGTATAAATTTATACAATTAATTTTAATTAATTTATTTTTTTTTATTAATATCATTTCAACAATCTTTTACATTTTATTTAAAATTTTCAAGTTTTTCACAATTTTATATTAATTTTCTTATATGCACTTTTTACAAAAATACATTTCAAAAACTTCTTTTCCTTTACTCCAAGTGTATATGTAAGTACATTCTATGTATAGTCACAGTTGAAAATATTGCAAAACATGAATAAAAACATATTTTTAGTAGAAACAAAAGTAAAGTAGTAAATACATGTTATAAGCATAAATATATTGTTAATAATTTGGTAAAAACCATTTGTATACAAAAATAATAATTTAAGCAATAATAAAGATAAAAGATATGGAAATTAAGAAAAAATAATAGAGAGTCAAAAAATATATAGAATAGAGAGCAGTATATTTTTTTTAATTTTTTAGGAAATACTAAGTAGAAAGAATTTGAATAAATTAGCTAAAATATTGCAAGTTAGATTGTATCATAATTTAAACAACTTTTACAACAATTTTGTGATTAATTTGTGTCATAATTGTTGAATATTTGAGAATCATATCAATCATCTTGATGATATGAAACATAAACAGCATCACCACCAATACTAATTAAACATTGGCCCTAAAAATATATAACAAAATAATATTAGATAGATTTTAATTGAAAATAGTTATACTTACTTGATTTTTATGCTGGTTATCAAATAGTATTAATTCTGTTAGATAAAATGATACCATAGCATTGCCACCCAAGGCTGATATATGAGCTCTTACAACTGCCAAAAGCTTTAGTTGGAATAGAATGGATATGTTTGATTGATAATTTTTAGTTTTTAACTTTAAACCATTTTTTTACCTCTGTAATAAAACCGTGAACAAATCCGCTTATGCCACCATTTTCCCTTATCGAAGTGCTTTCACGTATAAAGAAGAAATTTAAGTTGCCTAAATATTTTTCTATCTTACCCCCTGGTACAAAACTTAAGGGGGTAATGTCAACACCATTTCTATCACACATACGATGCTAAAAAATAAAGTAGAACAAAATGATGTTGCATAGGCATTATTATTTCTCACAGTGTATAATTAAATCGTTCATTTTTTGTTGTCGCTGTAACCTCTATAGTTTTCGTTATACCGAAAGAGAGAGTAAGAATAACTTTAAATTAAAAAAAAAAACAACATTTATGTCCAATATAAACCAAAGTCGCTAAAGTGGCGGGTATTGCTAAATAAAAGTGGCATCTGACTCGTTAGTTTAAAAATTAGCGTGTAGTAACACATTTCCCCTTACAGCCAAATCGATTTCTCCTAAAGTTCTACACTTTGGCATTGTCAACGACATTTATGTCTAGAAAAACCAAAATCGCTAACGTGGGGATGTTGCCAACTAAAAGTGGCACCTCACTCGTCAGTTTACATATAAAATGATTTGAAGTGACTAGTAGTAACACATTACCAATCGCTACTACTTTGATTTCTATTAAATTCTTTGTTTTAGCATTATTACAAATTTACAGAAAAAAGTTAATCCAATTAAAAGTGGATTAACTGATTTATTCGGAATTTAAACAGAAAAGTTAATGTAATAAAAATGGGTTTAACTGCTTAATCACGCACTAATTGGGAATTTACACGGAAAAATTAATCTACCTAAAATGTAATTAACTGCTTAATCAGACTAAACAAGTCGATTAAACAATTTGTATAGGAAATTTACACAGAAAAGTTATTCTACTGAAAACGGCATTAATTAAGCACTAAACAAGTCGATTAAACCATTTTTTAATCTTTTTGATTAACAGTTAATACAACTTTTCCATCGCTTACTATTTCTAAGCAACTCTGTATTCATACTACTAATTGTCTGCAACTCTGTGTTTTGATAAAATTTCAATTGTCGAGGCCAAAAAACTTGTATACAAAGACAGGTAAAAATTAACGTTAACACGGTGCCGCATAAAAATGTAGGTGCTGTCGACAAAATAGATCCTAACGCCGACATTTTCCTTGTTCCTCTTATGACGGATCGCTATTGGCGCAACCTTTCCATTTTGGTAAACAGCCAAAAAAAAAATGCATATGCAAACGTTAGAGATTAAAAGGGTGGATTTGCTTTAAGCAAATAGATTAATTTCGCCGTCTAATACTATGTTTCCATTTGCGTGTTTTGAGCAAAATATGTGTTTTTGTGAAAAAAATTAATGGAAAAACATGTTTTATTTCAAAACACGTTCAGGGAAAACGTGGATCTAGATTTAGTTGGGCATCATAGTTCTTTTCGATTTATTGCACTAGTTCGTTCTTTAACTTAATTAGTTTGTTCCACCATTCACCCAAGAACTAATGAACTTAAATAATGAAATAGTTCAGTAAATGTAAATAAATGAAATGAACTATGAATTATAATGCCCAACTCACGAAGGACCATATTTTTGCTACAAAATGGCATCTCTTTAAAGGTACAAAACTAAATTCACTATACATTTTTTGGGGGAAATATAAAAACTATTTAATTTTAACATTTTACGTTTCCACTGAAACTGAACATGTTTTGTACATGTTTTACCATACACAAAAACACATGGTTTGCTCAAAACAGGAAACGCCGTCTAAGATTTTTCAGAGTAATATGTTGTTTCTTTCTTTAATAAGTTACAAACGATTCTCTTGGAAAATATTTTCCTTCGGAATAAATTGTTAGATAAACTTTATTGCACTGACTTTATTTCAAGAGTCAAATTTATTGTAATTCTATTGAAAAATATGGTCCTTCGAAATACTTTTGTTTGATTGAAAGAAAGTGATGCTAACAGATTTTTGTCTTTGAATTAAAAGTGTTATGAGGAATATTTTTTGAGAATAATTAACTTACATGCCTTTGCCGTACTGAACCCGGTGCTGATGACAGTTGAATTGGTGATGATTTGCGATTTTTAAATAATTGAGCACCAAATAATGGCATATTATTGGCTGGTGTTGGAGTTTCAACCATATGATCCTCATCCAAAGGAAATATGTAATCCTCATCTTGATGTTTGTGTTTACTACTATCACTGCTACTTGAATTTTGATGATGCATTGAATCATTACTATCTGATTGGCCATTTGTTAAGGGTCTACGTTTATGCTTTAATTTACTTCGTTCGCCTAAACCCAATGCCATGCCGGTAACAAGAATCTGAATTTGATCCTATTCGAAAAAAAAAATGAAATTAATAATGAACCTCAATTTGCTCAAGTTTAACCGAAAGCAAAATTTGTCATAAAGAATTTTGGTCTTTATTTTAATAAAACAAAAAAAACTCTCAGTTAAAAACAGGTTTTTATTAACCAACTCCGCTAAACTAAGTTTAAAGATAACTAAAAACTCGGCTTAAGTGTTAAATTCAAAGTTTAACTTGAATTGCCGTTCTCTTCAGTTTTATTATTTCTTTGGAAGTTGTTTTGCCGGATATAATGCGACAAAGCCTCCTATGAAACATTATGGGATCACAATTTTAGCCGCGAGTTTTATTGAATATTAAGCTTCCCTGGATGCGTGTTGAGGGAGTGATTGTGGTTTCAATAGACAAACAACAATAAAGCTTTCGCTCTTTCAGACAATCCCTATCCGAAACAGACGCATGTCATTCCGGAGCATACATTCTATTGTAGTGGGAACCAAGTGCTTTTTACCAAGGAAAGAACAATAACACAGACGGACGATAAATCTATTACGCTTATGTTATCCCAGATCTCACATTTTTTGAGATCTCTTAACTTTTCCAAAAATATTTTTAAACCTCTTGGGTGAAAAAAAATGTATCTTTAAATATTGTTTACACTTACACTTTCTGGGAAGTCCAATTTAAATTTTAAATCACATATGGCACATGGTATCATAGTACGCAATTTGAAAAAGATGGTCTGTAGTAATCTGTGTAAAATTTCCATGTTTAATACAAAAAATAACCTTAAAATAAAATCACACGATACTAACCTTTGAAAGTGTTTAGGAAAACCACTAACACTTTGTCCAGTATCGGCTTTAGCTCTCCATACTTGTGTGAACATTTGTAAATTCTTTACGGCTTCCATATCCATCATACCCGGCACCTTTTGCGTGCTAACCACATGGAAACCCTCTGGTGGTTGTGGTTCCATTAGCAGAGAAATTATCTCTAAATCTTCTATATCATCTACTTCCAAGACACAAGTATCTTTATTGCCACAATTCAAATCAACATCGACACCCTCTTCGTCGGAATCATCAGTATCAGAACTTTTGTCCAGCATCTCTTGATCTAACGGCTTTAATTGATAGATTTCCTGATAACGTTCAAATGTCTCTTGTAGTTTCTTTTGTAATTCATTTAATTTTTGTTTATCTGTCCATGAGTTGCCAGCAACTATTTTAGGTACTTGTGGTACGGGAAGGGCTGTGATAAATAGAGCTGTACCTGTGGCCACTAAAGCAGTCATACGTTCACCTATTGACACTTGTACCTTAAGACCAAATATTGCATTCATACCCTTAGCTTTGAGTTTATTAATTAGAACACGATGTAATTCGTATTCCAAAAAGGGTAAACCATCTGAAATTTCTTTTGCATTCAATTCTGAGCGTAAATCTTTTTTAGCTCTTACAACTTGAGCTTGAAGAAAACAGCCACGACCTTAGGGGAAATAAAAAAAATAATGTTTCTGTGATCTAAATAATAAATAATATCTACTCAAAGAATATCTTTAGCCTTAACTACTGGAACGTAAACGTAACGTAACGTAACGCTCTTTATTAATGTTAAATGAGTAAAAATAAAACAGAATATCATGTTGTTGACTTGTCTCTTTTTAACACTTTGAACGAAGAAACGTTGAGAAAATGTATTCTCAATAGAATTTACTGTCGCTTATCCCACACTCAAGTGTTTAATGCGATAAAAAGAGGCAGCAAATTGTCTTTACTTTTCACAAGCCCAAATTATTTATGCGGATTCGAAACTTAACTCGTTTATTAAACGTTATGTGAGTTCAAAGAAAATATAATTCCAGTTGTTTAGTACACTCAGGGAACTTCTGCAGTAAATATTTGTAGTTGTTTGAGGCGTAATACAGTTTATTTATTTTTAAGTGAAAAAATAGTCATTTGTAGAAGAAATTAAATTTTTGACTACATGTGTAGTTCATTTAAAAAAACAAACCACATCAAATTACTGTATTATAATTTTACATTTGTTTTAAAATAAAACAAATAAATAATGTTTGTTTTATTTTTACTACATTTGTTGTTCATTTTTACTGCAATTGTATTTGATTTTTTGTAAGTTATTGTTTTTTTCAAGTAAAATTTAATTTGTTTTTAACTATATTTACAGTGGTCTTTACCTACAATGTTTCGAAGGACCATTTTTTTGCTAATAGAAAATTAACTACAGCTGAAATTAGCCGATCATATTAAAAACTTTTTGCTTTTAGTATTAGACTTTAGATGGTTTTAGTTTTGTGATTAAATTTTATTAAAATCTACAGAATACCTTTTGATTTTTCATACACTTTTTTTTCAACTAACCTGTAACTTGTATTGAATCTGGTACCTCTAAAGTAGCCAGTAGTACATCGGGTACACGTCCTTTTAAACATATTGCACATTTCTTCATTTTGACATTGAACGGAATTGAGGTGACATTGTACGGTACATGACATATGGTACAAGAGGCCTTTGACACATTAAGAATAGATGGAAGTCCATATTTTTTATTAGCTGAACCATTTGAAATGCCACTGCCGGGATCTTTTGTAGAGTCCATAACATTGCGCTCTTCCAGAGAAGCAGACATACCAATACCACTACCTCCAGCCGACTTGGCAATATTAAAAATATCACTTTGTGATATAGAACGATTATAGCCCATATTAATAATTGCTGCAGTACCAGTAGCCGAGAGAACACATACATCATCCCTTAATGGAAATTAAATGTTTTACTATCAACACTTTTTAGTTAAAAAAGAAAATCCTTACGATATTGTTGTTAATTCCGAATATCCCAATACTACATTGCACCCTAAAGATCTAGCATGTGATCTTATTTCCATACGTAATTCCGTCCACCAAGAATCTCTTATTTCTGGCTCATCTGGATTGGGTACTCTTTCTAGCAGTTTTACCGATCTAGCTGCCACGGTAGCTCCAATATGAAGTATAAGGCCGGGTGGATATTTTGTCATAGTTAAAAATGGATATTCCAACATATCCATACCTTCCGAATTTGCTGATTTACCAATAGCTGGTCCCAAGCGCATCATAGCCGTGGCTGCCAATAGACGATCACTTGCCACACAAAAAGAATTTCCTAAAGAGCATCATAATCACTAATAGTACTTTCAATACAGGGTGGTATTTGCATATTCAGAGAAAGATTTTAATATATATGTATATAGCACTTTGGCTGGACATGTGTGAGTGAGTGAGGTGGATAAATGTGAGTGATAAGAGATGGATGCATTTTATAAGAACTACAGGCAAGGATGATAAGTATTCAGATATATTTCATTTCTTGTTTTTTGTAACTTAAATACCACAAATAGAATTAAAGTAGTAGTAGTAGAGGGAGAAGTATATCCTTTTATTCAGTGATATACTTCATACCATTGCTCTCATGCGTTTCTTATTTCGTATGTACATAGACAAAAAACAAAACAAAAATCAAATTCCATGCTAAACGGAATATACTATACTTTGCTCACAAGTGTTTGTGATAAAATGATGATGATGAGAAATTAAAGCAAGATTTTAATTGGCCCGAAGAGCCATTCTTTTTCATATTAGTTAATTTCACAATAAAAATTGTAAGAAGGACCAATAACAATTCCTTCAATTATTTTGTTTAAAATACGAGAAAAAAAATTCCAACATTGCTCGGAGTACACATTTGGGTAAATATCGGCTTTATTTTATTAATTACTAATTATGTGACAAATTGAACAATTAATAATTACAATTTATCGAAAATTAACTGTTAACACCCAGAAAGTTTACTCAGTCGTGGATATTAAGTTGCGTGCCACTTTTGACGATTTTTATACTTAAAATAGCAAAATAAAAAATTTTAATTTTTTTTATTTTTTTCATAGGATGCTTTAATATTGTTCATGTTTTCATAATTTTCAAGATTTAATATTATTATTATAGCAAAAAAAAAAAATTGTTGTATAAAAAAATGTCTTGCAAGACATTCATGCTTCCCTTTAGTGGCAACCGCATTTGTTACCAATCGATTGTTTCGGTAGCTGAGACCAAATTTTCTGTTGTGATATCAATCATTTGATTGAAGCAACAGAAATTCTGACACGACAATGGAATTTTGATTGCCTCAACATAAATTCGGTGATAACTACCAAAAAGTTCGATATCTACAACCGGAACATTCGATTGGCTACAGATACGGTTGTTACTAACTACTCTGTTTTCTGGGTGAAAGAACAGATCGGCGGCTTCTTGTACTTACCATTTATGATAACATAATTATATATTTTAAATAAATGGCAACCCTCACACAGGTATCAAAATTTTTTTTTCTCGAGTACATTAAAACTGCGTTCAATATATCTGACTTTCATTAGTTTTAGACATGTTTCCCTACCAAAATGTATTACACCTTTTAACCATTAAACGCGAAATAGGGCCGCTAAAAAATATACGGGTCCGTTATTTTTGTTTTCTTTATCACATAGACAAATTTCATTAAGATCGAAAAGCACCTATCGGCAGACTCCCCTTGTAAGCGGTAAATAAGCGTCAGCTTGCATCTCTGCTTTAAATTTCTCTGATCGGTTCGAAGGACCAATATTTCACACACATATATTCAAGGTTTTTAAAAGGAAATCATTTAATGATTATGAAAACCAAGTCATGCAATAATACAATTAGGACCTGGTCATTTATCTCAATATAACCAAAATTTAGTGCATTTTAAATTGGAAATATCTGTTACTCGCTTTTACGGCTGGATAATTTTAAGATACGTTTTCCGCCCTAAATGTTAAGTTTATAATATCAAAGAAAATATAACCATTATTATAGTAAAGGGCCCGCCATCTAACGTTTTTTTTTTTCAACTAGTGCTTATTTCGTGAATGGTAACACTTAGCTCATGTCTGATTTGACAGATAATTAGTTTTATCCTTCCGCTGAACGAATATGGTCCGTATGTTCGTTATCTTGTGAAAAAAGTGAAAGAAACTGGCATCCTCATCGATAAACCAAAGCGTAAAAAGCCAAAAACAGTGCGTACACCCGAGAATATTGCTGCTGTGGCAGAAAGTGTGCGTGAAGCGCCATCAACATCAATTCACCGTCGTTCTCAACAATTGAACATTTCGGAGACATCATTGAGACGAATTTTGCATAAAGACCTTGGTATGACGCCATACAAAGTCCAATTGGTTCAGGAGTTCAAAAAAAAAAGTTATTTGGCGGACCCTTTATTTGTAATTGTAATAATAGATATTGAGGAATCGGATGCTCTTGATGTTCTGGTCATAAAAATTCAGTGTGATGCTCGTTGGAGCAAGCACGTTTTTGAAGTGGCGAAAGAAGCATTGAAGTGCCTAGAGTTTTTGACGCTATGGATGAGATACATTACTCCATCTGATCTACAACTCCCATGTACGGGCAGAGGCTCTAAATACTTCTTTGGATCGTGTACAATGGAGGGCCCTGCTTATTAGTTACAAGAGAGTATCTAACTCAATCGATTGCGTAGGTCATCGTCGGAATATAGGTTGGTTGGTCTTGTTTCACCGATATTTTCTCAGAAGGCGGTCTACTGAGACAAGCAGCCTAATTCTTGGCGCAAGTGTATGTAGTTGCAATACACGCTTTTCGAATAGAGCTCATCCGTTTGTTGTTGATTGGACAACTGACCGCACAACGCATTACAGAGAAAATGGAATAGACTCCACGCAGTGTTATTTCCAGCCATATTTCATATTTGAAAATTTAAGTCAGACGTATACAGACACTACTCCCTCTATCTCTCCTTCTTCATAACCTTATTTCCTTTCATCAACAAAATGTATTCGATTTATAGGGGAGAAGCAGTGAGTGTTGATCAGTTGTAAAAAAAAATAGTTTTTCATTCTTTTGTAGAAACACTTGCGAGCACAGTTTTAAGAGAAAACTATAAAAATATACTTTAGAATATAAATATCTATATCGGAAAACGTTTGAAGTAAACAACTTAGATAAGGTTATTACAACACCTATGAATAGTGTTTTATAAAAATGTAGGATAGTACATACATAAAATTTAGTTTACACCAAAAAAAAAAAAAATTGTACATCATCATACATAGATTTAATGTACAGTTTTAAACACTACTTACTTTTACGATGTATAACTTTTGTTATTTTTTATTATAGATATCAGGTTTATATAAACGAGAGCATGGCAGAAGAGTAGAGTAGAATACATATACAATAATAATGTTAGGATGAAATGTTAATTGATAAATATAATTGCATTATTTTGTAATGACACTACGCACACACACACACACACATATATAAAGGAAAAAGCTAGGTTAAATAAAATATCCTCTAAAGGATTGTTTTTATATTTTTGAAATTGAACACCCCTATGAGCTAAATATAAAAAAAAAATGTATATAAATAACGGACGTTAACACAATATATACTCTTAGTTTGAAGCCAATTCGTAAACGAACTTAAAAATGTACACCTTTAGGAATCAAATTTCAGAAATTAGCAATCAACTGCGCTATTCTTAATGAAAATGTAGCATCATGTTAGCATGAGTTTTATTCGTAATACTGTTAAATTGATTCTGCACTAAGAGAAAAAGCTTCATCATATTTATGAAAAACTTCATTGATTTTCGTCCAATGTAACACATCATTAATATGAAGAAGCTGTTTCATGAAAGTGCAATTGAAGACATATTTATGAAACATTTCCTAATAGGCCAGTCAAATAAGGCAAAAAAAGGGGTCAACCTCCGATTTCCATATAATAGGCTGGAAACTCGTATGTGGCTTTATTTTGGTGTTCTTAATACGGTTTCAAAAGTCTTATAAAATTTCGTGTCTAGTCGTGAGTTATTCAAGGTCACAAATTGTGCCGCGAATTGATAATGATCACAAGTTGCAGATTTCCAGAATTGAAGGAATGACTTCCAAACGTCCCAAGTTAAGGAATTCTCTTAGTTTTTAACAATTTTAGCATTGAATGACGGATTTCCAAACGAAGAATCACATAATTGATACAAAGATTTTTAAAGTCAAGGTTTTTCTAACAGTTATAGCCAAAATTTTTTAGCACTGAGTCGTACATTTCCAAATATATTAATGTTTAAAGAATCCTAGCAGTCATTCGGAATTTTTTATTAAGTAATAGTTTTCTATGCGAACCAAATTCAAAGAATGAAACTTAAACTATTCATATTATTTCTTTATTAACCCCATAAATAAAATAAACATTTGTGGAAGTAACGGTATCCCCGTTATTTCGTATAGTAATTTGTGAATTTCTGAAATTTAATTTTGCAAAAGGGGTATCTCAAAATACTATTAACTAACTATTAACATTTAAAAAAAAATTAAAAACCTACCTTTTGGAGTCACACTCAAATCCGAATCCGAAGAACGTCTAGCCATTTCTCCAATCTCTTTGGGGATTATTGTCGTGGCTGTTGAAATTGTGGTAGCCGATGATAAACTATCTGATTGTGATTGTATACTAGCTGGTGTAGCCACCGCTCCTGTACGTGATGGTGTTGGTGATATCTTACTACGATTGTGTATTGCAGATGAGGCCCCAAACACGTTTTCTGGTGTTTTCGTCTCCTCAATTACTGATGCATTGGGCGAGACGCAGCTTCTCAGATTGGGGCTATTGTTGTTAGAAACACAGCAATTGATTTCATTCAAAGACCTGTGCGGGCAATGATGTTGTGGGCGATATTGGGTAGTGATGATATTTTTGATGATTCCAGCATTAGAAGTGAATGGAACAAGCAATGAATGTTTAGCATTACTATTAGTATTTTTAACAATGTGACCTAAATTCGAATCGCTGTTAGGGGAAAACGACACGGTGTTACCGGTCTTGCAATAGCGACAAGTTTGTTGTTGCGTTAATTTTGCATTCTCCTTGTCGGCAACATGAGAAAAGGGAAATAGACTACTATGGGGTTTCGAATGAACATCTAAAGTTTTATTAAAAGGCGATAATTGGGAAGCTGAACTTTCTGATTCTGAAGGAGTGGGAGTAGATGGACACAATTTTAAGACGGGGTGTTTATATTTAGCATCAGTACAAGCTAAAACAATAGATGCTGGACGACAATGTAAACGCTTAGTATTATTTGCGCAAGCTATAGCAGCATTTGGCAGATCATTATTTACATTATTAAGGGATTGTGAGTGCAGAGGAGTTTTAGCGTTATCAGTTAAATTCACTAAATCAGGTTGTGAAGAAAAACGCCTATTAGGATTAATGGTAGGTTCTACACTGATATCTAGGATGTCTGATTGAGAATCACATAAATTCTGAAATTAAATTGGAATTTTGTAATGAGAAAGAAGATCGGCGAAAAGGCAAGTACAATAGGTAACCTCCAAAATAGCAGAATCATGACAACGGAACAAAAAATCTTAATAATTAAACGAGAGATTCTAAAAAAAAAACGTCGGTCTCTGAAGAAACTAAAGTCTAACAAGGAAATTCTTCATTTGTGAATTTTCAAAAGATCTAAGAGTATAATATATAAATTCTGGATTTCAAAAAGAATCAAATCCAAGAGTACCAACATTTAATAGAGAATTTTGATTTATAGAATTTAATTATAGATTTATAAAATAATCAAAGTCTTAGAATCTCTATTTTTAATCTCGAATTTTAATAGAATCGAAGTCCTGGAATATTTTTACTAAATCTTTGGTTGTGGTTGTAAAAACAATCAATTTCTAGAATCTTAACATTCAATCCTATATTTCTGAGATTATTAAAATCTTATAATTTAATCGAGAATTTCTTAGATAATCAAACAAGAAAGAATCAATATCTAAGAAGAATCTCAACATTTAACCGTGACTTTCTAACAAAACTAAAATTTAAGGATATCTTTATATCTAATCGTGAATTTCAAAATAAAAAATTATTCGTGGATAGCAAATTAAACAACATCTAAGAATTTCAACATTAAATCGAGATTCTTAGATTTCTTAACGAATCAATATCTTAGAATCGTAACATTTAATAGTGGATTTCTTAGAATATCAGCATTCAGTTTTAAAAAACCATCGTATTAGAATCTTAGCATTCAATCGCAAAATTTTTAAAAGAAACACTCTTAAAATCTTAACATTCAATTATGAATTACTTAAAGAATGTCTTATAAACGTCTTAGAATCTCAACATTCAATTGTGGATTTCTAATAGAAGTCCGCCAGCTACAGTGAAGGTTACATATTATTCTTGTTAAGTGATTTCAACCTGTTTAGTTTTCAAATTTTGGATTGGCTCATTATCTTTAAAAAATTCTACAATGTCGGTTTTAGTATCTTCAAAATCTTCTTCCATTTTTGATATATTTTCTGAAGTGGCATCAATACTGTGCAATTCCAAATAGGACGACAACATCTCTAAACTCTGATCTAAGTCACAAGTTGAATATATATTTGGAGAGGATGGTGTACTTGTAGAAGTTTCAGAACCCACTCTCTCGCTTGAGAGATGATGCACTTTACTATGTACTAAAGCGTCTAATGATGGTGATGGTTGCTTCATGGCCGAATCATCACTTACTGAACGTACAATAGGATGTGTAGTTCTTTTTAAAGTTTTTATGCAACTCTTAGGTTCACTGCATATCCATTTTTTCGGTTTACGTACATCCAACATAGAATTAGATTCTGAACGTATTGTTACATTTTTGGTGGGAAAATAAATAACACTACCTAATGATCTGGAACCACTAGATGATGATCTTGAATGTTCATCGATTTTACGCATTAATAGAGAATATTTATCATTGAAAATACTACGTGATGAATTTTTTAAATTTTTCATTTTATGAGTTAACTTTTTTATGCGCCTTCCTCCACGTCCTTCTTCCTGGCGTATTAAATCTGTCATAAGTTGAGATTCAGGATCTGAATCGGCTTCTCTTAAATCCAATATACTATCAAAATTTAATTTACTAAAGGACAAAGTAGAGGAAGACTTTTGGCAGGGATTTACACTACCACCGGTCAAAAATTCTAAATATTTTAGAGTACGCCTAATTTGTATAAATATTTAATTGCATTTTGGAAGGGACATTAGGATATTAGTTATAAACAACATTGAGAGAAAACACAACGCATACGAGCATGTAAGTAAATGACAATTTGTATGTTAATTATATTAAACGATTTGTTTTAGGATAAAAAAAAAAAAGAGTTAAAAATTTTTATTTAGAACTTGTTTATAACTTGTAGAGCATCTTGTGTATTAAAACTGGGATATAATGTGTCTTTATTTAAAATATTCATATGTTAATCTTATTATGTTGTTAAAGGGATAAAACAAGACAAATAGTGTTCGATAGAATAATAATGTAGAGTTGTATTTGAGTGCACATGTGCAAATTATTCCACATAATTAAAATACAAAATTTAAAATAGAAAAATTATAAACTGCAAAATGGGTAAAAATCGCCAAAATGAAAAAATCTTTAATATCTAGAAAAACCGCAGGTATCGCGATTCGAATCCGCAGATTTTAATGAACTTTGGATATGTTGTAGAGTACGCAAATCTAAGGGACACGTGTTTTTTTAGCTCCCAATCTCATAAGGGTTACTAAGAGGGCGGAAAATTACCATAATTTTCGTTTTTTATGATTATTTTATTATAAGGTTGTTTACAAGGGGATGGTAAAGTTTTATTTTATAATATACAACAATAGAAAACACACCTCGACAAGCTTCCTTGGTTTGAATGCCGATATGTGATATATAAAGTATTTGATTCCCTAATTCCAAATCCGGCATCCAAATTGTTTCATCATATCACAATTTTGAAAAAATCTCGGTTAAAGTTGCCAGAAATGGCTATTTTGGTGCCTTTTATTACACGATTGACGCTTTCTAATGATTCAAAATAAAGATAAAGATATTTAGAATACACTTTACTCTTGAAGATACCACAATTATATTTTCTAAAACTGATTGCTAAAATAGCGTGAAGATACATTTATCAAGTGCCTTTTACAAAAAAAAATATAAATTAATTTTCAATATGATATTTGAGATAAAGTATTATTATTTCGTACAATAATAAAGATAGCTTATATTTGAAATGCAATTCAAACAAAGCTGGTGTAATAATTTTAACGCTTTTTGACTACATTAAAAAAGGGAATTTCGAAGGAAAGTTCGAAATGTACCATACAAATTGGTGCATATTAGTACAAATATAACGTCATATTTTTACACCTCTTAGGTGAATAAATAATAAAATTTACCCCAAATTTTCGTCTCATCTCAAAAAATGTCTTTCACCACAAAAAATTTGTTTTCAACACAAACACTGTTTTAACACCTAAAAAATATTTTTCACCACAAAAATATGTTTTTCAGGATTTATTGCGAATGGTTAAAAAATGGCCCAGTTTCCCTTTTACGCTTTTTTTCACATTTGTTCTAAACTATACAAAAATCAAATTAAAGTTATTTTAAAGATCTAACAGTAAAATTTTTACGATAAAGAATTGCGCTTGTTCGTTAGTTTAGTACCATTTATCACATATCCAAATTAAATGAAGATCTGAAAAATTATTCTGGATTCTTTTTGGTCAAAATTTGAAACATTGTGGATCAAATTACATAAAATAATTATGTTTATCAGGCGGAATTTTTTTTCGAAATTTAAAAGCTTTACGCTCTTTTGCTTTACTTTCCACCAAATTTAGTCAAAATATAAATAACGTTTTATGGGTCTTTTTTGTTCCCAGGTCACTTAGGGCTAAAGAATTTTTAAATAAAAGTAAAGATAATTATAGTCTAGTCTAATTAAGGTGAATTTTTTCCGAAAGTTATGCAGACTTTGATGAAAAATTATGCAAACTTTGATGAAAACGTTTAAGTTTTGTTAAATTTTTGACAATATAATCAATTTTCATAAAATGTCCTACATACAAACTCGAATTATAATTTTCAAATTTTTTTTTTCTATAATTACAACTATTATATTATAAAAATAGGATTCAACATCTCCAAATTAGGCAATTTAAAAAATCTATAAAATTAATTTTAAAATACACGTTTTTGCATTTTTTCAAATTTGTGTGTTTTTAACGATTCCAGGCTAAAGTAGTTTAATATTCAATGAAGTTAGAACTCCATATCTAAATAATTTTGAGTATACTCGTATTAAAGAAATAATGTAATAAAAATTAAATTTTTGAAAATTTCGGATTTTGAGAATTTTTAATAAAAAGACTTTTCAAAAATAAGCCATTTGCGGCCAAAATTCGGAACGAGTTCCAAAAAAATCGGTTTCTTCCATTTGGAACTATTTGCAATAAAACTGGTGGGGAGTTTCGATAAATCGTTATTTTAAGAGACATCCTAATATATACGGTGGAGGAAATAAAAACCAAATTTAATGCATGTACTTGTCTTTTTTTTATTTTAAACGTTTTAAAGACTTTTCTCAAGATACTAATATGTTAAGAAATTAAAATATTTCATGTGCGTTTTGATAGAGATCTTGTGAGAGAATCTTGTTTTGCGGTTTAAATTTCGTCGGCTGAGTATTGTTTTGCCGTATGTATATGGTAAAACCTATGCATATACTGCAAAACAATGTTAAGCCGAAGATTTAATGATGCCATTTTAATTTTAGTATTTGGATTTTCGTTATTTTATAATTTTTTTAAATTTTTTGCAATTTACGATTTTTTCCACAAATTCTAAAATTTTTTATTTTGTTTTAATGTAAGTGTTTTTTGTTTAATCGATCATTTTTAAAAATTTGCCTTTTTTTATTTTTAACTTTTTTTTGCTCAAAAAATAGATTTTTATCTATTTAATGATTTCATTTTTTTTTTTTTAGCTAAAAATATGAAATTTCATTCTAGCGGTTTTTATTAATTTTAGGTAATTTTTTGTATTTTGTTAGACCGAATTTAAGGATTTTTAGAAAGTTTTCACTAATTTGTTTCATTAAAGCGATTTGATTTTTAGATTTATAACTTTTTTCTTAATCTTTTGCACTTTTTTATTTTTTAAGTTTTTGCCTCTTAAAATTTTGGTAGTTTTTTATGGCAAACATATATTTTTTTTTTAATTTTGTCTATTTAGTCGTGTTTTTATACGATTTTTAAAGTGGGTAACAACAAAACTAAGTGGTACAAGATGTTTCGAAAGTTGAGATTTTTTCGAAAACATATTTTTCGCTTAAGAATAGTTAAAAAATAAAACAATTTGAACAGTTTTGCGATATTTAATTTTTGCAAAAGATATTGGCAATTATATTTTTTTAAGTTGCATTCGAAATTTGTATTTTTCAGTCCATCTATTCAACCGATATGTCTTTAATTTCGTATATATGATTAAAACGATTTATTTTTTATTTTGTGCTCTACCTTTAAAAAAAAATATTTTGTTAGATCGGTTCCAGTTAAATTTATAACGATTTTTCTCTAATAGCACTTATCTTTTAAAGTAAGGAATAATAATGCACACATGAAACAGTAATTGTAGCCCATGTTGCAATAGATTTAATGATGAAAAATAAATTTGCTAATATTTCGCACTTTTAATTGATTTTTGGCGGAAAATTTCTAGGTTAAGCATCCGAAATGTTAACCCGATTTAGACAAAATTCAGCAGTGCCAAATTTGAAGAAAACCGGTTAATATTTAGATATAGTTAACCTACAAATGTAGGTAGAAGTAAATTTGATTTATGAGATAGACAAACTTATATTATATATAAGAATTTGTAGGTTAACTAAGTCTAAATATTACCCGATTTCCACCAAATCATCATACTGAAATGTTAACCAATAAACATATGTTTAGTTTTGTCCGAATCGAATGAATATTTTTTATACATAACCTAGAAATTTTCTGATGAAAGTCGTAAAAAAGGGCATATCATTTTTAAACTTTATTTTCATCATTAAATCTTTTATCCATTGATGCAAAAAGCTCTTCAGAAACTTTTTCCAAATTCTGTTTCATTATTATAAAATAACATACAGCTGAGGTCATTAAAATAGTAGTCCTTTAACCATTCTTCTTTTTTCTAGAAATTAATTATATGGACCAAATCCTTGAACAGAGCTGTAAAGAGCCTATTTCATAAACAATCCATTTTTTGACATTTCCTGTTATATAAATTCGCCACTGCATCCGTAATTTAGTGATGGCTTATGAGTTAGGATCTGCTGACTGACTCCATACTTTTTGTTACAACAATAATTTTAAATTACATTGAGTTGGGATAGCGAAATCGGCGATTAAATAATTAAGACTCCATTAGCAGCAAGTTATTTTTTTTACAAATTAACAGCATGTTCTTTTGGAAACCCAAAAATTGTAAATTCTAATGTATTTTGTAATGATGGATCAATTCAAATTATTACCTAATACTACTACTACGTACCTTCAAATAGCAGAAACTTACTAACCAAAATGACTAAAAACTATTTAAAATCCCTTTGGAACCCCTTTGTGAACTTTGACTGATATTGAATGTCTGTTTGTGACTAGTCTTGTGTCCTGGAACTTTTCGTACGTCCCAAGTAGACTGCTCATTTATATAGGCCAATAAATATATATTTAATTCTAGAACAAGTACACTCAAAAAATAAGTTAGTAGAAAAGTTAGGAAAACGGCTTGTAAATCAAGTATACTATTTCTCAGTAAATTTTTTGCTGAAATTGTGTTTCAGCTATAATTTTAGTTATACTTTAGCACATTTAATTACTATAAATGCAATTAATGTTTATCCCGATGAAAATAAATTTAAATAACAAATATGCAGGTGCTTGTGCAAATTTAAATGTAACTGACACTAATAGAAAACTTATGATTTTCTATTGTTGATTTACTTGAATAAACGTCACAACATTGCTAGGTTTAAAAAAAAAACAGAGTAGTATTTGGAAGATGACAAAGCCAATTGTGACAATATTTTGTTGTTGTTTTTGTTTTTTCTTTGATATTTTAAATTTTGAATCTCGCTCCTAGACGAGGACAAGAAATTCTCATTGAGTTTGTGATTTAACATAACAAATATCTCTAGAAATTCTAATAACAAAGTCCCCTGAAGATTTCCTTGGGCAGGAATGAAATCCGGATAGGGACACGCCTACATCAGATTGTTTTTCACAATTTGTTAAATAAGTTTTGGGACTTTAGCACATTTAATTACTATTAATGAACTAATGTTTCACTAGTATTTTCCTAATGTTTTCCTAATATTTTACTAATGCTTTACTAATTTATTTTGCTAAAACAAAATTTATTATGTAATTCGATTCGAAAAATTTTGTTCGAATTCGGAAATTTTAAACTTTTTGCATATACTAGATCATTGTATACACTTTTCCATAATTTTTAACCATCAAAATTTACATTTTATTTTCAATGTAAAAAATCTGTTCGAATCGAATTACATATCGAATTACATTTACATTACAATTTCTAACGCAATTTAAAAAAATATGATTGGCAATATCTTAAAATTGTTTTATTTTTTAACTGAAAAATTATATTCTTTCAAAAAAATCTCGAAAAATCATGGACCCTTAGTTTTATTTTTACCCAAGTATATTTCATTCATTTCATTTATTTTTTTATTTAATAGAAACTTCACATGCAATCTTGTTGTACAGAGTAATAACCAAAAATCTAGCTGGAGAACACTTTAAGGAACAATCATAAGAAATTTGTCACAAGGTACTTAAAATCCATTAAAAAATACAATTTTTAATACATTAAAATAGCATTAAAATGCTATTCAATAATTGTTTCTTAAACTTATTATCGAACACTATTAGACTGTTCATTTTAGAAATATAATATGTACTCACTCTTCAATTAATGCATTATCTGCTACAGGTTGATTAATGGTGTCTTTAATTAAAGTCACTGCAGTGCCTATGCCGCGGGCGACTACTCCAACATCTCCCTCTAAATCAAAACATTGAGTATAAGCAATAACAGCATTTGCGCCCAAATTAATAGCTTTTAAGCCCATTTTTCGTTGAACCTATAAAGTAAATTTAAGAAAGTCATCGAGAATTTGAAAAACTTCTTTACCTGACCAGACAGTTTAAGGAAAACAACTTGTCGAGCTTCATTGGAAGCTCTAGGAGTGCGTATCTTATCAATCCATTGATATTCTGGATCATCATTGACCACAAGTTCTTCTACGAAACCATGTATAACTTGTGCTCTATAACCGACAGGTATACAAGGTGCTGGAATAATTGAAAAAATATAAAAATTTCAAACAATTTCTAATCAGTTTAACATTTCATTTATACTTACAATGAAAGAATGGTATACCGCAAGAACTTTGCCTAAATTTATTGGCATCAGAGAATAAATCAACTTTGACAATAACATTAACTTCTCCGCGTATACCATGCATGGTATCAAAAACGGGTATCCAACCCGCTAGCACGGTGCCCTTGCCATGTGTTGTCTGTCCGGATGTTTCTAAACACAAGGGATTAAGACTAATGTTAACTTTACCAATTGCATCATTCGCTGAATAGGTGTCATAGTCCATTAAACGTATCTGCAAAGGTTCATCTTGCAATTCTGCATCATCCACTTCAAAGCGAAACCTAAAAACAATGAGAAAATTGTCGTCACTCACTTGTGCCCAAAAGAAAGCAACCAATGCTTGACCACTTATTATTATCTATTGCTACACATTCTGGTTATCTCCTAAATGATTAGTATTTGCAATGATAACAATTTAAAAACCTACCAATCTGTATTCCATTGTGGATTGAGGCTCTTTCTGCAAACGTCAGTTTTGTGTGTCACACTGCCTAATTTTATTTCTACGTAGGCATCTGTTGTATCCGATGATTTGTCCATAACAGGCAGATTTCTGCCTGCTTTTATTTTGACACCTACCTTTCCAGGCATTATTATTAATGGATATTTCTGGGCTAGAAATCAGCTACTCGCAACATTTATTAATTCCTTAGTTCTGACAAACAAATTAGTGATGGCACTACAGCGATAATTAGTGATAACATTATTATATATTCCTCGCAGTATATCGCAATGAAAAGGAACAAATAATAGTGACAATAGAGTTGCCAAGGTCATGGAAATAAAATCTGTAAATGTACAATATACGGTATTCACACGTGTTTTGCCAAAACGAGTAAAAAAGAATAACTGTTGGAATAGAATAAGGAGCTTAAACTGGATTTTGATATCTAGTTCGTGTATAATTTTATACACTACCATATGATCGAAATCCAGTTCAAACTGGATTTCGATGGTAAATGTAAAAACAGCTTAAAGCCACATTCACACCAAATAAAATAAATAAAAATTTTAATTTTAAATTTGTTACTAAAATGTAAGGGAATTATTTGAAATTGGTATGTATTGTGTCCAAACAAAATTCCTGTCGATTTTAATGAATTTTTATTTTATTGTATTTCTTGTTTTAGCTTTTTCTTGTCCGGAACTGTCTGCCATATAGCGATCAGTTTATTACTTCTGCTACTTTCACATGATTGGTTTTGGTGAAGTGTGTTGTGTTGTGTTGTAAGTTAAATATTTTATTGTATTTTTTTCATTTTTTGTACATAAAGTGTTAATAAATTTATATTATTAAAATATTTAAATAAAGAAATTTTTCATGGAAATTTATAAAAAATATTACATATAAAAATTTATAAAATGAACAAAATTAAATTGTTCGAGTTAATGAAGTATAACAATGGAATTTCAAATAAACCCAAAATATGGAAAGTTTACAAAGTAAAGTTTCTAAAGTATAATGTCAATAGTTTTATTTTGTAACTTTTTGCCGAAGTTCTTTGTATAAATTGTCGAAAAACTTTTCCTGTTGTATTATATACAATATACTTAGGTAAATTATACGTTATTTTTAGTTGAATTTAAACTTTTTATTTCTTGCGTGTAAGGAAAATATGGATTTTTTTGTAAATCACTCTATAATGCAAAATATGGAAATAAGTTTTTTTTTGAGAAAATTTAAAAAATAGAAAAAATGTAATTAATGTGTATACGATTAACATAAATTTTAAAAGAAGAATTAAAGATTTGTTTTTACACAAAACATAAAAGTATTGGAACTAGTTGCAATTGATATGTATTTGTGTTCAAACACAGTTTAAACAAAGTAGGCTTCAAATGCCCAAACATATATTTTATGTATTTATGTCAGTGGAAACATTCTGTTTATTATCGTATTATTATCGCCAATAATACGACATTTTAAACAACTTTAAAGTAAAAAAATATACTTCCTTATATGTGCATATATGAGCCCTAACATATACTTCCATATATGACCATATATGATAAAAATTAATTATAAACTTCTTTTGAAAATCAATTATATTTCTTCTTTTCCTTTGATTTAATATTTCTTTTGGATAATAATTTACGTTTTCAAATTTGAATTTACACGACGACATAAATTTTTTTATTAAGCCATAGTTGATAGCAATTAATTTAGTTAATTTGAATTTTTTCTGTTTTAACTGAGAAATTCTTTAACTGAGCAACTGAGAAATTTTATCGGTGCAATTATCTTGAATATAACTAAAACACCGTTAATGTGAATGGGGTATTATGTCTCACATAATAGTGAGTTGAGACGTAAAGGTTAATCTAGTAAAAAGTGGATTTATTGCACTTGTTTGTACTGAAATTAAGCAGTTATTCTACTTTTTACAACATTAAATTTTCAGTCTAATCTCCCTATAATAGTTCTTCTTAAACCCCCGCTTTCGGGTTTTCATCTTGTTTTATTCCATTTCGTTTCCTAATCACAATTGTCATTTTCGCTATTGAAACTTATGATACAATTAATTTTATTTTTCAAAATGGCAACTCTATGATGCGACTCAAGAAAAATCGATATTTGGTAGCCATGTTTTTTTAAGAACCTGAACGTAAAATTTGCAGCGTCTTGAGAAAAAATATATAAATTTAATAATTTGAACACATTTAATCAATTAAAAACAATGACAATTGATTAAATACAGTGTAAAGATTATATAATTCAATAAAGTGTTAAAAAGTTCATTGAAAATAACCAAAAAATTAAAGTTTGCCGGGGCATAGCCGCAGTTTTTGTTGTAGTGTGTGAAAAGAAAAAAGTATATATATAATTTGATTGATTAAGAAAAAAATGGAAGCTCCACCAACAACTATCGATACGGCACCAATAACCGGTGGTGTAGCCCCCACACGTGGGCGCGGCGGAGGAATGCGTGGTTCATTTGAACGAGGACGTGGTAGAGGCATGGGTAGGGGTCACTTTAGTAATGTCGGCGGACCTGGTGGGTTTCCCAGTCGTGGAGGTTTTGTTCCACGTGGTGGTATGGGAGGGCCACCAATGGGTTATTCGGGTCGGGGTGGGTTTGTACCCCGTGGAGCTCCTCCCATGCGTGGTGGTCCTGGCATGGGTGGACCAGGAGGTTATCAAGGGCGAGGCGGAGGAGGAGGAGGTTTTATTCCTCGCGGTGGTCCACCAATGAGGGGCACTGGCCGTATGCCAATGTATAGTCAACGTAAGTTATCAAGTTCAAATTTTAGGAAAAATCTATTTGTTTATGTAAAATTATTATTATTATTATTAATTTTTAGCACCAAAACAACATACTGGGGTCGATAACAATAAAACCGTATCACCGGTACAAGCCAGTGTACCAAATCAAGTTGTTACGGGCGGTGAAGAAAATGTAGCAAACACAGCTGAAACAGCGCCTGTTACAAATGCTGATCCAAATGTTGCAACTAATACAGTTGCAGCTCCAGCTCCTGCTCCAGCTAAACCACCAACGACAGCAGTTACCACTAATTATACACCACAACAACCTACAACAAATTATACACCCCAACCTACATCAAATTATACAAGTCAAGCTTCGACAAATTATGGGACTCAAGCTACGTCAAATTACACGACCCAAGCTACGTCAAATTATTCAACAGGAATTTCTCCAAATTATAGGGGAAGAGGTGGTCGTGGTGCTCCCCGTGGTGGTGGACGCGGTGCCTATAATCCTCACAATGGCTCCGCCGGCGGTATGAGCCATACAATGTATGGCGGTGGTCCTCCAATGGGTGGTGATCAAGGTATGATTCGTCGTGGCGGTCCTCCGAGGGGACGTGGTCAATATTCGAATACATGCATGACACGACCACCGGGTGTATATCAACATCAACAACATCAACAACATGTTGTTAATACGCAAATAGCACCGCAAACCTCACTTAAACGTGGTGCGCCAGGTGGACCACCTGGTCCTAAACGAGGACGTTACGAGGGTGGACCATATACTCAAAGACCACCCGCACCTAAATATCATCAACCTCCACATATGGCACCACCTGTAAGTTATGGTGTACAACATCAACAGGCTCCACCGCCGCCACCACAAAGGTAAAGGAATTTTAAGGTTTTAATTAGTACAATTTTTGTTAAATTTTGTTGTCTATTTTATTTTATAGTCATCATGGTTATGCCCAACATGATCCTTCACAAGCTATTGATCCATACGCACAGTCATATGCAGCTCCGCAAACACAAACATCATATAATGGTTATGGGCAAACTGCGGCATATTCTCATACGGCGCCAGCTCATCCATCTACTCATCAAGCTAATACTGGTTATGCAACACATGCTACTACCGAATATGATCAGAGTCAATATCAAGGATACAGGTAAATATTAAAAAAGAATTAAAGTATTATTTTTAAGATGAAGTTAGTTTCTACATTTTTTTACATACAAATTTCCATAAAGGAAAGTTGTACACTCGATATCAGTCACTTGCTTATACTTCTGAATACGGATGTTAATGTATATAAATATGAACACAAAAAGGTCGAACTAAGATGATACGAGATCAAACTAAGTTTGCACGAGTCTATCAATCTTTATGTTAAAATAACGTTGACACTCTCAATAGGCAAATTAATAATATTAAGCAGTTCGGTATCGACAATTAGTAATAACTAGGGCAACCAGAAGTGCAGTGGTGTGAATTGAAATAGGAACACTTGTATGCAAACAATTTTATTAACACATAACTTTTGAGGGTAAACTACTAATATAATTTTTTGATTATTGTACAACAACAAATTTTCATTTTACGTTACAGTTCAAACTTTGTTGTTGTAATTTAGAAAAACAACTTTTAAAAAAATAACATAAAACCCTTTATTCGAGTGTGAACAGAAATATGGACAGTATGTAAATAATTAAAGTTTCTAACATATTTTGTTGGAAATATAATATTGGTCATTGTATCTAATAGATAGATTTATTTCTGTATCATAATTGTGCCAAGAACACGGAACATGGCACAATTCTGATACAGAAATATATAGTTTTTCTAAATATCATCAACAAAATTTGAAGTGTAAAGTAAAATTTAATGTTATTGTACAATAATCTAAAATTTAATATCAATAGTTTTACCTCAAGATTTATGTGTTAATTTTTACTTCAAATTTGTTGCATGCAAGTGTCCATATTTCAATTCACACCACTGTATTCTCTAAAAAAAAACGATAAAAACGGAATATATGACCTTAAAATTGAAAAAATATTCTCTTTATAATAGGAAGCGAAATTAATCTACTTGATTAACGTTAATCGTCCTTTTTAATCTTCTTCTTTCAAATATGCATTTTTTTTGACAGTTAACTTCACAGCGAAAAGATTAAATTGATCAGTTTAAAATACCAAGCTGGCGATATGGCATAAGAGGAACAAGGAAAATGTCGACGTTAGCAAAATTGTATCAACATTTGTATGCGGCAGCGTCTTAACGTTAATTTTTACCTGGCTTTGTATGAATGTTTTTTAGCGTTGCCAACCGAAATTATATCAAAACACAGAGTTGCATTTAGTAGTAATGAATACAGGAAGTTTAATAGACAGCGAAATTAATCTACTTGATTTCCATTAATCCACTTTTTTATCTTCATCATTTACATACGAATTTTTTGACAGTTAAAAGATTAACTTCACAGCGAAAAGATTAAATTTATTAGTTTAAAATATCAAGATGGCGCCGAAATTATATTAAGTTGCATTTATTTCTATGAATACAGAGACGTTTATAGGGAGTTTAGGCAGCGAAATTATTTTAAAATACCAAGGTGGCGACGATAGTGATCCGGCAAAAGAGAAACAAAGAAAATGTTGGCGTTAGCAAAAATTTTGCATTTTTTTTTACAGCAGAGTCTTGACGTTTATTATTTGACCCTTTCAGGAATGTGTTGATAGATCTATTTCGGGAATTTTCTAGGTTCCCATCACCAGAACACGTTTTGAAAGAGGTAACAATCCCATGCCAAACATCAAACATTCATATAAACTAGTTTACTCACTACATGAGAATAATATATGAGCTCATCCTTTTTATTTTTTTGTTTTGTCTATAAATAGATCTATCAACACATTCCTAAAAGGGCCAAATAATAAATTTGGAAACAAAAAAACTCTATAGATTGTTTGTTAGAACAATATCCTAATAAAGAAATATAGAGTATGGCCTCGAACTTGAATAACTTTCATTTTCATTGCACAATTAAAGGTCGAAAAAAACATAATTTTTATTTTTAATAAAAATTATATCAAACAGAGTCTTAACGTTAATTTTTATTTGACTTTGTATCTATGTTTTTAAGCATTGCCAACTGAAATTATATTAAAACACAGAGTTGCGGACAATTAGTAATATAAATACAGAGTCATTTAGAATTAATAGCCAGATAAAATGTTGGATTAACTTGTTAATCAAAAAGATTAAGAAATGGTTTAATCGATTTGTGCAGGGCTTGATTAAGCAGTTAATCCCATTTTGTAGTAGATTTTCTTAGCCAAATTTTAATGGAAAAAGTTCTGGTCAGTGTTGTATTGTGCTTACTTTTAGATAAGCGTGCTGACGTTTATCTGTTTGTAAAAAACTTAAAAAAATAGTCTCTATTCAAGTTTCAAAAAAACATTGTACATTTTTTAACTAAACTAGTAAAACACATTTTTTTTACTCAACATTTTCCTTTACTACATATAATTACATATACATTAGAGGAGTCCAGAAAAAAAAGACGGAAATTGGATTCATTAATATCTAAAAACTTTATGTGCCAAGTTTTATATTCGTTACCATTTAGAGGTCCCAGAAAAAGTTAACTTTTCAGAATTTGTTATTTGTACCTGGAAGAAATTCATACAAATTTAGGGCTGACTTTAAATTGCATTATTTCTTAACCTAAGCGATGTACCTTCACAAAATTTTCCAATATTGTCTAAATTTATGTGAAGAAAATGAATATGGAATCAAAATTAAAAAAAAAAAAATTAAAAACTTTAAAAAATATACTCAAAACACATATTTTTTGTTAAATTTATTAAATTTTCTGAAAAGATGTAAGACTAAACAACAAATATTTAAACCAATTTTTGAAAAACAGTTGCCTAAATGTAGCAAAAATTTAGCTAATAAAAAAAAAAAATATTTAAAAAAAAAAATAAAACTTTTTATTACACAGCCAAATGTTCATCTGTTATTTATTATTTTACTTTTTTAATTTGTGGGCGCTGTGGTGTAATGGTTAGCGCGTTGGACTGTTACACAGATGGTCCCGGGTTCGATTCCCGGTGACGGCAATATCAATTTAGAAAAATAATATGTATGAGTTTTCTATCCCTCATATGTATCGCAGCTCCCACCTTCGGTGTTCCCATAGCACTTAACCCCACCGAAGTAAAATAATGAATCAGGGCTATGAACCAAAAAGCTTCAATAAGTTTGCCAACTCTCCATCAGGTGGCGAGCAACAACTGTTCTAAGACTTATGATCTCGCGCAATTTCAGTGTTGCCATGTTTGAAGCCCTTCATCTTTCCCCACCTTTCATCTCTCCACTATCCAATTTCCAAAGAAAGCAACACATTAATAAATAGGAAGAATTTCCTGAGTGTTGCTTCTCTTTCTTTAATAAAAAAAAAAAAAAGAGTTCTATGGGATGTACTAATTTATCAAATTAATTCTAAATTACAGCTTACTAAAATTTTACGTAAATTTAGTAGCGGCTACCATTTTTTTATACTAACTTTATTTTACTACAGTTCAGTATACATGTGTTGCTAAATCTAGCAAGAAAATACCGAAAAGCTCAAAATAGATAAATTTCCCGTAATAACAGCAATATTTTCAGTAGATTTTTCTTTCTTAGTATACTACAACCAAAAACTATTAGTTTTCGAAAACTTTTAGTTTTGGTTTAAAGATTTGTATGGAATTTGACAACTAAATATAAATAGAATTTAAAAACTCCAACTTTTTGTTTGTAGTAGTATAAATACACTTCTAATTATTGGTCGGTATTCGAAAGTTTTAAAATTTTTATATTTTTGTTTTCGATCTCAAATGTCGAATATGTTCCTAACTATATTATTTTTTTAAATATTATTTTATGAATTGAATTGTATTTGTTTTTTGATCTTGTATCTGAAGAACAAACATTTTTCTTTATTAAAAATTTTTTTTTTACATAATTTACTTTTAAAAGCTAAAATTAATAATCCAAGCTTCTCTTAAAATTTCCAATTATTGATTATTGTGGAACTTTCTTTTGCTATTTTTTTAATCAAGTTAATTTACGCTTTGTATTAAAATGCTTTTTATTAATTTAAAACAAATTACTATTTTTTATTTCTATGGATCGGCATCCCTAGAAATTTAAAAAAAAAATTCCGCTTTCCCGGGAAACGAAAAAGTGTGGGAATAGAAAACCCCTAACCATGTTGTATATGTACTACAGGTGAATTAAAACCTCCATATAGGATCAGAATCTTATTTTTACCTTTTACTTATTTTATTTTACTTCTTTATTAAATAACACAGTGCAACACGAAAAAAAATAACCATATACGGACACCACTACGTGATAAAAGACTAAAAAAAAAAGACCCGTGTCTCCCAATTTTTCCCAAAGTCATCTCCTTTTTTGTTTATGGGCCGCCAAAGATTTGGGGCCTCGGTATCATTTTCGCAAAAAAGTGATCATTTTCTCAGGCTCATATCTTGCAAACCGTTCAGAATTTCGATTTACTCTCTATGGCAAAGTTGTAGCTCTTGTCATAAAGAACAAAAAAAAAACTTCACCTTCCAGATCAAAATCGCAAAAAACTTAAAAAAATTTGATTTTTTTTTTACCTTTTTTCCCGTGTTCAGGTCCATAGGTAGCAAACCGTTCAAAATTCAAGGAAACAATCAACTACAAAAATTTACCTAAGATCTCAATAAACAAATTTCTAGAACATATAAACTTCCTGGGAATTGGATTTGCTACCTATGCACCTGAACAGGAGAAAAAAGGAAAAAAAAAATGAAATTAAAAAATTTTTCACTTTTGCGCGCTACCTAAACAGTGTTAAGAATCATCTCTAGGAAGTTTCAATGTTCTAGAAATTTGTTTATTGAAGGTGAAGTTTTTTTTGATTTTATATGTTCGCAATTTTTGTTCTTTATGACAAGAGCTACAACTTTGCCATAGAGAGTAAATCGAAATTCTGAACGGTTTGCAAGATATGAGCCTGATCATTTTCACTTTTTTGCGAAAATTATACCGAGGCCCCAAATCTTTGGCGGCCCATAAACAAAAAAGGAGATGACTTTGGGAAAAATTGGGAGACACGGGTCTTTTTTTTTTAGTCTTTTATCACGTAGTGGTGTCCGTATATGGTTATTTTGCCACGACTTAAAAAATTACACACAGTGTAATGTAACCGGAAAAAATAATCACTGAATTATTTTAAGTTTTTCATAAAAAGTTAAGCCCTCAATTATTCAAAAAATTTACAGAAGAAAAATCGATTGAGCGAATGAAAATTTAAATATGAAGCATAAAAAATGTTTAATTATATTCAGGTAGAAATCAAAACTGAAAAATAGGCCTCTAAAATATTTTTTTAGTACTTCGTTTTGTAAAATTTATATTTAGATATGAGGAAGCTGCTCTCAAAAAGTGTTGTTGTATATGTATACAACTAATGCATGAAATGGATAAACGACAGGGTAATAACCTTTGACTTATACGGACATCTGTTAGTTCAGTGTCATATGCTTCGAATCTTCAAATTGCATTAGAAAACATCGTCTTTTTATTTTTACCTAACCTATTCAAACGGAGTACAGAGTACTGACATCTGTTAGTTCAGTTAAAATTTTTAAATTTCATTAGAATACATCATCTTAAAATGGACTTTGTTAGCTTTGCGTTTCGACATATAAACAATAAATAATATAATGTCAAAAGAGATTTCGATGTTTTTACTCAAAATAAACTCAAAAAATCGCTTGAGTCAATGCAAACTTTAAATTGAAATGTTTATTTTTACCTAACCTATTAACACTGGATTCTACGACCAAAATTAAATTAAAGCCTGAGTTTTTGTGTATCATTTCAAAAATATAAATTTTACTTACAGTGTTATCAGGGACATGAACTTCATGAAAAATCTTAAAAAATGCACTAATAGTTAAAAAAATATGCGCTCAAATTTTGTTTTAGTTTTTATTAAAAACAAAAAACACAACAAAATATAACAACAAAAAGTTTTAACTACCAGCATGTAGAGTAAAGAGGATCCAAGATGCTCAATACCTGTTTTCTGAAATTTTATATGCGTACTAATTACAGAGAAACAGTTTTTAGTGCTTTTTTAATACGTATTTTTCCAAGCACTATAGTCTTCTAAAAAGCTTGACTGAAGGATTTCGATAGTAACGTATGCGGAAAAAAATTGCAACAAATTTTGCAACGCTGGAAAAAAAAGTACTGAAGCTATTAATTTTTTACCGTTATATTTGAATAACCATATGTCATATTTATGAAAAACTTCATAAATATGATGAAAAACTTCATTGATTTTCGTCCAATGTATCACTTCATAAATATGATATGAAGGTGTTTCATAAAAGTTCGAATAGATGAATATGATGAAGATGTTTCATAAAAGGGCAAATTGAATACAGGCTTCTTCATATTTATGAAATATTTTATAAATACAATGAAGAAGTTTCACAACTTTCTATGAAATGCTTCATAAATGTTACTAAATATTTCATAAATAGGATAAAGTAGTTTCATAAATCTTTACGAAAGTTTTATAAATTGGTATGAAATGTTTCATATATATTATGAACGTTTCTGGTAGTTTTTGAGTTTTAAAAAGTCTTAATTGCAAATGGAAAATTTCAAATAAAAATTGCAATAAAGTTTATGAAACTTTTTTATGAAATGATGAATGTCTATGAAACATTTTTCATACATTTTTATGAAACTTTTTTTTCATATATATGAAAACTTTATAGATATGATGAATAATTGCTAACAAACGATTTATGAACCAATATCATTAATACGAGTAAACTTCTTTCACTGAGTGAACCAAACTACTCGACATTATCTTTTATTTGAGTATAATCATGTAGGTGTTTGTTTCAGGATATTATACCGCTATTGCAAGGAAGTTGAAATTTTTGCATGTTTAGTTTTATCCTTATAAATTTTATGTATGCTAAAACAATTTAAATTTTATCACTTTGCGTAAACTAAACATTCCTCTAAACGCATAAATGTAAAGTTCTAAACCCATTGAAAATGTCGTGTAATATTTAAAAGAAGAAAATATATAAACAAATTAAGTATATACGGTAAATAAAAACAACCGCAATATTTAAAAAACTACAAATGAGAAAAAAAATTTCTGCCAGATTTAGACTCAGCGTATTTTAAAATTTTTTAACATGCATACAATATATAAGGATAAAACTTAAAAAGGACAATTTTTCAATTCCTTGCTATACCAGTGCGATATCCTGACATAAACGACCGATTATGATTATACTTAAATTAAAGATAATTTTGTGAAGATTTATATTCTTTAAAAAAAATGTGATTTTGCGAGAAACTTTCGAAAAATTAAGCAAAATATACGAATAAATGGGGTGAATGATGTAAATATAAAAATCGCGATGAGAAACAATTTTTTTGTGCCAAATTTGGACTCAGCGTATATATGTAGGTTTATTAAAAAATATGTATTTCAAAGGGAGTTTTTTTTTTTTTGCCGTCGAGTAGTGTAATAGAACAAGTACACATTTAAAATTTCATTTTTTTTTTTGGCAAAACCATATTTATTTTCATAATGGCATATTTTAAAGGTTGTGGAGCTCGTGAATTCTAACTTTTTGTTGTTTTTAAACAACCTTAATAGACATATTAAGCAAATACTTGGCATGTATAGCCTAATATGAGTTACTAAGACTTCGTTTGTTATGTTAAATGTTTAAATATATCATTTCTGTAACAAAATTCAAAATAAGTTAACAAAATGAAAAGAAATTCTCAACACACATACTTTGGTTGTTATTTGTTAGATTTTTGGTTAATGTGTAATCAAAAATTGCTAATAAAACCGTTGTAATTGAAAATTTTGTAAAACTTCGACATACATGGGTAAGGTTTCTGCTTATTTTTCATTTTTTTTTTTTATAAAGCATTATGGATAAATTTGACAAATGGCAAATGTTTATTGGGTTTATTAGATGCGATTTTGAGTGTCAAATTTAAAGAAAAGTCTGCATATAAGCTAATAATTTAATAATCATCCGTAGAACATTCTGCCAAATTGGGCTGTCGATTATTTAACTTTACAGCTTAACTTCGGCTTTTTCTTTAATTTTTTACCAAAAATCGAATTACACATCATATTGTACATTGAGCTAAAAGGGAAAAAATTAATTTCAACATTTTCACGATTTACCATCTCTAAATAAATTTTCAGTAGCCTCTAGTCCGCACATATTTGCGGAACATTTTAACCCTCAAAATGCCCGTTTTAGGGGCATTTTTTTTGCATATTTTGAAAAAGGACTTAAAAGACCCATCAAAAAGGTAGATAAACAGTTCCACAAATGAAAAAAGATCCTCACAAGTTTTTATTGTGGACATCCGCATTCAAAATTAAGCTCAGAAGAACCTTTACACTGTTATTAGCGTCTTATAAAATACAGTGTTGGTCGAAAAAATTTAAATTGTATCCACACCCTTTGGGGTTTTACTATACTACACTAATAGATTAATATGATATATAAATCACCGACGCCCAATATCATTACCCCCATTTTTGTTCATAGTGTTATAAATTTAAAAAAATTATATACAATTTAAAACTTTTTTTAAATTCAAATGTCAATTCTCTTATGGAGCCGCATGGTTTCGCGGTCAATACATCTTACCTAGAAAGAATTCCTTTATACTGTGAACAAGTATGGGAGTATGGAAATATATGCAAAATATATATTTGCCAGCCTATAGTTAACACTTTATAATGGCATCAAAAAAAAAGAAAAGATTTTTGAAACACAAAAAATTGGCTTTTGACCAAGAATCCCCATAGTGCAGTTCCACTGACAGTTTCTGACCGATACTTTTTTTTTTTGAATCCGCGGTCTCAATTTTAGTTTCTTGATAGTAATCCAATAGCGTTTTAAATATTCACTTTTTGCTATTACTACAGCATCTTTACTATCGTACCAAAATTCTGCTCAACAAACGCCAACCATTAAAAACATTTTAAGAAAGTTCTAAAGTCTTGTATTTTTAATAAGAACATGACATACATACGAGCACATACATATTTTTTTTAAATTTGTTACTACTTTACTTATGTTCTTTAGTTAAAAAAGTTATGTAAAATTATGCAATTTTCTTTGCTCCTGAACAGCACCTTAGTTGTATTTCTTGAATATTGTAAAGATGCATGTCGATGAAGCAGAATATCCACATACATCTTCATAAAAGACCATCACAACACGATTGGTAAATTTTTGAAAATGTTGTATGAAAAATAAAAAGGCTTTATTTCCAACAAAATTTGTTCATAATAAATAAAATAAAAAAGTAACCGCAGATTGGATAATGATTATCACTAGAAAATAAAATTACCAAAAAGTAAAGTTACATTTCGTTTATATCCCATAATTTTTAATTTTTTTATAGCAAAAATAAAAAAATAAGGAATCGATCTGAAATTTAATCAGTTATTTTTAAAATTTAATTTATTTCAAATTCGTATTTTGGTGGATAGGAGGGGAAGGGGCATATGTATATGTATTAGGCCGGGTCGATTTGTATGGAGGCAAAAAAATCGCTCAACGTTCAAGGAAAATCGTATTCTAGCGATCAAAATAAGAAACTTTGCCGAAGGAACCATACCTCTAAAACGAATTCTGATGTCCCGACTTTTGACCTGTAGGTTCAAATTTTGAAAAATCCCACTTTGACCCATTTAGAGTGCCCCAATCGAATCCAACCCCAATCGAATATAATTTATACTTTCATCTACTAGAGCGTCTTCCGGAGAAGAAATAGAGACCCTAATCTTGGAAAGACTCCTCCTACTTATTGAAATATCTCTATCCCGAGATTTGTACATTTTGCTATAAAAACACGGCTAAAAAGGCCCTCTTTCAACTTAAATTTTAACCCCTAACGGTCACCTGGAATGATGATTTATGCATTAATCTGCTAGGGCGTCTCCCGAAGAAGAAGTAGCTCCCATAATCTTGGAGAGATTCCTACTACTTTCTGAAATATCAAAGTGTGCTTTTTCAAAATTTCACTCTACTTGTCAAAAGTCGGGACATCAGAATTCGTTTTAGAGGTATGGTTCCTTCGGCAAAGTTTCTTATTTTGATCCCTAGAATACGATTTTCCTTGAACGTTGAGCGATTTTCAAATCGACCCGCCCTAATATGTATGCAACAATTTGTCTTTCGAATTTAAAGACCCCTAACAAGAATCTGAAGACAAAATAGAAATATATCCACAAACAAAAAGTCAGCAGTGAAACGTTTAACAACAACACAATTTATTTTTAAATGCCTTTTTTCAGTAATACCCGTATTGATGTTTCGGTTAATACCGATATCAATACCGAAACAAAGTAGAAATCAATACCAATACTGTTTACTGTTACAATTTAATTTAATGTTGCCAACATTGTAAAAAAACACATGAAATGAAAATTTTTAAAAAATCTTAACCCATTCGAGACCGGCTGCATATTAATAGGTGATTGAAATATCTGCGATACGTGTTGCTTCAAAGCCATAACATTAATAAAACAAAAATTATTTTACATTGATCTATGTTTCCACAAAGTTGAGTCAGTCAATTCCCAACCATTTAAATTCGGACGTCATAGGATTAAAAAATAAATCTTTATTTAAGGACCGAAATGAGGGCAAGGAAGGGGTATAACGAACACAAAAAAATCAATTCCGTCGAATATTTGTTGTGTAACAACAAATATTTTTGTAAAGCGTAATAATCTAACGATTACGAAAAAAATCGATATTTTTGCAACCCGAATTGAGGGGAAAGTAGAAGTGTTAACCGGAAAATGTATGGTTTTCATAGGTTTAATAAACATAATTGTTTAATTGGACAATAAGACAATAATTTTTTGTTTTCTTATTTTTTTCAGTACGACATATGGTCAACAAGATACACGTTATCAAACATACGGACAAGACTATACACAACAGTATGGAGCTCCGGCTGTAGATTATAGTACATCTCAGGCAGATTATTCCCAACATGCCCAACAAAGTTATGATGAACGTGCTTATGCTGGCTATGGTAAGTCGAATTTTATTTAATTTCAATACTGTAACAAATAAGTTTAAGTCCGTATTATCTGTCTGTTATTAGAACTCAAATACTAAGAACTATTAAATTAAATAGTGATAATCACTTTTATTTTAAAATATGTATTCTTAACAATTATATTATGCCTGGCGAAAAAACACTTTTTTTCTTCTTCATTTAAATAGACACTCAGTCGTATCAGCAAAGCTACTCAAACTCTACAGGATACTATTAAGTATGATAAACACAGACATAAAAAAAATAACAGATTGAACAAAACATTTAAACAACCCTTATAACGCTGTGCGTGCCGATGATAATGAAGATGATACAGTTTGCTGCAACCTTAAATTTAAAAGTCATTGAGTAATGCCAAAAGAAAATCACATAAATATTAATAGAGCATCAAAATTGTTGCATGCCCTCTCCAAAACAGAAAATTTAATTAAAACATCATAAATAATAGAAAATACTACATATATGAACAAAAGTTTTATTATTTTTTGTTTGTTTAATTTTTAGCACTTTCTCAATTAAGTGATTTAAATTTTTATATATTAAGCATAAAAAGTGTCTAAATTATTCTATTTACTTAAAACAAAAAAGTGACAAAAATCAACTTACTAAGTATAATAATATCAGACAAAGTAATGACTCCTGCAATAAGTCTAAGAACTTTCATATTTTTTTTTAAATTTGTATTTTATAAATTGTATTTTTACTATTTGACAATTTCCAACTACTCTCCCTACTCCTCCTACTTCTATATTTTCTATATTTTGCTTCCTTTTCTTATAATTTTCTATGCAAAAAATACATTTTTGATGTATAACAATTTTTTTTTTGACAAACAATAGGATATTGTTTAAACTATACATTAAAGAAAATAATAATCAATTTTATAAATTTAAGATAAAAAAACAAACAAAAATGTGTTTACTGTTTTATTTTTAAAAATATTATCATGCAGAATAAAATCCCTATCTTGACTTTAAAAACATTTTCGGTTAAATATTTAAAAAAAAAACTCTTAGGTATTATAGTCAATATTTAAGTACAAAATAATATATTTTATTTCATTAATAATAAAAATCCATAGAACTAATCAAAAAATTGCATATAAATAAAATTAAAACTTTAATGAAAAAAAAAAACATTATAAAGGGGGGAAAAAATAAATTTGTGGTGAAAAAATTGTTTGTATGGTAAAAATAAATTGTGTGGTGAAAAACTATTTTTGTAGTGAAAAATAAAATTTTGTGATGAAATAAAAAATTAAAGTATATTAAATAAATTATTCACCTCTAAGCGTCTGGTGTTAAAATACATCATAATTTGTACATCAGACGCTATTATGAAATTGTATACGAATTTATATGAACAATTTAGAGGTACCTTCAGATTTTCACTCATTACTTTTGAACCGCTAGACCGATTTTGCTCAATTTTAATACAAACATGCTCGGGACAATGTACAATAATCTTTGTAAAAACGTGCAATCCCGATTGCGTTTTCGCTCCGTGATTGCCATTTCAACAGACAGACGGACATCGCTAAATCATCTTAGTATTTCATAAGGATCAAGAATATACATACTTTATGTGGTCTTAGACCTAGATTTCGACGCGTTACAAACGGAATGACAAACTGATATACATACATACCTCATCACAATTTTTATTTTTATTTTTTTTGATATGAAAACAATGTTTGTGGTGAAAAATAATTTTGGATTTAAAAAGTTGAGGTGAATATTAAATATTATTCACCAATATTAATTCCAACCAAAATATGAGCGATTTTCTTTAAAATTTGTGATTAACCAAAATGCTAAATTCATAAATGTTCTATAAAGTTATAGAAGGCTTATGAATACAGTTGTCAAATATTCGCCGTATTTCAAAAACCGGCACATTTTTAAAATTTTAAACCGGTTCAAATAACTTTTCTCAAACCATTTTATACCACTCATCGATCCCGTGGGAATTTGTTGACGAAAGTTGGTAGAAAGATGTAATGATGTCTCAATAAGCTTTATATTACATTTTTGTACACTTATTGCGCCTCCTAGCGGTGATATTCGCAATTTAAATTTAAACGGATTTTCACGATATTTGGGAATTTTATAAAAATATTGGTGTTTTTAGTCAATTTTTGAAAATATGGCAATATGGCACAACTGGCGATTCAATTTTTAAAATTGTTTGTTGGAAGAAATTACTAAATGTTTAACATTAAGAAAGAAAATGGAGTAATTTTCAGCATATTAATGTTTTTACAAGTTTGGAAAGATCCTGATACAATCTTTTAATTTTACAAAAAAGTACATACTTCACAACAAATTTGTCTCATTCAAAAAATATTTCCATACGTTACTAAACAAATCAGTATATAACAATTATAACACTGGCCTTCTTGCTATAAATTTATAATTTTTGAAAAATATTCGAAAATGCCGATTTATGCGAGACGAAAAAACCGTCCATTTTAAAACCCCGTTTTAAAAAACAGGAAAAAAAACGGTTTATTGAATAATTGGGAAACCGGCATTGACAGCTTTTACAAATGAAACAAATTTTATATGAAAAATTAGTTTATAAAACATTTATGAATTAGGCATTACATACATACAATCATTAAATAAATTATTATTAAAAAGGTTTATAATACAAACTAATAAAATAAAGTATATTAAGCCAATCGAATCGGCCTTATTACGGTTGTCGTAGTCAAATGCGACAGTATGTCGAATAAGTCTTGTTAAAAAACAAGACTTTTAAACAATTTTAAAACTAATTTTATCACAAATAACAATCCTATTGTAGAAAATATTTAAGAAGGGTTGAGTTTCTTTATAATTTTCAATTTAAGCAAAAACATTTTGTATTTAGTCGAAAAATTCGACAACCACAATGAGGCCGAATATACAAAACATTATTTTGTACTTAATTATTGACTAAAAAAAATATCCCGCATTTTAGAATTTGTTTAAACTTAAGTAAATTTAAATTATCCCTTTTAAAGCAATAATAAAGAAAGAAAAATTAACTACATTATTGTAATTGCAACAAAAAAAGTTATAGAAACTTATAATTTTAAGCATGATATCTCTTTATTTCAGAGAACATGACATAAAGCATGTTGAAAAATATCTGGAAAATTTAATTATTACAATTATATCTAAATATAAATAAAACGCAAACTGATAAAAAAAAAACAGAAAAAAGCAAAAAAAAAAAAACAAAAGAATTTTATTAACCCTTAAAAACCAAGAAACCCAACCAAAGATTTTAATTTAATATTTATTTTCAATTTTAAAAACAAGAAACAAAAAACTAACTGAAATAACTGTGATATTTAGAAAACTCAAAATTTATTATTATTTAATGTGATGATCATCTATTGGAACAAAACTGTGATATTTTTATAACAAAAAGAGAAAAGGATTTTCTCGTAACAAAATGAAGCAAACTTAAGAAATGCTAAAACATTCATAAAGTACAATTTTTTTTTATTCAAACCATTCAAAACATTTGAATGTAGAATTTTTACATTTGTGAAAAGTACATGCATCATTAATAATTTATTTATTACTGAATTCAAAATTGAGTGGCCTATGCCAACTTTTTTTTTTTTAAATTTATTAAATATTTATTACATTTTTTTTTTAATTTAATTATTAAAATATTTCATTAAAAAAATAATTGTAAACAAAGTCAGGGTTAGACAAAACATAGTGTTAGTATGTTAAATCTAATAATTAAAAGAATATTATTACAACATATATTATTATCTAACTTAAACAACTCACCTTAACAAATCGTAAGAAATGTGTATGTTCTGTGATCCGAAATTGCATATAAAAATTAGAAAATTTTCAAAATTTTTATGGTAAATATAATATAATTTTTTACCAACAATTTTAATTTAAGTATTAAAAAAAATTTTTTTTAATATCCCTTTTACTTTCTTTAAAATTATATTTTTTTTAAATATTCAAAGATATTCAAATATCTTTTTGAATAAAAAAAAAACTACAAACAAATAAAAAAGGACTTGGTTTTTGGAACAACAAATTTGTTTACAAAAGGCAAGTGCTTTCTAATTAAGTTTAACCCCGAAGTTCTTTTAGTCCGTAAAAAATATATATAATTTCCCTATTTAAACTTTGGCTTCAAATCTTGACGCAGAAAAGTAAATCTACTAAAAAAAATGTTATGAAGTGCTAATCGGGAACTAAACAAGTCGATTTAACAACTTTTTAATCTTTATGATTAACAGCTAATCCAACTTTTTACTACTACTTCTAAACGACTCTGTATTCATACTACTATTTGTTTGCAACTCTGTGCAAGTATGTGATATAATTTTATAGTCAGGTAAAAACGTTAAGACGCTGCCGCAAAAAAATTTTGGCTCTGTCGACAAAAGGTTTGCTAACGTCAACATTTTCTTTGCTCCTGTTATGCCGGATCGTTATCGGCGCCATCTTGGTATTTTAAACTGACAAATCAATCTTTTAGCTGTTAAGTTAAACTTTTATAAAAAATTTACACAGAAAAGTTAATTTACTAAAAATGGGATTGCACTAAACAAGTCGATTAAACCATTTTGTATTCATTTTGATTACCTGTTAATCCAACTTTTTATCCGGCTACTATTATTAAACGACTCTGTATTCATACTACTAAATGTGTGCAACTCTGTGCTTTGATATAATTTCAGTTGGCAACACAAAAAAACATTCATACAAAGTAAGGTAAAAATTAACATTAAGACGCTGCCGCAAAAAAAATGTTGGCGCTGATGACAAAATATTTGCTAACCTCGATATTAAAATTGAAAACAATATGAAACATTTGAATTTAAATTTCAAAAAACGACCGATTTTAAAACAATTGTTTTTCATCACATAGTAGTATGGCTTTTTCCAATACAAATTTGAGCAATTTTCAATACAAATTTAATTGTTATGCGGAATATTATTGAAGAACTTTAAAAATGTTTGGGTTTTACTACTTAAATGCAAAACTGTCTATTTCAATCACAAGTTTAAAAACAAAAAAACACATATTTTTGTTGTCAAAAATAACTAAAATTTTGGACGAAATAAAAATAAAAAATTCAAACATTTTTGGACGAAAATGAAGAGAAAATAAGAGAATTATAAAAGACACAAAAATCTGAAGAAAAGTTTTAAATAAAAAAAAAATGGTTCAGAATTGACTCAGTAATGTAATTGAATTTGAATATTTTGTGAGCAATTCAAAAAAATCTTAATTTTTGAGTAATTTTTAAATCAAAAATGTGAAAATTTTATAATATATATTTCTCATACATTTTTGAACTTGCTGGCAGAATTGAGTCTTTCACAAAATAAGGAATACAACATTGCAAACAAAAGCATTAGCAATAAAAGAACATTGCGGTTAAACCTAATTGGGAACCATAAGTAAAAACTTTTCGGATCATAGAGCATACACAAAATGTCATCGTTTTTAAATCATGCTGCAAGCAATGATATCACAATCAGGGAAATAGTCACACATATCTATTTTATGGAATACAAGCAAAAAAAAAAAAAAAATAAGTAAAACAATAATTTGAAAGCAATTTAAAAACAAATAGCAGAACTAGATAATTCGGTTCAGTGAGAAATACTGTAAAATTATACAAAAAAAAATTCAATATTTAATCTACAAATCATATTGATTTATTTTTAATTACTAAAAACTTTCAAATGAACGCTTTGCGACTTAACACAATACTACTTTTTTATTTGCAATACATAGATACCTCTCGATTTTAGTGAATCTTAAAGTCTTCTTACATTGCAGACTTAATCTTGTTAAAATTTTCAATTTAATAATCCGGCAGATAATAATATTTTCAAAATGTGCATGCAGTTTTCGTAAAACCTTCAATTCTACTTACTACATGTATGCAACACTATTTTCTTTTTTTCTTTTTATATTAAAAACCCACATAATTGTTTTTTTGTCAAATAAAATCTTTCTAAGCAATTCTTTCTAAATGTCTAAAGGACAATATTAACGTTTAAGATTATGATTGTAATCTGTTGGATTTTGAACGCAATGTAAAAAGGCTATATCTGTGGCGATTTCGCATAATCACTTAAAAGAGTATTTACATTGCAAAACATAATCTTGTTTTAACAAGGTTATGGCTGATTATGTTGATAATCTTGTAAAATTAGAGATTACCCATACAAAATGAATTTAATAATCTACCAATAATGTGCATACCATTTGGGTAAAACTTCGAATTTTTACTACTACACCGAGTAGGCCGAGTTTTTAGATTATTAATTATCTTTAAACTTAGTTTAACGAAGTCTTTGAATGTAATACTACTTCTAAAATGTGGTTTATTTTGCTTTATCATGGTAAAGACCAAAATTCTAAACAAGATAAAGTGCTTCTGACTAATTTTTGTTAATAAACTAGGAAATGGCAGACCAAATTCGTTACCGGTTTAACTAAACCAAGTTTAACTGAAATCCCAAAAACTCGGCTTTAATGTTACTAACAAAAACAAAATAAAGAAACGTTATTTCTATCATGTATTGGCATGAATAAAGCTTCATTAAAGTCAAAATAGGTAGTGCAAACGCTCAATATTACAAAAAATATTAAAATCATAATCTGTGAGACTCAATGTAAATATCGCACACCTAGTTCAAAAGTGGCTCAACTCAAAATTTTTCATTTTTCAGAAATCGAAAAAAAATATTTGCAACTTTATTCCAATTGAAACATAAAGCAAGACATAACTGTTTTTTAGCAACAGTTAACCACAACAAAATACACTGATATTTTTTTTTATTGATAAACAAGTGTATTGTGCATAGTTTAAGCATATAAACCCGAAAAATTAAAATTTTGAGTTAAGTCACTTTTGAACTAGGTGTGCGATATCTTAAAGGGAATTGGGAATGAAATTTTTATATAAATTTAAAACTAAATGGAATATTGAATAGAGGTTTAGGCTACGTTTTCACTTAGCGGGTTTTAGTCCAAAAAGCTGTTTTGAACATGTTTATTCTTATATTTTTCTTACTAAACGACATGTTTTTGCCCAAAACACGTAAAGTGCAAACGAAGCATTTTGCATCAATAATAAACAACAAGCTCGATCTGCGCTTTAGCCACTTACACGATTATGCGAAAATGACACAGATAAATTGAATTTGAAGTTTTAGCTTCAGGATACGTTTACATTACGCCCCTAATCTAGTTTAAACTAGGTTTCGAAATCTAGTTCATGCATCATATTATTCACTAAATACGCCCTAAGCTAATTTTTAAAGATGAAATATATTACAATTTAATTTAGGAGTTAAAATAAGTTAGCCTTAGTACAAAATACTCTCAAGAAAACTACTCCAGGGCTATATCTAAGATCTTATGAAAATCAACATGTAGGGGGTAGATGGATTGGCATTCGGCACCAAAGTGGTTTTAAACAATTTTAATGTATTTTTTTTTAACTACGAAAAAGTTAAAAAATAACTTAAAGCACATTTTGTTTTTATTTATATCATTTCGACAATGTGACAAAGTGATTACAAATAGCTCACTAATAATACATAAATATTTGTAAGCGAAAATTGGGCTCTTGTGTTAACGGACATTATTTCAACAAAAAATGTTTACCTTCTAGAGATTGGGCCACTAAAACTACCCAGCAAGAACAATGACGGTCATATGACCGGTCAAATGACCGACACTGCTGATGGAAATATCCATCAATGCGTAGAACAAAGTTTCTATCATTTTCTTAAGGGCCACTTTGGAAACTTTGTGTACGTGTAATTTTGCATCTCCCTCTAATTTATAAATTCATAAGTTAGAGGAAGATGCAAGATTTGCATGTGTTAGTTTCGGTCATCCATTTCTTGTAGGGTACATCACATATTTAAAAACCCTTTTGTAGTTTTCTTGTCAATCGTTTAACTTTAATTTTTTTTAGTAAATTCAAAAGTATTATTATTTAATATAATTATAAAAATAAGAAAAAATCTAAAGACTGAAAGTATTCTAAATAATGAAGTTTAAAAAAATCCTATTCCACATAAGGCAAAAAAGTTTAAATATCAAAACTAAATACAGTACTTTTCGTTTACAGTCACATCGCTTATAGTCCATTTAGCGATATAGTCCATTTTTACACTTTTACTGTCATCTAAAATCAAATTGCATACAAAATATTTAGGATATAGTCCATTCACGATATAATCACATTTGGCTTATATGCCACTAAACTCTGGCTACTAAAAGTAAATTTATATGCAAATAATTTAAGTTATAGTCACAATACAGAAAATTTCTAATATATTTGTGAAATCTTGAATTTTTTTCGGTTTAAAATTATTTAAAAATTTAAGAGGCTAAAACGAAAATTGGAACAAGGAATCTGAGCTGAATCGTTTCAAACATCGTTTTTATATTCCAAATGTTCCACCTATTATAATAATAAATAAATTGCATATAGTCACATTTTATGATGACTATATCACAATTTATTTATAGGCAACAAAATGGCATATAAAAAAACTAGCGATATAGTCACATTAGCGATATAGTCCACAACTTGTGTGCAACTAAGAGATGTGACTATAAGCGAAAAGTACTGTACTGCATTTACGTTTAAGTTCATCCTTAAAAAAGTAAAATTAAAACCTTTCGTGAAAATTTAACAAAGGGCAAATCAAAAATTAACTTAAAGTTAACTTACCTTCCACGAAGGCTATAAGAAAAAAAGACTTGAAGAAAAATCTCATACACATAAAAAAAAAACATTTAAGTGGTAAGTGAAAAAAGGAACAATGCAAAAATATATATTTAAAATATGAATTTTTTAAGAATACTATTATAAAATTTTATTTCAGCTATAAAAGACTTTTAAACAAAAGTCAATAAAGTTAAAAAAGAGTATATGAAACAGAATTACTGCTCAATGAATTAATTACTGCACTCAAAAAAGTTTGTCGCTGGAATCGAATGAAATAAATAAAATAACTTAAAATGCAGTTATTTTTAAGTGTTGAAAAATAACTGAGAAATGAAGAAAAAAATAACTAACAATGTCGTAAAGAAATCCGAAAATTTTTAAATAACCGACAAAATTGGTAAAAACTACTGTTTTTAAAGTTATATTTTCGGTATTTTTAAAAATATATTTTAACCAGAAACCAAAAATATTTTTTTTTTTTTAAATCACAAATATATATATATATAATGCATTAATCTTAACCCTGCAGTACTATCGTTATTCAACTTACGCCATTACTATCGTTGGGTGTAATCCACCCCTACTTATTAGTATCTGTCATTCATATCAGTTAAATTCAATTATGCAAATAATATAAAGTTATATTAGTTTTTTGTTTTTATATACATCGAGATTATTTTTATGTTATTTTCAATTTATAACGAGCTTTCAACCTCCGTATACTTACAAAAATAAAGCAAATCAAACATATTAGCTAGGTTGATACTAGTATTTCGATCTGGCTAAAGATCTCATCAGAACCCGAAGTTTTAGAAAAGCTAGAGCCTCCATAATAGGCAGAACTTTAACAAAAAACCTATTAATAATCAATTTTGCTCCATTCTTGTCTTCTTAGTAATCAACCACGTGGTTAGGTCTTTTCCTAACAAGCATCATGACGTTACTAAACTTTGAAGACCAAAAATGTTCTATTTATATAAAAAAATTTTAGTTTGTACTCTGGCTCAAGTAATATTTTTTACAGTCATATTAGTTTTTTGTTTTTATATACATCGAGATTATTTTTATGTTATTTTTAATTTATCACGAGCTTTCAACCTCCGTATATTTACAAAAATAAATAAATAATATATTTTTTTTTAATAATGAACTCCAAAATACAGAAACAAAAATTAGTTTTATAAGTTTGGCAATTCATTTATTTTAAATAATATTTTGTTAATGTACATCTCTCTTGAAAAAAAACAAAAATTCAGCCTTATGGGTGGATTCCGCGATAGTACTGCAGGGTTAAGAAAGATATTGCATACCAAAATTATGCATTATCTCAAATATTTAAAATATTTTTTTTTATTAATTACTCACAATTCCAGTAATTTTTTTGATTTTTATTTAAAAATAGTTTATAAAATTTATTTATTGATTTTTTTTTAAACAAAAATAAAATAAAAATATAAAATAGACCTGTGATATGTTCCATACGTTGATGAAACAAGCGGGTTAATTTGAAATTAATTAATAGTGATTCCGATTTAATAACTAATTGTCATTAAACTGCTACATTTAGTTGTCCCCGAGCATTTGATCTTTTATTTATAATCATTATTTACTAATACTGTAAAAAATTCACATAATACTTTTTATTATTATAATAATAATTATTAAAAAAAAGTAAAAGTCATGTTTTTGAAAATATAAATCATACAGGGCCAGTAAAAAAAATTTAAAATATATTTAAAAAAAGAAATATTCGGCAAACAAAACATTTCTTGAACAAAAGTTATAACTGGTACATCCCTGATTTTAACACAAAATTAAAAAAAAAAAAAACTATTACTTAAAGTTAAATTTCAAACAGTTCTCCAATTATTGCAATACAATTTTCTGATTTTACAATTATAAACTAAACTAAAATTTTTTAAAACTCAACGAAACTTAAGTTTTTAATGTAAATGAAAATTAACTGCTTACTACAAAAATACTGTTTTGGTAGTTGTTTATAAAAATAACAAAAATCAAAAATAACTGCATTAAACAACTGTTACAGTAGGTTTTTGTTGAAATAACTGTCATAATATTTGTATTACGTATTATTGTATTAACGACTACTATTTACTACTTCTACAGTCATGTAGAAGCTGTCAAACTTTTTTGAGTGTATTATACTAGTAGTGAAGCTCTAAAAATTAAAAATTGGTAGTATAAGATAACTTTAACATAAATGTTTTACGTGAATAATTAAAAAATAGAGCCCATTTATTTTAAATATGTTATAAGAACAAGAGTTTATATTATACAAATTTGTACACATTAAAAATGCATTTATCTTATACTACTAATTTACTCTGCCAGTGAAATCTTTTTAAAAAAAAAACTGGCTGTTCCAGTGCATAAAATCCGTAGACTACTATTTCTGAGTATTTGTGATACGAATTACCAAATTTTGGTAAAGTTTCTTTTGAAAATGACATTTCATATCCCCAATACTGGGACATAAAGATCTTAATTTTATTACAAAACGTTCTTTATTCTTTTACACTCGTTTTTGATAAAAAAACAGTATTTAGCATTTACACAGCAAAAATTATCAACCTAAAATATCTAATAAAAGATTTGATTTGAATTAAATTTGTTTCTAAACAAATGTTTAATTGATTCAATTAATATTTTAATTGACTTTTAATTATATAAATACATATTTTATATTAGACATAATTCTTAAATTATTTTTTCATATACTGTATGTTAAATAGAAGTGTTTCAATATAAAATACCAAATGCATTTGTAGTTTCGAAACAAAACAATCACACACACAAATACACAGACACTAAAAACATACATAAATGCATACAAACGTGTCGTTCACACACTTTTTTTGAGTATCATAATTTTCTTTTGTAGATTGTTATTTATCTTTTTTTCTTTTTAATTTTCAATTAAAGTTTTGATTAATATTATCATTGCCGTGATAGGTGCAAAATCAATCAAAATATTAATTGATTCAATAATTTTTTTTATTGAAACCCGTTTTTAGTTTTTTCTGTGTAAACGTCATATTATATGCTGATTTCGAAAATTGAATATGTGGTAGAGCAGAAAAAGCACAATAATTTCGACATCTGTACTTCTAAACAAATAGTGCAAAAATAGCCCATCAGATATGGCTCAGAAAAATACAGATTTTTTTTCTCGATCACATAAACAATGTTCATCAAAATCAGCGAGTAAGCTCTAATAAATTCTCTTGTAAGTCACAAATTTTATAAAATTAAACGTTTAGAACTTAACTACATATTTTTTTTTACTTTCACCAAAAAGTGAAATACAGAACATAGTGTTATATGGCATTCACACATAAATGCTAAACAAGCGTTTTGCTAAAACGACTGGAAAAGAATAAAGAACGTTTGTAATAGAATACAGAGCTTAAATACGTGTTTTGGTAAAACACGTGGTGTAAAAGTGACTTTTAAATGTCAATTTAAATACTTTAAGAGCAGTAACGAATTCTGGAAAATTATAACAGATGAAAACGTATACAAAATTTATATTTTGTTAATTTATATTTTTATTACATTACTTTTTTTGTTTATTTAAATTTTTTTTTTCATAAATATTGATTTAAATTTTTAATTTTTGTAATAATAAATCAAATACAGAAAAGTACAAGTTATTTACAAACCAACAAATAAAAAAATAAATATAATCATAAATTTTAAATAAAACTGAATATATTAAAAATCTCTTATCCTTACAGAACAAGGATTATGGTATAAAATTAAAAATAATAATATAATTAAAAACAAACGGCAAAAATAACAGATAATGCTAAGATTAGGAAAAAATTTAATTAAAAACAAAAAATTATATAAAATTGTTAAAAAATTTCAATCTTTTATAAGATTTATTTTAAAATCACGTTTCGAAAGCCTTATAAGGCAAGAGTTTAAAAAAATCACTGTAATGCATTTAAAAAAACTTCCGATGCAAACAAAATGCATTCAAAAACTAAAAAAAAAAATCGTTATAAAATCCCAAGAAATTATTTTAAAGTACCACTTAAAAAACAAAACTAAACTTTTTACATAAAAAAAGAAATGTTTGAAGAAAAAAAATCCTTCAAATCTGGAATTAAATAATTGGCCTACAATTATGATAATTAAGTTGTCTGATTTCCTTAATATTTAAAGAAAAAATATTTATTAAAAATCTGGAGAAAAAAAATATAATTTGAATGACACCACTTCATAGACAATACAATCAAAAAATATATATAAAAAAAATATATTTTTCTCAATAGAAAACCAAATACATTTAAAAAAAAGTACGATTAAAAAAATTTAAGTGTTCCAAAAAAAAACTTACCAGAAAAAAAAAACTTTAAAAAAGTGTTCTTAAGCCAAAATATGGAGTTTCATAGTAACGAAACTATAAATAACGAAACAATAATATAATTTATTATTTTCTGTTTATATATTTTTTTTATTTGTTTTTAAGTTTATATTTTTATTCATATATATTTTGTTTTTTTAATTTATTTAATGTTTGTGTTAAATAAAATGATTCTTTGAATAAAACTTTTGCGGACTCCTTCTTTTTAATAAAGTTTCCTCCTAACTGAACAATCAACTGCAAGCGTTTTTTTTTTTATTATAACCATTTTAAAGATTATATAGTACTTTTATAATAATTTATGGACAAATACAACACACAAATTGTCCATAATTTGATTTGATTTATTTTTTCACATATAGGGTATTTTCTTCAAAAGTTCGAAGAAAAGAGGATTTTTACTCCATTAAGGTATGTATTTAGCTTTAAATGATTTTAAATAATTTATAATAAACTTACTAATATTTTAAATTAGAAATATTAATTTTTATATCTTAAGATTTAACAACTATGTTTGACATTTCGAAATGATTAATTAGAATTAGGTATTGAAATAAAAAATAAAAATACTCCACAAAATGTGAGTATAGGATTTCAAAACACCATATTTCCGATTTCAGAAAAATCAATTTTAAAAAAATCTGTAAACAAATTGAAAAGTTATAACAACAAAGGCCTAAACAATTTTAGAGAGGTCACGACTCTAGGACTGAAACATTCTTTTCTGAAGGATTGAGGTCCGCGGAATCCAAATCTGACCTCACAATTTCTCAACTTCAGGTTTTCGAGATATCTTAACATAAAGTTTAAAAAAAGCAATTATTTGGTATATTCGGGACGTTATGATATCGCGTATTATGACTTTCTCACAAAATTTGTTATGTCGTCTGAAATTTCTCCCTATTGTTTTCCAAACTCAGGTTAAACCTTTCCAATACCTTGTCAGGCTTTCAAGATATCTTAACATAACGCTTAGAATAACCAGTTCATTTTTTTATATTCGGTACGATATAACATAGCACATAATGATTTTCTTAATATTATTTACTATTATTTTGTTTTTATTTTTATATCCTTTTTATTTTTGTGTAATTTTTATATTTTGTAAAATTCAACCGATAATGACTGATAATTTAAATGATATTCTTGTATTATCAGGATACCAATAAATTAATAAATAAAATTACATCTGAAATTCCTTTCTAATATCTTATTCCATTCCGGAAACATCGTCCGTTGAAATTTGTTGATATAGTAATTTCGCTATAAATACAACGGACTATTTCTGAAAGAAGAAATAAGATATCAGAAAGGTTAAACCTGAGTTTTGAAAGCAATAGGGCGAAATTTTAGATTACATAACTAATTTTGTGAAAAAGTCATATACGCAATGTTACAACTTCCCAAATATAGCAAAATATCGAGGTTTTCTATACTATCCCAGCAAAAAATCTCCAAAAAGGTAAGCGGGTTTGTAATCAAGTATTTTGGACAGAACGCATTCCTTACTAGATTACCTACTCGTTTCTTTTAACAGGGCGTGAGACTAAAATAATTGATTCTTTAGAATTGATTATTTTTTTTACCGAAGAACCATTTACTTTGTATTTTTAAGAACTACATACATTTTTTAATAAAGAAATAGTTCCATTGTAAAACTACGAAGTACTTATACAAAAAAAAAATAAATAAATAAATAGTTCCCTAGAAAAAATAAGAAGTACTTACTTTAAAAAAAAAGAAGTAGTTCCATAAGTAAATTCAACTTTTACTCACACGTGCTTCTCCTAGGTCACTCAAATATAACGATCAAAACTCATACGGAAATAAAATCCTAAAAAGTAAAACATTAAAATGTTATGATAACATGGGTTTGTCATAATTTTGGAGCTATAAACCACGAAAATATAATTTAAAAAAAATAGAACAATTCAAAATTGAAAAAACAAAAATATGATTCACGCACAATCACCCTCGAAAATTTTTTTTAAACTCACTCACGATAACGTCAGTAATTTCAACTTCCACTCACAATTTTCTGCTCACGTGCGCTTCCCTAATTTATACCTAACCACAGTTTAACAAAATTTAGGGAACATGCAATTTCTGTTTTTAGTATTATTTTCCTGCAAATAAAAATTTGTTTAAAAAAATATATGAGATAAATTCTTTAAAATTGTATAACTTCTTTTTTCAAAATTAGGAACTACTTCCAATAACGTCCTTTTATTAAGAAAAAGTATATGATTACTTCTTGAATACAAAAAGTTATACATATAAGTTAATAACATTGTTATTTTCTTTTAAGTAAATAATTACTTTGTTATTGAGTTCATGCTTTCTGGTTTAAATTTAAAGAATTGATTACAATACTACTTGCTTTTTTGACTCTATCATTGGAATGAGTATGGTATTGCAGTTACTAAACTTGGCATTGAGATATGTAAGCAAGTGTGGGCATCACCTTCTTTCTGGAATGTGTAATTTTTTCCTGGGATATGTTAAGATATCTCAAAATCCTAAAATGAAAATTCTGAGGTCGGGCCTTAAGACCTTAAAAAAGTATTTTTAGTAGTAGGTCGTTGACCTCTAAAATTTTGTAGACCTGTGTTGTCATACCTTTTAAATTTTTCAACAGATTTTTTTTTAAAATAGTTTTTTTCTGAAATCACAAATAAGTTTTTGTGGGGTATTTTTTTTTTGTCAATGCATAATTCTAGACCACCTGTGAATGAAGGAAAAAATTTATGTAATTTTTGAGATGTATTTTAATGAAATCTTTACTTTATCCTTAAAGTGAAAGAAACAATAAGACTGACTACACTGAGAAAATTGTCTGCGTGATATCAATGCATTTTTACATTAGATCTATGAAATGTCACTGGAAAACGTCCATTGATACTTGTAATTAAAGTAATGAAGTTTTTCATAAAATTTAATGAAAGTTTTCATTCACATTGTGAAGAAAACTTCATTGGTTTAGTGAAAAAATTTCATTAAAACTCGTCCAATTTTAAATTTGAAATACTTATTTAAGTTATTTAAATAAGTTTAAAGTTATTTTAATAATGTTTAATAACATAGTGAAACATCTTTGAAGTCATCGAGTGCAAACTCCTTGTCGTGTGGAATTTCTCGAAGTACTTATCGAAACTAGCTAGTTTAGCTGCTGTTCGGATTTTATGGCCTCATATATATTTTCGCTAAAACTTGATTTTTCTGGAGAACATGCAATTTTTCTCACGGCTATATCTCGGAAACCAATTGTAGCTTTAGACTAGGAGAAAAATAGTGTAAAACAATCTAACCCGAAAAAAACTGCATCAAGTGCTTAAAATTGCTAAAATGTCGAAACATTTTTGGACCATAGCAGCCAAACTGTGGGAAATTTAATAAAGTAATCTTCAGAAAAAAATATTCCTTATAATTACAATCTAACCCGAAAAAACTACATCTAGTGCCTCAAAATTGCTAAACGAAAAACCAAGATCATCAACTTCACAGGCTTTACTGAGATTGATTAATTCATGTTTTTTGCCTTTTGCTACATTTTTCATACATTTCTCGAATTTTCGATGTAAAATACAGCTGGAAAATATGGAAAAAGCATTTTCCAGTATTATAATGTTCTGAAGAATTATGAATTTTATTATAAGGAATATTTTTTCTAAACATTACTTTACTGAATTTTCCACAGTTTGGCAGCTATGGGCCAAAAATTGAGAAAAAATTAGTTTGTTTAAATTTTTTTGTACTAACATACAAAGTATATCGACATGTAAAATTGTTGCTTTTTAAATAGTTTGATTTTATAATTAGGGTGAACAGATCAGGCAGTTTATACACTAAGGCAGACAAAAAGATTCTCATAGAGTTTATTTTGTCTGTTGTATGTAATGTCTCGGTTTTTCTATTGCAGACAACTGATGATGTGGTTGATGCCAATGAAATAATTGTATTTTCTATCATGAAAATGAGCAAACTTTTTGAAAAGCAAGAAATATAATCTAATATGAAAATGTCATATTAGATTGTTGGACTTGAGGTCCAACAACTAACATAACAACATAACTAAATATATGAAGCTATTTTCTCTTAATGTTTTTTTTTTTTTTTTTGTAAATACTGATGAGACCTTAACACAGTGGGAAAAACTAACAATCTAGCACACAAAATTAAAAACTAAACTAATGGTTCGATCTTAACAAAATTTGTGGGAGATTGCTCAGAAAGATCGAGGCTGCCACCAACTTCTATTTTTTTTTTTTTTGCTATTTGTAATCTTAAATAATGTTATTTGGTCCGCCAAATAACTTTTTTTTTGAACTCTTGAACCAATTGGACTTTGTATGGCGTCATACCAAGGTCTTTATGCAAAATTCGTCTCAATGATGTCTCCGAAATGTTCAATTGTTGAGAACGACGGTGAATTGATGTTGATGGCGCTTCACGCACAGTTTCTGCCGCAGCAGCAATATTCTCGGGTGTACGCACTGTTTTTGGCTTTTCACGCTTTGGTTTATCGATGAGGATGCCAGTTTCTTTCACTTTTTTCACAAGATAACGAACATACGGACCATATTCGTTCAGCGGAAGGATAAAACTAATTATCTGTCAAATCAGACATGAGCTAAGTGTTACCATTCACGAAAAAAGCACTAGTTGAAAAAAAAAACGTTAGATGGCGTACCCTTCAGTTTACAGTTGTAATTTTATTTAATCTCAAAGACACCCATGTTTTTCGAGAAAGTACCTTTATTCTAAAACTGATTTCTCAGAAGTCGTTGGCAATAAAAGTGTTTGGTTTTTTTGATATATCTTATAAAAGAGGCCATTAACGATTGTACGTGACATTTCGACTTAAACATGCTTTTTGGAGCAATTTTGAAAAGCAGAAATATATTAAAAAATTTAATAACCAAATGCTGCTGAATGCCTTATCAGTAGTTATAAAAAAAAAAAAAATCATTTTTAAAATTTTATGTATGTATATTTTATGCATAAAAATCATCGTTAAAAAAATTAATGCAATTTTCCGAAAAATCTGGCCATTAAGAGAAAAACTGGGCACACCATTAACTCATTAATGGCAGGTCATAGATCCGCTGGAAATTTTTCCATAAAACTTACCAGATATATAAAATCAAGATCCATTAAGAAACTTTTTTAATTTTTTTGCTTTATTTCCTCTAGTAGAAATATTTGTTATCAAAGTTCAAAATATTTATATTTTAAAAATATAAATCTTTCATAATGTTGCGAACAAATCTTTATTCAGAAATGTATGAACAAATATTTTTTTTTTTTAAGTTAACCGGTTTTTAAAATTTTTTTAAAACGATCGTGGCTTATGAAAATTACTATATGGCAACCCTGACGATATAATTTTTATAAGCTTAGTATTTTAATAAAAGCCATCCATTATTTAAGTTTTGAGTGACAACGGAATAAATTTTGTAATATTTTATACTTTGTGTATTTAAAAAGTTCATCGTTCGATAGGTCAGATGTTCAAAAACTATATAGTATATACAATCGATGAACGAATTTCTAGCAAATAAATATACATATTTTCATCAACATAATAATGAAAAATATAAAATATTAGGATTTTTTATATTTTTAAATCATATTTGAAAAAATGTCAAAAATTGATTTTTTCAAATAATTATGTGGCAACTCTGGATAACAAATTTTCACAATTTCACGATTGAAGGCAATATTTAGAATAATCTTAAGCTTTTTAAATCACTTAATTAACTTTTTCCAGTAAAAAAATATAGCCGTTTAAAAGTACTGAGTCGAAAAAAGAACACTGTGTTAAAATCAGCGTGGCCGAAATATTTAGAAACAATGGTACACAAAAAAACAAAAAAAAATTAAAAATCTTAACAAATATTTATTTGAATCAATAAATATATTTGTTGACTTTTAAATATATAAAAAGATATTTTGTTTTAGACGCAATTATCATATTTTTTCATACACTGTATGCAAAAATAGAAAATTTTCAGTATAAATACCAAGTTAACAAACAAAACAAGCACACACACATACACTCTGCATTGCAAAATACACACATACCAACGTATAGATCACACACTTTTTTGTGAGTATCATATTTTTTTTTGTAGAAGTTATTTATAACTTTTTTTTCCTTCTTAATTTTAATAAAAGGTTTAATTGATAGTAGCATTGCCTTGATAGGTGCAAAATCAATTAAAATATTAATTGATTCAATAAATTTTTTAATTGAAACCCGTTTTTAGTTTTTTCTGTGTAGGTACGCTTGTTTTTTTAGGCGTTAATTTTGTAGAGCTGTGTTTTTTTTCGATACATTTATGAACAAATTATAAACAAAAGAGGAATAATTTTTTTAATTTAAAATGATTTATTTGTTGTTTCATCAAAATTTTAGAATAATTTGATGTTTGAATTCTTATTATAAACTAATAATTAATCGTGAAATATAAACATATTAAATTAAATTAACTAAAATATGAATAAAAAAGTAGGTATGTATGCATGTATGTACCGCTCTGCCCCATATTGTATAATAAATATACTTACAGACGTGCGAATTTAATTTATATTTTAATATTTCTTTTGATTTGATTGTGATACATACGGATTAAATATGACATAAATATTAATTGTATGCAGAAGGCTTATAAATATTATTTTTTGTTTTGTTTTAATTTTTATTTATGTACATTTTTTATTTTTTACATTTACAAGAAAATTGAATATGCAACGCATAATTTAGACGTTAAACTTTATACTGGACTAAACGCTGCATTTATTGCACTACATATAATGTCGGTTCTTGTGTTTTCTTTTTGATGGCGTTATTGTAATATTACAAAGAGATCAATTTCTGTTTTAAAATTACTATTTAATTAATTACAAAGTATAATAATTTCACTAAAGTTTTTTGTTTTTTTTCTAAATTAAACATAATTATAAATGTTGTGTGGTCCGATATTAATCCAAAGTCCGTGTTGGTAATTTTTTAGGGGAGAGAGTTTTGCAAGAGGGAGCGCTTTAGGTCCGACACCAAATATTGTTGAATTTAACGTCTTTTACCGAAACGCAAGAACACATGATCAACATCAGTACGTTTGCCATAATTGTTAGTAAAATCTTCCGATTTTGAAACCAGATCTGAAAAAAAATCATAATATTTAAAGTTGGTTGTGAAAGTTTTACATGAGCCTGAAAATATATAAAATTAACCACTCGATTTATTCCACCCTTTTTGATTTCAACGAAACTTAGTATAGAAGATGCACATCATATAACTATAACCTCGTTCAAATGTAGAACAAGATCCCAGCGGATCTTGAAATATTGCATTTCAAAATATGAAACTTTTTTTGAAATTTTAAAAATGTAGAGTCATACATAATCCTCCATTCCTTTTTAAAGGCTTAAGCTACGAGAGTCATTAATAGTGTCCGACCGAATAGATCGGCCAGAAAATGCATTTGGTCAGTATTTGGTATTTTTAAGGATTATGGGCAAATTTGGAGAGTGGAAAAATGTTTATTGGGCTGATTAGATGCGATTTTGAGTGTCAAATTTAAATAAAAGTCCGTATTTAAGCAATGAATTTACTGTTCGGACTCCAAAAGTTCGGCCATATCGAAAATAGTTCGGCTGCCGAACTTTTAACTTTATAGCTAAACTTCGGCTTTTTCCTTAAATGTTATACACAAAATCGAATTAAATCGGCTCAACAAACATGTTCCCAATACCAAAATTTGTCCTCATTGCCTTTAGATACCAAAAAACCGATCAAATATAGTTTTTTGGCCGAACTGTTCGGTCGGACAACATACATAATCCTCCATTCCTTTTTAAAGGCTTAAGCTACGAGAGTCATTAATAGTGTCCGACCGAATAGTTCGGCCAGAAAATGCATTTGGTCAGTATTTGGTATTTTTAAGGATTATGGGCAAATTTGGAGAGTGGAAAAATGTTTATTGGGCTGATTAGATGCGATTTTGAGTGTCAAATTTAAATAAAAGTCCGTATTTAAGCAATGAATTTACTGTTCGGACTCCAAAAGTTCGGCCATATCGAAAATAGTTCGGCTGCCGAACTTTTAACTTTATAGCTAAACTTCGGCTTTTTCCTTAAATGTTATACACAAAATCGAATTAAATCGGCTCAACAAACATGTTCCCAATACCAAAATTTGTCCTCATTGCCTCTAGATACCAAAAAACCGATCAAATATAGTTTTTTGGCCGAACTGTTCGGTCGGACACTATTCATTAATACCATGCAAGTGCTTTTACTGTTACAAACAAATTATGCACTTATACACTTACTATTTACTTCAAAATGCATTGTTTTCAAAAACCGCGGTTCAAATAGCTGCATTTCAAAAATACTGGTATTTTAGTTTTTAAAAAATATATGTTAATTATAAATTACTTTCCTAAGCCGTGTTCTCAAATCCATATACATATGTAAATGTTATGGTATCTTGAGCTATAAATAAAAATGTAAAAAATTGAACTAAAAAACCGATAAATCAGTAACATGCAGGACACCGAAAATATTCATGCGTTATATATAGTGTCCGACCGAACAGTTCGGCCAAAAAATGCATTTGGTCTGTATTCGGTATTTTAAAGCATTAAGGACAAATTTGGCGGATGGAAAAATGTTTATTGAACTGATTAGATGCTATTTTGAGTGTCAAATTTGAAGAAAAGTCTGTAGTTAAGCAATGAATTCACTGTTCGGCCTTAGAAAGTTCGGCCAAATCGAAAATAGTTCGGTGGCCGAACTTTTAACTTTATAGCTAAACTTCGGCTTTTCTCTTAAATTGTATACACAAAATCAAATTAAATCGGCTCAACAAACATGTTTCCAATACAAAAATTTGTCATCATTGCCTCCAGATATCAAAAACCGACAAAATATAGTTTTTTGGCTGAACTGTTCGCTCGGACACTAGTTATATATATGAAAATCGACGTAAATTGTACGAAATATTTTGTTGTTTCGCACCACGAATGGTTTGTGAAAAATATACGAATACGTACGAAAGTATATTGTACAATATTGTTGTACCTCAAGTCCAAAATCTAATATTCGATTTTATTTGTTGCTTTGCAAAAAGTTTGATCATTTTCATGATAGACAATACAATTGTTTCATGGGTATCACCCTAATCTTCAGTTGTCCGCAATAGAAAACGATAATTGGCTTAACTTAAACCGAGACATTACATACGTTTCGTTATCTATTGCGAGCAACTGATGATTTGTGAGGCCAATTTAACAATTGGATCATGAAAATGATGAAACTTTTTGAAAAGCAACATATAAAATCTAATATGACAATATCATATTAGATTTTTGGACTACCTCAAAATCAATATTCTAATTAAATATATGCAAATATAGAAAGTCCGATAAAACTGTTTTTATATTTTTAATACAAAAATGAAAACATTTTTATATATTTCACAATGTACGAAATAAATTTGTATTTATATTACGAAAGAATTTTTTTTATTCGCTCTTCAAAATGGTACACTCATTAAAATCAATGAAATAATAATAGAGAATTAGAACAAAATGTATGATGATTTGTATTAAATGTAGTAATTCAGTACAATAAAAAAATATTATTAGCAAAATCCCAAAATATTGGACATATTTATTTTCGTAACATTAAATCGAAATTTGTATATTATACGAACAGTTATGATACAAAATTTTTCGGTAGTTTCATAATAAAATAAAGCCTTTACACTTTGCGTTTCGTAAAATAAAGGAAACTTTCACATATATTACAAAAAAAGTGAATACGAATGATGTCGTTAGCTTCGTGAAATTTTTAAATGCTGCGCTAAACTTATTTACGTTAAATGAAAGAAAGTTTATTTTATTTAACGAAAAAAAAAAAACCGCTATAAAAGTTGTTTTCGTAATAAGTTGCATATATTTTTTTCGGTGTATATAGGGATATTTCAACGGTATAGAAGAATAATTTGTAATTAACATATATATTTTTTTTTAGAAATTTTAGAAAACCAGTTTTTTGAAATACAGCGTTTTGAATCACGAATTTTGAAAAAATGCACTTTGCCGTCAACCGCCAAGAAGTGAATAATGTGTACCGGTAAAACCACGATAAAAATGGCTTTAAAATGAGGTACACATGACTCTCGTAGCTAAAGCCGTTAAAAATATATTTGCAATTATGGCCAACTACTTTTGTAAAACATTTAGTTTTTTCAATAGCATATTTATTACACAGAGAGAATTCCTTGGACGAGTTTTAATGAAATTTTTTCTCTAAACTAATAAAGTATTCTTCACACTGTAAACGAAAAATTTCTTAAACTTTATGAAAAAACTGCATAGTTATAATGAAAGAATTTTTAATGGAACTTTTTCATTAGTCGTATAAAATTTTTAATAATTTATATGAAATTTTTCATTAAATTTTATAAAAAACTGCATTAACTTAATGAAAAGTTTCAATGGACGAATTCCATTGACAATTCAGAGATCTAATACAGAAAATAATTGATACCATGCAGGATATTTTCTCAGTGTATGTACATTTCGATCATAGTGGAATAATTTATAATTAACTTTTTTTTTTTTGAATGTCAAAAAAACCATATTTGTGATACAGCGGTTTAAACCTCAGATTTTTAAAATGAGGTATCAATGAATCACGTAGCTTTAACTATTAAAAAATGTATGCACAATTACACAGAGAAAAAAAAGTGTCAACCAAATTTAAAAGTGTATATTAATGATAACAACTTGTAAATTCAGTTAATACAGCGATATTTACATTAGATTTCTAAATATTTTGGGTGTTGCAACTAAAATTCAGTGGAATTAACCGAACTTTGTTATGAAAACTAATGTAAAGTTGTTTCAACCGTCTGAAATTCGTAATAACCGAATTTGAGTAATAGTAACCGAATTTCAGTTGGCAAATAGCTAAATCTTTCTCTGTGTGTATGTACGTCCATTTTTGTTAAATTTTATGTTTTTTTTTATAATTTAAATCGCCAAAACCGTACACCGAGGGAATTATCTGCATGATATTAATTAATTTTTGCATTAGATCTATGAAATGTCACATTAATTCGTCCATTGAAACTTTTTATTAAGCTAATGTAGTTTTTCATAAAATTTAATGAACAATTTCAATTATTAAAGATTTCATAAGAAATTTTTCATTCATTTTGTAAAGGAAACTCCATTAGTTTAGTAAACCAGCCCAAGCTTTGATGATGACATATTTATATCACACTTACCTTAAGGAAGCTTCCCTACAAAGTTTGTTTAAAATTAAAGGCGGCCGATCGAGGTCAAACATTGGATATTTTTGTATGCTTTTATATGGAATGAGTCATGATTTAAAATTAAAATTTCCGTTACTTACTTGCTGCTTCATTGTTAATGTATGATTTTAAAGCTGTGGTCAATTGATCAGAATTTTCTAAAGCCATACACACTTTTTTAATGTGTGGTGGCATTTCCTCAACAATACCAGGTTGACACAAGGGAGCCATTGTGGCACCATAACATGTTGACATAGCAGCAATAAAGATGATAGCACAGGCAGCAATTGAAACGATTTGATTTGACATCCTGGTTGTAAAAAATAAAAAAAAAAACAATAAAAGACAATTTTATAACTTTTTTTGTTACATTATGTGAATATTTAAAATAATCTATGATTATTAATAGTGATTTCTTGCATATTATTTTCTGGAATATGCAAGGATATCAAAATGCATTGTTTGTTCTATTATTTTTATTTTCAATATCAGTAGGGAATTAAAATAAATGAACATTTTAGACGTGTTTACTTTAGTATTTTTTTTTTTCTTTTTTTGCATAACAAGTGAAATAAAAGTAGTTTGATTTACGTTTCAAATAAAATTATTTAACAGCAACAGTATTATTTTCAGTGGTTTCTTTAGAAAACAATGCATCAATATTGTTACCCCTTTATTAAAGTTATAAAAACTTAGAAAGGTCATACAATTACTCAAGGTTATTTCAATAGAAATCACAATTTACTACAGTCGGGGAAGAGTCTTAACAGGGATACTATTTTAAACTAAACTCTTCAGTTACGATTATTTTGCATTAGTTATTAAATTTATAGTAAAGACTATTAAATAAATAACCCAGCAAAAAAAAGTGCTTACCCAGAAGCGCTTCCGGAAGGCAATACTTGATAACGAAGCGCTTCCAAAGCAAATAGAGAAGGCATGATTTTTGTTCGCGATGTCCCACTTGGTATGTCTCGTTTAAAGCGCTTCTATCATGTGCTCCTAGAAGCAATAAACTCATGCCTTCTTAAGCACTAAGAAGCTCTTTTTGTATGTTGACAACATTAATGCTTCATGGTATGCATACTTTATTGCTTCATTGTAAGCATTATTCACTGCGTCAAAGAAGGCATTCTGGGAAGCACGACAATATGCCTTTCCTAATTGCATTATAGTATGCAAGGCGGTGAAGCGCTATTTTGGAAGCATACAAATGTAGTTACTGCTTACCAAATATAGGTTATTTTTTGCTGGGAAACTATCGATTACCAATCAATAGTTATTAGCTTTTTAAAACGCTGGTCGGAAACGGTGACGTATACTTATTATTATTTCTAATGCTAGCATAAATAACACTCATACGCCAACGTGTTTTTTTTTTTTTGCTTTACACAAAAAATATTTAAAACTGGTAAAATATCAACTAAATATGAATTTCCGTAGAAATTCGCCCATGTCCCTACTTTAGAACGTTTGGCAATTAGAACGAATTTGTGAAATCACACGAAATTGAAATTTGGTGTTCTTAAATCCTAAAAGCTTTCGAAAACTCGAATTTTTTCGAAATTATTATCGAAGTGCCAAAAACATATGGTTTTATGGAAAATAAAAAACATATGAAAAGTAAAATGCTTTTAAAAAATGCTTCTAACATTGTTGTCAATTTGTTTGAGTGTTTTCTAAAATATAAAAACAAAAAAAATGTTTTTTTAAAACAGTTTTTTTAGAGTATAAACAATACAACCAAAAATACAATAAAACCAGAAATAAGTAAAAAAAAGTTCTAAATTTTTAATATTAAGCACCATTTTTGACCCTAAATTGTAATTTATTAGAAAAAAGGACATTCGTTTTACTTTCGACCAGGCTTTTTTACACGAATTAAAACGAATTAAAAATAGGGAAAAACGTTCTGATTTAATCGCCAGAACACCGAAAAATTCTTAAATTTTCACTTTCGCTCTAATTTAAAAGCCGTAACAGGGGTGATTATTTGTGTTCGGCCAAATCGGAAAAACTCCGTTGGCCGATTCGTCTTTTTCTTTAAACTTTTACTCAAAATGGAATTAAAACGGCTCAACAAATATGTTTTCAATATCAAAAAAATTTTTTTTTCATTGTCTCCAAATACGAAAAAAGCCGACCATGTTTTCGTGAATTTTTTTGGTTGCAATGTAAAATATTGAAGTAGGGTTGAGTGATTATGAAACACTGCATTAATCCACAAATTTGTTTGGTTATATGATTAAAAATATCAGTTTTACACTTAGAATACTATGTAGGTAAAGACCACTGCAAATGTAGTTAAAAACAAATGAAATTTCACTTAAAGAAAGTACGACTTACATTTCATTAATTTCAACTAACATTGTCATTTGTTTGTTAATGTTCAAAAAATGACTAACAATTGTAGTAAAAATTAACCACAGTAAAAACTAAACATATATTAATTGTTTTAAATAACAGAAAACTACTGTAAAAAATGTACGTAAAATCATAAAACAGTCATTTGATATGGTTTGTTTTTTTTTAAATGATTAAATTTGTTTGTAGAACAAATTTAATTTGTTGTTATTAAAAAATTAAATTTGTTCTACAAATGACTGACATTTACATTAAAAATAAAGAAACTGTATTACAACCCAAACAACTACAAATTTTTAAAGCAGAAGTTCCCTGAGTGGAATGTTCATTTAAAAAAGTTTATAAAATCGTTAATTATCTTTATTTTAAAACTGCTTGCACTAAGTTATAATATAGCAAAAACTTGTCACTATTCTGTTCGTAAATAAAATAATCGTATAAGGCCATGTAAGACAATCTGCAAATTCACCAAAGTGTCCATGTTGTCCTGAAATGTCCCAATAATGCAAAATTTTTATAACTAATGGACTAAATTATTCATAAAACGTCCGAATTTTCTAAAAATTATCGTAAATCTGATACAAAAAAATTAAATTATAAGCGCCCAAATCGTAACATTGAGTTTTACATCGAAAATTCGCCACAATTCGCAACGAATCGTAAAAAAACCATATGGACAAAAACTTTAAAGTATTGTTCTTAATTTGTGATATCAGTTGTGTTCTATAATTGGTTGTGTTATTAATATTAAGTTAACAAAAAGGTAAATTTTTTCGTTTCCAGCCTTTACTATGCAGATTTGTTAAACAAACCATTGTCCAGTATAACAATGTGAATAATTTAATAAACAAACATGTCGAACAAACATATGAACTGAAAAATACCAACTAGTTCAATAAATGGAAATAAAAGAATTGTACTATGAACTATTAAGCACAGCTCTACTTCAATTACCGAAATCTTCATTTGACGTATGAGTATTTTTCTAATGTTCGAATTAATAACACTCATACGACAAGTATTCATATTTTGCAATATGTAAAAAAATTATGATATTGGTAAGTTTTAAATTTGAAGATAAAATTATGGTGATAATTTAACTTTTTGTTTCTATTTTAATAATTTAACAACATTGCAAATTTAAAAAACATACATACAGTAAAATCTCTCATGAACGGAAACTTACACTAGCGAACACCTCATTTTAACGAAAAATTTTGTTGTGAATATGCTCCAAATCAAAGTTTTTAAGCAAAATTACCTCTCCACTAATACGAATATAATACTCTCTCAATATCTCTCAAATCCCTATAACAAAAAAATTCTTTAGGATCGTTGCTGTACGTTATTGAAAGGTTTCACTATATATATTAATGTCCTTAGAAATGTAATAAAACAATATCTGATATTCGTTGTCATTGTATTTTAATCTCTATTACAAGTGTTTATTTTATAGAAGGTTTTATTTTGCAAAATCGCACCTTTTGGCAGTGAAAACAATTTGCAATTTCTCTGCAAACACTTTAATGTAAATAAGACAACAAAACATTAATCCGCATCACCATATCATCATCATCATCATCATCCTTCTACACACAAAATGGTACGAAAAAACAGAAATTGTCGTAATAAGTCTTAAGGAGTGTAAATTGCATTGAAACATGTTGACAATTTTTATCTATTATGTATTTAAGTATGATAAAATAACTAAATAGGAAGATATTATCATTGATTGACAGAAAGAAAGAAAGAAAGTAACAAGTGTATATCATCGTCAAAGTCGTCATCATCATGAGGATGATGATGAGAAAACCTGTTGACTTTAATTTAATACATTTAGCTAAGACACACAGAGGTATACAGCGTGCTAGTATTTGTACATTAAGTGGCCAAATTATTGGGAATACTTCAAATTTATTTACCCATATAATCCTAGCTTAGTCATATGACGACATCATTTCAAGGCTGTATAAAATATAAGATAAATTTAAAGCTTGGCTACAATCCAGTGTTGCCACAAGAGAAATTCAAAATTACACATGATGGAAGTTAAAATTACACAAAAAAAAGGAAATTTTTTTTGGTGTTTTCCCTTTGGAAAGTTTTTGAGAATCTGAGTGATGTCTATAAGAAAACGTAATTGGAATCAGAGGATATGAAAATCTGAATTTTTTTAAAAGAAAAATTGTTTTCACATATGGGCTTTAAATTGAAAATATCCTTAAAGCTTAACCGGTTTTAGTTTATAAAAATTCCAAGTTTGATATAATTTCTATTAAAAATAAAAATTATGCTTTTTTCGACCTTTAATTGTGCAATGTTTATAAACTAAACAAAAATAAAAAGGAGGAGAAAAAAACAAAAATCGTGTATTGAATATCCACCAGAGGTGGACCTTGCACATAACAAACAAGTTTTCAATTTATTTTTTGATCAATGGTTATAATCTTTAACTTCAAGCTCATATATTAGTTCTCATGTAGTGAGTAAACTAGTTTATATGAATGTTTGATGTTTGGCATGGGTTTGTTACCGCTTTCAAAACGTGGTTTGATGATGGGAACCTAGAAAATTCCCGAAATAGATCTATCAACACATTCCTGAAAGGGTCAAATAATAAATTTGAAAACAAAAAACTCTATAGATTATTTGTTAGGACAATATCCTAATAAAGAAATATAGAGTATGGCCTCGAACTTGAATAATTTTCATTTTCATTATAAAAATTCCTCAATATGTTTAACGTGTTCTACATAAAAATGTTCTTACAATTATTCACTAAAAAAACGTCTGTAAAGGCAGTGTGTTTTAAATGTAGTGAAAATTCTATTGCAAACAGTTCTTTAAATGGATCAATTCGTTAAAAATGTATCTATATATATACAACAGCATGTGTGTATGTATGTAACGTATGGACTGCAAAACGGCTGGGCCGATTTTGATGAAATTTTCAGGAAATCTTCAGAATATTCAGGCGGGTGACACTGTGAAGTCTGATTTTTGATTTTCCGTCTGTGGGCGGAGGGGCGTGGCAAAATCCAATTTTCATATTGTACCACCAATGACATATACATACATATATTTATTTTTTTTGCTTTTTTTATTTTATTTTATTTTTTTTTGAAAGCCGTTGTCATGTTTTTCAAAACGAGATATCAAACTTTTAAATCGGTTATGTAGTTCCAAAGATATTTACAAAAACCTATGTTAATATTTACAAAAAACCTATGTAAGCTTCAAGCTATGTTACACGAACACAACAGCCTCATCCGTCTATTCAAAACAGCCCTAGTCCAGATGCCAACAGATGAATATACGGTTGTGATAAGAGCTGACAAGACACCGGCTGGTGAGCATGAGCGTCGCTTCAATGCACCGGTGATAGGTGACGTCGCAGTTCTTATATACTTCAACAAATAAAGGCGATAGAAGGACAAAGAGGCGTTGAGGTCTTGATTTAAAGAATTAATTACAATTAAAATTTGAAGGCAAAACAACATTTGCCGGGTCAGCTTGTTACTTAAAAAATATTATTTAGGACATTCTTCATTATAATCGAGCTTAAGATCTTTTGTTAAATGATTGCAAATTATTAATTTCCAATATTTCGTCTCCACATTGGGAGACTTCTTCAGGGAAATTTATTTTAATTAATAATTTGCAATCATTTAACAAAAGATCTTAAGCTCGATTATAAAGAAGAATCATATAATAAAAGAAGATCGAAGAAAATTAAACATATTATTTAGGACCGATTACTAAATCTTCAATTAAAATTTAACAAACAGTTAAATTTAAAATATAGATAGGGAACAACAACAAAAGTGTTAGTTAAAGTCCCAGTTAGTAGATAACGCAACATTCAGTAATCGCTCATAAATTGAACTTTTTTTTAATTACAGTTTTGCTTTTTTACAATAGTTTAGCTTTAAATACATAGAATTTTGCTTTTTTGTCTTCTCTGATAATTATAGATAAAAGTTAAAGATATTTTTTTTTATTAATTTCCACCATAATAAAATTAATAATTTTAAATAAAAGTGATCGAATTTGTTTGTCTTTATTGCATTATATATACTTATATGTACATGGTAGTATATTTGATCTCATATCAACTATATATGATGAGATAAAAAAGATTAACTTATATATAACAAAAGATGTGATAATATATGATGATTTATAGTGCTATATTAAAATCTTTTGTAGAAATTAGTGTGAGACGTAGATATATATCGTTACATATGGCCACATATATAATTAGATACAATTATATCAAGCTATGCTATATATAAACTTTTTTCGTCGGGTACACATAATTTAAAAATGGACTACAGAAGGTATTCGAAATTACACGCAATTTGTATAATTACACAAGAAATGGCAACTATATTACGGTTTCCACATATTGATTTTTATGTTTAACATGTCAAATATTTATTTAAAAAAAATTGCAAACTAATTTCATTATTGTTTTTGAACTATTTTAAAGATTATTTAAAAAATGTTGATAATTTTTATGCCCCTGTGCTGGCTGTGAGAAAATAGCTCCTTTTTGATATTATAAAGAAAAACGGCTTAGTTTTCTGCTTACTTCCATTTTTACAAAAATCTTGTTTTGATTAGGTAATTTTTTTTTAAAAAGCATATGTTGTTCGTATGGTTTTAAAATTCTCGACTTTTTTCTACTCCCGGGAATCGAGAAATTTTTTTTAATTTAACAATTACACCATAATAAATTAAGTATTTCAGAATTTGAGAATTTTACGGTTAGAGAGATGTCCCATAAAAAAACCATCCGGGACATCGTAGGGCAGGTTTTAGAAAAATCTTTTAATTATATTTGTATAAGCATTTTTCTATACAAATATTATTTTTATAAATTTTATTTTAAGGCTCATTTACAAAAATTGTTACGTTCAGATAGTCTTCTAAACTTTTGCCAAACGATTTGAACAAAAAATGCTGTATTGATAAAACAAGAATTTTTACTCAAAACATCTCGCTTTTTGCACCAAAATCCATGTTTTCGTCCGAGACGTAAAAATATTCCTAGGTCTTTTTTTAATATATACGAGGGCTGATCAATAAGTTCGTGACTTGTTGAGTGAAACACAGTTGCTTTGAAAAAAAACAAATTATTTTTCAACATAATCTCCTTTTAGCTCAATACACTTAGTCCAACGTTTCTCCAATTTTTGTATCCCTTCCAAAAAAATAGGATTTTTCGAGGTCCTTAAAATAGGCATTTTAAATCCTCGTTAAAACGGTCAAATAAGTTGGCATAATATTCGCCGTTTATTGATTTTCCCTTTTGAAGGTAATCGGTGTGGATTATCCCGCGTGCATCCCAAAAAACTGTTGCCATCACCTTATTGGCCAAACAATCCTTTGAAGTTGTCACACGATTGCGTTTATGGTCAATTGAGAGCATCTTGCAGACAGCTTTTTTAAACCCAACTGATCATTTAAAATCGAAACCACACTGCCATATGAAATGCCTATGGCATTAACAATCTCACGCACTTTTACTCTTCGATCGGCCAACATCATATCGTGGATTTTTTCGACATTTTCGGGTGTATTGACCTCAATTGGCCGTCCAGAACGTTTAGCGTCATTTGTACTTGTGCGGCCACAACGAAAGTCAATAAATTGCCTTTTTACCATTGAAATCGATGGTGCAGAGTCCCCATAGTATTTATCAAGCTTTCCCTCGTATATAAGAGTCTAAAATTTCAATTCGAGTAAAGATTTATTATTGAGTTAAAACAAAATTGGACAAAAATAGTTAAAACATTTTAACATTTTTATTTAAATTTAATTTTATGAGCAAAAATATTCAAGTGCCAGATCATTTGTTTTTTGTTAAAAAAAAAAACGGTGCTATGTTTATTTATTAATTAAAAATGTCTTCATCCACTAATTTAATGCAGATTTTATCAACTCACAAGTTATTACATGTTTGGCGTCACCGAAAATCCTCAGAGGACCAACGGGTAGAAGGGGTAGACGATTTACCAAAATTATAATTTTTGAAGAAAAAGATCTACACCTCACCCGAATTGTTTTTTTACTTGATGTGAAGTAAAAACATTAAAATAGCGGATGAGAACATTTTTAATTTAAAAAAAAAACATTGAACGGTTTTTTGTTAAACAAAAACAAATGAACTTGAATAATCTTGCTCACATCATAATTTACCATAAAAGATCGAAAAATAAACTTTTGGTTTTAAGATTTTAAAATTTAAAAGTAAAATGTTTGTAAATAAAATTTAAAATGTTTAAAATTAGCAAATAGAAATATTAAAACAAAATTTTATTGGTCATTATTTAGTGGCCAATCCCTGTCTATTTTGATTTATAAAATATTGTATGTTGAAAATTAAGACAGATTGGTTGTATTTATAATGTTTACTTTAAAGCTTCATTTTGAAATCATGAAGATTGTTTCTATGTGGAGAACTTAGTTTCTTTTGTACATTTAATCTTCTATACTAGAGTGAAAATATAATAGAGCTTTTTTAATTTCATTAAAAATTATCTTTTAGATTCAATTTAATGCAAAATATGTGTTATTGTTACCTTTAAAAAACTTTATTTTTTTTTTTAATTTAGTTTACCTTTTTCAAACTATGTTATGCAATGAGTTTCTTAATTAAAATCCTTAAGCAAACAAAATTGTACAACGTGATGCGGTTGTTTTCAAGCAGATTACTACACTCAAAAAAAATCCGTGAAGTTAGTTGAGTCAGCAAAATTTTTGCTGGGAAGATCCTTGCAGAAAAATTGAGAATATGTGCAAAAATGATTTGCTGAATATCAGTTAGTTGATTTTTAGCAAAAAAAATTAGTAAATTCAGCAAAATGATTTGAAATCAACAAAATTTTTTGCTGGAGCTTAGTCGATTGAAAAAAGCTAAAAAAAACTTAGTATAAAATTTATATTTTAGTTAATTTATTTTACTGAAATTTAAATCTATTTTTTTGTGAGTGTTTTAAATATATACTTTGTTAGTACTTCCACATCGTTAACATAATGCAATGAAGTAAAAATCTAGAAATAAACAAAATATTTTATTAATTAACCCTCTAACGCCTGACGATGACATTTGTCATCGTTTATAAAATTGAACCCAAATGCTTCGAATGAGTGTTTTATACTTAGAAATTGATAGACTTCGATATAAAAGTGAATTAGCTAAAAGTTTTGCGAAGAAACTGTTCGTATTCAGTGCACTGTTAAAACGCGAGAAAGCTTTAAAGTTCAAATTTTGTAAAAATTCAAAAAATAATTATTTTTTAATTAACTGAGATTTCCAACAACTAAAACACTTATTTAAGTTGATTTAAAACTCTTGAAAATTAAGTATAGTAAGATTGAAGTATTACCTTTAATAATCAGTCCTTATTTTTCTTCAAGGACGAACAGGATTTTATCAGGATATCTCTAAAGGACATTGTCTTAACTTATAAAGTAATGGACGGATCGTTTTGAAATTTGGTATAGAGAAGACAATCAGTAATAGTAGCAAAAGTCTAAAGTTTGAACAAAAAATATTGAAGTTAAGATACCTTTTCGCCCTATTTCGCATTTTGCAAAAAGCGAAAATCGCCATATCTTCTTAAAAAGAAGCACAAAATAGTTTATTTTTGGATTGTGGTTATGTCTTGGTAAAAGCAATAATGTTTGGTACAAACTTTTGTTTTACTTGCATTAGTTTTCGAGATAAATTTTAAATTATTTTTGCTCATATCGCCGAAAGTAGTCAGCGAAAAACATTTTTTTAAGAGAAATTATTATTTTTTTGCGAGACGAATACATGGTATGAATTTCATTGCAAAACAAAATTCGGGCATTAGAGGGTTAAAAAAGAAAACATAATAATTCCCAAATACTTACATGCATGTATGTTATATGTATGTATGACGCAATTTTACATTTTTCAAATGACGATAATTCAAAAATACAAAACATAAATATTCAAAATATGGTTAAATATCAAAAAAATAATTTATCTTTTAAAAATAACTGCCTGGGACCTGGCATTTATTGATTTGATCATATCACCAAAGCGAATTTTATTTTTGCCTGGATCCTCAATTTATCAAAATATTGTTTTTTTTACAGTAGCACCAAATCGTATTTTATTTTTGCTTGCAACAATTTTTCAAATTTATCAAAATATTACTCATTTAGTAAATATTTTAAATTAGTTTATTTAATTTATTTATTGTATTATTTATATTTCTTAATATTCAGAATATTTCTTTAATGTGTAGTATACAAAATAAAAAACTTAAATCAACGAAATCAAGCGTGGTTGCACTCTAAAAAGTGTTACAGTAAAATCTACTGAAAATGGCAGTTAAAACAACTGTAATTTCAGTAAAAAAGGCGACAAAGGCAATTACCATTAAAATAGCTAAAAATGTAGTTGCTTTTAACTGCACAAAAATAACTAACAAATGTTTACTACAACTGACAATTTTTTACTATAAACATTTTGAAACAACTTTAAAAATTAGTAAAAACTACTGTTTTTCATCAGTTATTTTTTTTTTTTTTGCATTTTAAACATATGTTTTAATAAAGGAAAATCTTTTTTCCTTTCAAATACAATATAAATTTGTATGTCCTACATTCTACCTTAAATGCAAAGTCAAAATTCCAAACGGTACTCCAGTTACGATGTTTTAATGCATTGGAAATTTTCTAATTATTATTTGCAAACTCTGAACATATCAATAAAAACAAATATAAACTAAATGAGAATTTTTTAAAATTTCTATTTTTAAATAATTATGAAAAATTACTGCAAAATTTTTAGTAGTTGTTTACAAAAAAACGAAAACAACTGTTCCAAACAACTTTTAAAAAATGCGGTAATTTTCTTCAGTTGTTTTTTTAAAATAACTGTAAAAATAGTTGTTTTGTATTATTTCATAGAAAACCAACTGTAATTACAGTTAAAAACAACTACTACTGATTACTACACAATCAACTGTCATGTAGTAACTATAAAACTTTTTTGAGTGTGCTTTTTGTATAAGACTTATAAAGGTTGTCTTTTTTCTCTACTTCGTCCATACAATCTTCGAGGTCTTTCTACTTGTCCTCCATGCTATAAATGTGTTTATCAGCTCATTTTTTGTAGCAACTTAAATTAGTTAAACAATAGTTTAAATTTAGTTTTTTGGTATAAGCGTTTAAATAAAATTTTAGCTGAAAACACGATGTCAGCAAAAAAAACTTGCTGAAAGTTAGTTAAATATTATAAATAGACGTTTAACAAAATTATCAACGAACTTTTTTTTTTGAGTGTACTTCAAAATTCAAAACAAGAAATGTGCACAAAAATGCTAATTAACATGTAGTAGATAAGTAAATTTGTATTTATCATTGCACTGGAATTTAAGGAAATGTTAACTACCCGAGTAAAAAAAAAAATCATCAGCATGCCAAAATTAATTTAAAATCATATGTCGCAAGACATATTGATATTAAAGCAATTTAAGAAAACTTTTCTAAAAATCGAAAACTTTGGTGGCGGGGCGCCACGGATTAAAGCTATCCGATTTTTTTCAAATTTGCACCAAATATATTTTGGACCTAATACTACAATAATCTGGACAATAAATTTAAATTTTTCAAAAAAAAGTTTTTCTTCATACAAAAAAATGTTGCTCTAATGTCAAAGTATAAAAAAGCATTACCATATATGTGGTTATATAACAACATATTTGGTAATGGTAAGTACTTACATTTCTCATTACAAATCTCATTACTTTTATATAAATCGAAAAATATGTAGTTACATTAAGAAAATTATGTAGGTAGAATCAATCGCAAATGGCAATTAAACTAACTTCATTTGCAGTTGAAAAAGCGTACACTACATTTACACTTAAATCAACTGTAATATGTAGTTATTTTTAAATGATAAGAATTAACTGTCGAATGTAGTAAAAACATCTACAAATGCAGTTAAAACAGCAAAAATAATAATAAAAAAAAGCATTTTTTTGTAAATATTCTTAATCTGATTTTATTATTTAATAAACACACTATTGTACACTGATAATAATCCATGCGTAAAAATCCAAAAAAAAGTCAAATTAACAAAAACTTTCGTAAAATCGTGTATTTGTTCATTTTACAAAAAATTTAGTTGTTTTGACATATTTTTCGTATTTTTAGCATGGATTATTATGAGTGTAAAACTATATTTACATAAAATATCACTTTAAATGTTCACGTTTTACGCTATTTTTCCAAATCATTTCTGTCTTATATCTGTTTTTAGTGGATAGTATATTGTTTCGTTGATTTCTTTTCGTCACATTGAATTAATACATAAATATTAAAGAGCTACAAGAAAAGATATACAACATTTATTAATATTAATGTAAATATTATATATCTTACCTTAATATTTTATTTTAATAAAATTTACAGCGTTTTCATTTTATTTATATATCTTCTTTAACACTCTATTTTACACTCTATTTTACACTCTTTTTTACACTAAAGACAAAAGAGAAAAAATTTATAAACAAGTCGCTTGTTAAGGCTCAGTTAGTCTTGCCGTTCCGTGCCGTAACAAATCAGCTGTTTTGTTTTTGGTTTATGGATAGTGCGTTTTTCAAAAAATCACCTCACATAGACTATGAACGAAACAGCTGATTCGTCAAGGCACGGAACGGCAAGACTAATGGAGCCTTTACACCGCTATGTTGGTATTTTGTTTTTATATCTTTTGATACACACACACTTTTTCAAAAAGTCGAAATAAAAATATTGCCCTAGTCCCTATGCTTTAATAAAAAAAAAACTTATTTCTGTGTGAATTTGTTCTCGTAAGTATAAATAAATCTGCTAACTCAATGAGAATTTCAAGCCGGTTTAAAATCATTGTTATAAAATTTAAGCTATAAAAAACATTTGGTATGGCAACAACACTTTATAAAATTGTTTTTTGTGATTTTTAGGAAGGTATACAATATTGATCACTTTTTAATCAAATGAGTTATTATTTAATTGAAAAATAATTCAATTAAAGAGCTAACAATTTCAAATTGAATTAGCAATTTTCGTTGCTGACGGAATTTCAGCAATTAAAGTTATTGAATCGGTGTTTTTCGTGATTGAAATATTTTTTTATTTTTTGTGTATGTAACAATGTCGTAAAAATAACTGACAGATTTTTTACTATACAAATTTTGAAGCAACTGAATAAATTGGTAAAAACTACTATTTTTTAAACGGTATTTTAAAAATAAATTTAATAAAAAAAATATTGTTTTCTTTTGATTACGATAAAAATTTGTAGTTCCTACAACCTACTTAAAATTAATTGTTAATTCCAGTTAATTGACATTGTGAAAATGAGGCTAAATCTGTTAAGACGAACTCCGAGGGACCAAAAAATTAGTTCGTCTTAAGCAAGGATCGTATTAAGCGGGGTTTTTTTTTTTAAGATAAAAAATATGTATTTATTAAAGCAAAAACAAGATTATTCAGATTTTTACATAAATAAAAGATAAAATTAGCATTTCATGCATTCACAATTAAAATTCTTAATTAAAAAAAAAACAAAAACTGTTATTTTTTTCTGAATGACTGAATTAACGATTTCATTTGTTATAAGTTTTTCTATTACCAAAATATGCTTCTTCGGCACACGATTTTGTTCGAATATATTTTTTTATGTTTATTAAGCTATCGTGTACCGTTTGTATATTAGGTACTTCCTCCTCTATTTCGACTTCTTCATCACTTAACAAATTTTCAACATCGGGAGGATTAACAACTTCCAATATTTCTTCATTTGATAATGTATGTGACGTCAAAACTTTAGCATCTATATCTAGAAAGTCATCCACGGATATGGAATTCATACTAGGTCTATCCCATAAAATGGATAAAGAGTGTACTAAACATGGTAATTTGTATGAAAACGAGTTTTTGGGACTGCTTCAAACAGTTCAAAATAAACGAGGGTTCCTATTAACCGAGTTTGTATTAAAAGATGTATTTTATATGAAAATTGTTGTCAAAACGTCGGGACTTTTAAATTAGTTCGTATTAACCGAGAATTCGTCTTAACCGAGTTCGTCTTAAGCGAGTTTTACTGTAATGGATAATATATTATTTTTTTCACGGGTATTTATACTTAGAAACAAATTGCATATTTATTGCAAAAATCAATTATTTTTCACTATTGAAGGCACTCATGCCTAGTTCAAAATAAAATCTTCAGAAATTGTTGTACATAAACTAAACAGTTTTCTTTGTAGTATTGTAAATTCTCTAAGAAATATGAAAATTAGAGGGGTTTTCACATGATTAGTTTACATACGTAGAACATGAACTATCAATTATCAAATTTGCTTTAAAAGACGCATTTTAAAAAAAATAACGAAATTGCGAATTTCGCAAAAAAGTGCAAAGAAAATTCGAAGAGCCGATTTGGAATGTGGAGATCAATGTTTGTAAGATCCAGGCAATACTTTTTTTGGGGAAGATATCCGTATTATATAAAATAACTTACAATACAAGAACTCCGCTAAAACTTCAGCTATATTTTAAGTTTTGAGAAAACATTTTTTTGCAGTGAATACAAGCTATTAAATATTATGGAGCCCCATCATTATCTCAATTTTTTTTTGAAAATTTACTCATACCATTTTCAAAATAAGTGCAATTATATATATTTGTCATAAAAATTACCAGCCATTTTTAACTATTGATATTGAGCTATTTTTTCGGTATTTTAAAAATATTTTGTATTAACAAAAATATTTTTTCTTTTAATTACAATATAACTTTATATTTCCTATAAAATATTTAAAATGTACAGTCAAAATTCCAAACGGTATTCAAGTTATGACGTTTTTATTTATTGGAGATACAATGAAATTTTCTATGAACATATCAATAATAACAAATATAAACTAAACGAGAATTTTAAAAAACTCGTCATAATATTCTATTTTTAAATAACTGACAAATGACTATAACTGTTTAGTTGTTTATTAAAATACTAAAATAACTACTCAAAAGAACTGTTACTGAAGTACAGTATTTTTGGTTAGTTATTTTTGTGCAATGATAGACAGTCATTTATTTATGACTACAATAGCAGTTAAAACAACTACTACTGTTGACTACCCGAATGACATACATGTTGTTGCTGCAAAAATATTCTGAGTGTGGTTCAATTATAGTTTTTTTTTTTTTTTTGCATTGTTATAACTTTTTCGTTCTTAAGATATTCTTTGTTAAAAGTTTCAGTTTAAAAATTTAACAGTGGACCAAAATTCGTGAAATTTTTATTTGTTTATTAAACGCTTTTTATATTTTGATATAAACATTTAACATAGAATATGATAGTATTTCAATAAAGGTAGTTTTTGATAGTTAAATTTAAGAAAAACTTCTATTTTTTTATCAAAAGTTTATAATTATTTTGAAAATATAGTACAACTTACATTTTATTAGTTAAATTAATTGATTAAGTTTATTTGGAAGTTAAAATATAAAGAAATACTCTTATTTACACAAGACTTGTTCACTTGCTCGGATTGTAAGCTACAATGATGTTTTTAGCGAAAGGACATCCGCTTTTTATTCATATTTAGACGACAGAATCCTTTGAAAAGATAACATCCAGCCAGCCATCCTATTGGCCAACAACAGTTGTTCGTGTAACTACAACACACACATTCGCAATAAACGACACGATGTTTAGGTACAACTACAACTACATACTAGTTGCTGTTTATAGGCGGTTCGTTAACAACCCACACACCCACACACTTGTAGAGATTTTATGAATGAGTGTATGTTTGTTGTTGTTGATAGTGGTTTAATCATAATGAAGATGACAATGATGATGTTAATGTTTGTCAAAGTTTAGTATGTTTGTTTGTGATGTTCCCATTGTGTCTTTTATGCCATTCCCCTAATTTTATAAGTCTCTCATAAACATGCAGTTAATAAAAAAAATTTTAATACTTATATTCTGTGTTTGTTTAAAATATAAAACTCCTGTAATAGTTGTTAATATTTTTATCTAATGTTTTAATTAATATATTTATGTTATTTTCTATAACAAGTTGGTCATAAAGTAATATATAAACTTTATGATATTGTTAAACAATAGGATATGCATAAAATAGAGAATCAATAATTATTTTTTTTTTTTTTTCTGTTGGTCCTTTGTAAATATGCTCGACATATTTCCTTGATATATGTTGTAGTTTTTTTTTTTTTTAACATGAAAATAAGCATCATATATTTCGTTGTTTTTATATCTTGATATAATATACCTAATTGAATTTGTTTTGTGTTGCTCTTTCTAATTTAATATATTTTTTTTACTCATCACATTAGTCCACATAATGGACAATTATATTTAATAAAGTCAGTACTTATATGTTACAAAAGATTTAAGAAACAAATGACAATGCCTAAAATACTTTAAACTGGAAACTTGTACAAGACTCAAAACATAGAAAATCAACCACACGATTTCCTACACCCTTTTCGATTTCAATCAAACTTTGTATAAAAGTTGTATAACTATAACCTAGCCCAAGTGTAGGAAAGCTAATCCCAGCTGATATTGAAATATCGCGTTTCGAAATAGGAAAAATATTCGAAAATTCTACATAATCGTCCATTTTTTAACCACACGACTCACTGATACTTTAATTAAAAGACAAAAGAAAAAATAGTTTTACGGTAGAATGAATAAATAACCACCAGAGGTGGATCTTGCACATCAAACAAGTTTTCAATTTATTGTTTGATCAATGGTTATAATCTTTAACTTCAAACTCATATGTATATTAGTTCTCATGTAGTGAGTAAACTAGTTCATATGAATGTTTGATGTTTGGCATGGGATTGTTACCGCTTTCAAAACGTGTTCTGATGATGGGAACCTAGAAAATTCCCGAAATAGATCTATCAACACATTCCTGAAAGGGACAAATAATAAATTTGAAAACAAAAAAAATCTATATATTATTTGTTAGGACAATATTCTAATGAAGAAATATAGAGTATGGCCTCGAACTTGAATAATTTTCATTTTCATTGCACAATTAAAGGTCGAAAAAAACATAATTTTTATTTTTAATACAAATTGTAACAAACTTGTAGAATGAATTTTTTTTCAAAAACCACGGTTCAAAAAGTTGTATTTCTAAAAACTGCTTTTTTAATTTAGAAATGTTAAGGTTAAGAAGAAGAATAAACGTTTTTCTCTAAAAATTATAAACACTATTAATTTTTAAATTAGACTAGACTAGTTTCTGCCTTTTTATGGACAGGCTCATCAGTGATTTTCCATTTAAATTGTATTATTATTTGTGTCTTATAATTGTCAGATTGTCTCTATATGATAAATTTTTCAACAACCTGCGGCTGTAAGAATCAAACCTGCGCTCATCTTACATTACAACCGTAACAATACCAAATCATGACCGTTTAGCGGTCATGATTTGGAGAAGTTATTTATGTTAATTATAAATAACTTCTCCATTCCGTTGCCAAATCCCTATATGGTATTCCTGTGGGTTTTAATAAAAAAAAACATTTTTTTGAAATGCAACGGTTTGAACCGCAGTTTGTGAAAAAATATATGTTCCCGTCAAACAATTTTTTTCTCCTTATTTCGGTTAAAGAGCCTCAACAGTAGCTTCAAAATAAGGTATCAATAAATCACTAACAAGGGAGTTATACTGACTCGGACCGGTAGATCTGTTATCTGTAATCTTCGGATATGTTGTAGAGAATAAATATTTAAGGGACCTATGTTTTTTTAGCTGCCCAATCTTATGTTTAAGGGTTACTAGGTCAGGTCAAAAATGACCAAATTTTACGTTTTTCGGTTTATTTCGTTCTATTTGAAGTAACTATATTTGGTATCAAATGAAAAGTTTTTCATTTACTGGTATACATACTTATTATTTTTTAAGACTTTCAATTAATTATTTTTGTTATTAAAAAACAATGTGTTTTGAGTGACATTAAATCGGACGATTTATTAATAAATGGTAATTGGATTAAACTAAAAATAATACATAGTAATACCTATTTAATTTAATCGAGGGGTTTTCTAGCTTTTTTTCGATATTTGAAATCGTTCGGGTTTTATGCGACTTTTTTCGAAGAACCTTTTTCCTCTTTATTTCAAATAATTAAAAAATATGGCAACTCTGGTACACTACATAGGCAATATGAGTACAAATACATCTAGTTGTCATAAGACAAGTTTTCATACAAAAATATGTTTATTAATAACCTCCCTTTTTAACCCTTAAACGTGAAATAAGTAAAAAGAGTACGTATCCATTTTTTTTTTGCTCCTCTTCAACATATCCAACGTTGATTAAATCGGCGCGTTTGGGTTGGGATACCTGCCGTGTTAGCGTTAATCGTTAAAAAGATATATACGATTATGTACAACTACTTTTATTAAATTTTCGATTTTTTCATATTTTTAAAAGCGATATTTCCACAAGCGTAAATAACACAGTGGCATATATCATAACATTTTTGGAACTAGTTCGTCCATTTCTAACTTAGTGGTACGATTGCAATTAAATTTGGAACAGGCATAAGTGACGTAATACTGAGCATACATTTTGATGTTGAACCTCCAATTGTTTCCACTTTTTCGAAAACTTACTGTCTGTATGTTACGAATAACACGAACAATGTAGGCATCCAAGGCGTCAATTGTTGCTGATTTATCAGCATAAACCACCCAGCCAGAAAAATAAGAACGGCAAAGCGATGGCCCAGTGCTTTTAACGGTGGTACTAGCGTTGGCAGAGCGTTGGATTTCTGAAGATTTAAGTGTTTTGTCAACCCCAAAATGATAACACCGGGCAGGGCTTGGCCGTTCATTTTTTACAGCGTTGGCAAAGCACTTGGTAAACGACAAGAATGGAGGAAAATTGATGATTAATAGGTTTTTGGTTAAAGTTCTGCCTATTATGGAGGCTCTAGCTTTTCTAAAACTGTGGGTTCTGATGAGATCTTTAGCCAGATCGAAATACTAGTATCAACTTAGCTAATATGTTTGATTTGCTTTATTCTTATAAATATACGGAATAGCCAACGTTGGCGAAACACTGGCAAAACCTAATAAATATGTGATCCAAAATACCTAATAATATGTGATCTAAAAATAGATTTTCCAAAATAAAGTTAAAAAAAGTTAATTTAAAAATGTTTCGGTCCTGCCGGGACTCAAACCGTGGCCGCCAGATTGACAGCCGAGAGCTCTACCCACTGAACTAACGAGACACATAATACTTGATAGCTTAAAACATAAAGAACTGATAACGGCTGTCTAACTGTTGGTTGTGCTAGTTTACCAGCACTGGCATAACGTTTGTTGGAATTAACTTTCTAACGCTGGAAAAAAAGTTGGTCTGAAAAAGATTTTTCACAAACATAAAAAAACACAATTTTAATGTTTTTAATAAAGTGTAGTACATTTTTTAAAATCAATGCTTTAAAAGCATGTTTTACTAACGTTGGCAAAGCGTGTGATTTAACTTTTCCAGTGATTTAACTTTTTGACGATTGTAAATTTTATAAATCAAGTACTGGCAAAGCACATTTTGCCAACGTTGGGAAAGCGTTGAAAACAAGGGCTTTGTCAGTGCTTTAATTTGAATTTCTGCAAATGGTACTAAAAACAAAGTGCTGTACCAGTGCTTGATTTTTCTGAACATTGGCAATTTCTGGCTGGGCAGTGGCATCACTTAGTCCCGCAGGAAATAATCGAGTGGTTTCAAATCACACTACCTTGGAAGCCAATTAACAGGTTGAAATTTCTCGAAATCAACTAATCGCCAACATTTTGATTTCATTAAGTCGATGGTTGCGGTCGCCGTATGGCACTTAGCTCCATCCTGTTGTAACCACATCTCGCCCGGATCAATGTCATCCATATTTTCGAACAAAAGACCATTGCTCATGGTGCGGTAACGATCTCCATTGACAGTAATGCGAGCTCCGGTTTAATTTTTGAAGGAATTAGGTCCGATGATTCCACCAGCGCGTAAACCGTACCATACGGTGCATTATTCTGGATGTAATGTATTTATTATTTAACTGAATTTGGCAAAACCTAGAGGTTTTATGGAGAATTAAAGAAAATTAAATTTTTTTTATAAAAATTTAGAATGTTGAATATTGTTCTTCATATACATTTATTTTAATATTTGAGTGCAATTTTATTATATGTATTATTAATTGCTCGTACGCCTCATACGCCTCGTATAGTTATTGTTTTAACACACATATGTATGAAGGACAATATTCAACGCCTATTTTATCCAAAACTAATACGGGTCACACTATAAAACTTTCTGAAACGATAAAAAAAAACATCTTAACATTTTTTTATTAATAAAAAGAACAAAACAAAATTTGTCCGGTTTTTAGATAAATTCAGTTTTGTATTATTCTAAAAATTCGGAACTAGTTCTGAAGTTTTTTAAAAAAAATTTATTCTCCATAAAAAAATATTTACTTATATAGACAAACTTCTAGGATTTGCCAAATTCAGTTAAATAATAATAAATAATAAGCTAAAAATAATCGCAAAATTTGTCAATATTTAACCACGCCTACTTTGCTTATTTTTTGGGAAAATTTTAAAAGATGTTCCATGTTTTGCTTTTGACTCTTATAGGAGAACACATACTGCTAGTTTGGCGTTGCTGCGATATACTTTTTTTTTTTAGCTGGACAGTTAACTTTGAAAGCCTCATATGTATGTATGTATGTATAGTGTATGAACTTTTTGTTATAGTTTATTTTACATATTCGAATTAAATAAATATATTTTTTCTGGTTAAGTATTAAGAGTGCAGTGGAACTTTTGTACATAGTATATGCGCCAGTTCAAATATTATTTGCATAAAATTTGAATAAATAAATTGCTTTTATTCGAAAAATAGTTTGTGGGCTTTTACATATGATGGACGTTTAACAACATATTAATTTGTCATCAAATTATAAGTGTATGCAAATAAATAAATATTGATTGATTGATTTTTATAACACCCGATTAAGATGCAAAAGACAATTATGAATTTTTTTAGATGAAGCCTAAAATACAATTTAATGCACAAAATTATGAAACGATTTATATTTGAGAGGATCCTTTAAGAAATACTCTGATGTAATGTGATCCAAAAAATTAATTTTTATAACAAAGAAGGTCTTCACTTCGATTTGAAAGAACTATTAATATTTTGAGGCTGAGAGAAAAATTGTTGAAGACGTTTTTATTAACGGCCCAATCTCATGTTTAGGCCGAGTTTTTAGGATGTAGATTATCTTTAAGCTTAGATTACAGTCACGCCGTTAGTGGCCGAAGAGATAAGTTATCTCGTCGCTCGCATTAATTTTTAATGGGGAATAACGGTTAATTGTATTCTTTTTTGCAATACTATAAAGCGTGTCTCAGCATGCCGTTAGACTGCAAACCGTTCGGATTCCTTTGGAGACATCGTCTACTCCTCCATTGCAAAGGCAATGGTTGTTTTGTGCACGTGTTGGTCTGATGGAATTCGTTCTTTTTCTGGCGAATTGGGGTCTCATCTCGCTGAGCCTCCATTGCGAATGCAATGGTTGTGTGTGTGTTGCTGATGTTCCTGTTCGTCTGATTTTAATCATCTTATATATATCATGCGTTTCGGGTTAAACGCTTTCTATAACTTGACAATTTGTGTATTGTTTATACCGCCTTTTACATTTAATAACTCAAAAAAAAAAAATAAGCTTAGATTAAAGAAGTTTTTAAATTTAATACTCCCAGCAAAAAATAACATGAATTTGGTAAGCAGTAACTACATTTGTATGCTTCCAAAATAGCGCTTCACCGCCTTGCATACTATAAAGCAATTAGAGAAGGCATTCTGTAGTGCTTCTTAAAATGTCTTCTTTGAAGCAGTGAGTAGTGCTTACAGTGAAGCAGTAAATAAGACATACCATGTAGTATTAATGTTGTCAACATAAAAAAAGCGCATCTTATTGCCTAAGAAGGCATACATTGTTTGCTTCTAAGAGCACATGAAAGAAGTGCTTTTCACCTGCTTAAAAGAGACATTCCAAGTGGGACATCGCGAACAAAAATCATGCCTTCTGGATTTGCTTTGGAAGCGCTTCGTAATTAAATAATGCCTACCGAAAGTGCTTCTTGGTAAGCACTATTTTTTGCTGGGATGCTTCTGAAACGAGGTTTATTTTGTTTTATTGTGATGAATACCAAAATTGTAAACAAGATGAAGTGGTTCCGAAAAATGTTTGTTTATAAACTTGGAAATGTCAGACAAAATTCTTTATCGGTTTAACTAAACCCAGTTTAACTGACCAAAACCCAGTTTAACTTACCAAAAACTCGGCCTTAGTGTTTCAAAAAGACGTGCAAAATGAGATAAACGGTTTTTTTTTACGAATTTCCATAGCTTTGCTAATTTGTATATTTTATTCATCATGAGATTTAGGCGAGGGGTTGGTTTAGACTTTTTATATATTTAGCTACATTATTTCAGTTTTAAAACGACTTTTTACAAATCGCTTTTTTAACTTTTATTTTAATAAATTCAGAAAAGTGGCAGCTCTGGGTCCAAAATATTTTTTTGGAGTAGGTATTTTAAAGCTAGATACAAATAATTTTTTTTTAAATTTCAGACATCCCATACACGCTTTTACCCATTTAGTTCAACCCCCAAATATGATATTAAGACAATTGAAAAAATTTAAGCTGATGTGAAAAGCAACACAGTTATTATCAGGGCAACCAGAAATATGCTGTATCATGTTTTTTCCAATGCGACGTATTGAAAAGATAATAAGTTTCAGAATAATGGACGAATTCTAGCATCGATTTGTTAGATCATATTTTTGCATATATTGCTCTTAATAACATATTTTTGCATATTTTTAAATATTTTGATCTTAATATCATATTTTTAATAAAAAATCTTATTTTAATAAAAAATCTTATTTTTTTTTTAGCATATTTTTGTAGTTTCTGAAACAAACCTGTATTTTAAGAGCACATTTTTCTCGAAAAATATAATTATTTGAAGGTTTTAATTCTATATTTTCTGGGGTTTGCAACATAATTTGTTTTTCCTTTTTTTTTGAGTTTTCTGTTTTAAGAATATACAACTTTTGCTATAATTCATCTTTAATCTTATTTTTTGTTAGCAACTGATATAAATTTCACAAAATTTACTTCAACTTTTATAAACAATAAATTTTAAAATACGAATTTTTAAAGAAAAATATGTTTTCAAGAGCATATTTTTTAATTTTTATTAGCATTTTTTTCAATTTTTTGGATAATTTTTTATACACTGATAGAATTATCCTTCATAGTATTAATGAAACGTTTTCATTAAAATCGATTCATTGGTGTAATGAAAAATTTCATTAACTGAATGAAAATTCATTAATATTGGTATTTTTGTTATTAAAATTTTTTATGATTTTTTCATAATATCATAAAAAAAATTCATTAAATCAATGAAAAATGTTCAAATTTTTTTCAATAAAAATTTTGACTTGTAATACATACAAAAATTTTTTTTTTGTACTATCATTTTGAGATAAAAAAACTGAAAAATTTCATTTAAACAGAATTAACCAAAACTTTGATATAAATAAATTTTTTTTATTAAAGTTGCCTTGAGCCAACAGTTTTTGACGAATTTGAATAGTTGGTCACTAAATTTCAGGGAACAGATTCTCTAAGAAAAACGATATAGTTTTGTTCAAAACGAGACCTAAATTGTTATCGTTTTGGCGATGTTATACAAAAACGTTATGCTAAACGATAACAACATTGTTAACAATATTTAACAACATTGTTAACAACATTTAACATTTTTATCTGATATGTAGTAATTTAACTACAAAAAGTGGACTATAATCGTCTATCGTTATACAGAATTCCAAACCAGATCGATAAAAAATTACATATTTTGTACCGACATATAAAAAATATGTCCTTTTAACAAAAATTATAAAAAATATAAAGAAAGATTGAAAAATTTTGTAAAAATAAAACAATAAAAACAGAAATAAATTAAAATTGGTTATTTAGTTCAGCTTTTATTATTTTAATGCCTGTTAATTATATTTAAACGATTTTTTCAATCATTAAAGTTCTTAATATACATAATAAAAAAAAGTGCAATAATTAAAATATTTATTTTTATGGATAAAAAAATTTTATTTTTAAAATTTGTAATTTTCGATCTGAAATCTAATCAGCTACTTTTCATATTTTTTTGGAATTTGTCAAAAATTATGAGCTTTAGCAACGATTAGGCTAGGATTAATGAAAAAATTTCATATACTTTATGAAATTTTCATTGGGTCAATGAAACCATTCATTAAAATTGATTTAACGAAACACATTTCATTGACTCAATGAAACGATTCTTTGGGGACTTTTTTATGAAAAAATTCATTGGATTAATGATGGAATTCATTAATACTACGCACAAATTTCTATCAGTGTAGGCATCAAATATTTTTTTTTTAGCATATTTCTGGTTGCCCTGGTTATTATGTAACAAACAACCGAATAAAACAAATCTAGTTAAAAATTATGTTATTTCCATAACAAGGGCTTATATTAAATATCCTCTATCTTAAAAAACAGAACTTTACAGGAGAGCATAACAACTGTTAATTTCACTTATTAAAAGTGTTTTTAAAATTCTATGTTCTACAATATCTATTTTTAAAGCGACTACTCAATTTCACGTATAATTTATTTTTAAAATTTTGCATTATTGGCAATTTTGTAGAATATAGAGGATTTTGCATTTGAAACAAATTTATGTGTAAAAAAAATGTTATTAGATAGAGGGTTTTGTAAAGTAATAAAAAAAAACAATATAATGAATTAATTTATGACTTATTTAAATTTATTTTAATTTCTTATATAAGACCAGGAAAAAATTACACATTCCAAAAAGAAGGTGATGCCCACACTTGCTTACATATCTCATTGCCATATTTAGTAACTGCAATACCAAACACATTCCAACGATAGAGTCAAAAAAGCAAGTAGTATTGTAATCAATTCTATAAATTTAAACCAGAATGCATGAACTCAATAACAAAGTAATTATTTACTTAAAAGAAAATAACAATGTTATTAACTTATATGTATAACTTTTTGTACTCAAGAAGTAATCATATACTTTTTCTTAATAAAAGGACGTTATTGGAAGTAGTTCCTAATTTTGAAAAAAGAAGTTATACAATTTTAAAGAATTTATCTCATATATTTTTTCAAACAAATTTTTATTTGCAGGAAAATAATACTAAAAACAGAAATAACATGTTGCCTCAATTTTGTTAAACTGTGGTTAGGTATAAATTAGGGAAGCGCACGTGAGCAGAAAATTGTGAGTAGAAGTTGAAATTACTGATGTTATCGTAAGTGAGTGTAAAAAAAAATTTCGGGGGTGATTGTGCGTGAGTCATATTTTTGTTTTTCAATTTTGAATTGTTCTTTTTTTTTTGAAAAAATTATATTTTCGTGGTTTATAGCTCCAAAATTATGACAAACCCATGTTATCATAACAATTTCGATGTTTCACTTTTTAGGATTTTATTTAAGTATGAGTTTTGATCGTTATATTTGAGTGACTTAGGAGAATCACGTGTGAGTAAAAGTTGAATTTACTTATCGAACTACTTCTTTTTTTTAAATGTAAGTACTTCTTATTTTTTCTAGGGAACTATTAATTTATTTTTTTTTTTTTTGTAAGTACTTCGTAGTTTTACAATGGAATTATTTCTTTATTAAAAAATGTATGTAGTTCTTAAAAATATAAAGTAAATGGTTCTTCGGTAAAAAAAATAATCAATTCTTTTATTTTAGTCTCACGCCCTGTTAAAAGAATCGAGTAGGTAATCTAGTAAGGAATGCGTTCTGCCCAAAATGCTTGATTACAAACCCGCTTACCTTTTTGGAAATTTTTTTGCTGGGAGCTATAATACAACATAAGGTGTAAAAGTGCTTCAACTATTTTTAAGCTTTTTGGAGTTTGTCTTTTATAGATTATCGTAGAAAAAATGGCATTAACACGGAATTACACTCTTAAAATCTTGTAAAATCTTTCATTTATTTAATTGTATTGGAAGTCGGAAAGAATATAAGAGTTTTGGTTCATTGTGATCTTTATATGGTTTAAAACAAAGAAACAATGTGTATAATATCAAAATTTACTTTATATTTGACGCTGCCATCTGGAAGATATAAAATGAGATAACGCAGGGTCGTTCTTTACACCAATAAATTATTTTGTATTCACTAAAAAATTAAATTTTTAAACTTTAATAACTTTTGAACGGGTAACTACAAAATTAAAATTTTTGGACCATTTTTGTCAGATGTAAGTATTTTTTCATTGTATATTAACAAAAATAAATATTTTAATTTTTTTTTAAAAAATAATTTTTTGGACCACTCTAATTATGCATTCTGGTGCATTCCAAAAACTAAAAAAAAGCTTATGGGCCTAAGTTTTCCCGTAGATTCGAATACTGAAGTCAGATTTGACATATATTTAGCCGTTTTTGTTGTATGGGAAAAGGGACCCAAAATCCGCGATTTGAGTCGCCTATAGGCACGGGAAGGAGTTGAAATTAAAAAAAAAAATACGCCATTATTTTTATTGATACAAAAACCTTCTAAAAAGTGATAATATCCAAAAATCTATTTTTCTAAACTAACTCTAATAAATATATATTGAATTTTCGGTTTTCCAAGAATGTCCTTCAAATTTCCTTGAAGATACAACACTCAAATCAACGGTGATCTTATGTTCTTTTTATATTTATTAGAGTCCGTCTCAAAAATTTGATTTTAGGATATCATTACTTTTTTTTTACGGTTTTTGCATGAAACGTTATTATATTTTTTTAAATTTCAACTCCTTCCACTGGCGCGCTGTGGCCAATATGCTCTGTAGTAAAAGGGTCCCTTTTACGACAGAGCAAAAAGGGGATAATTTATATGAAACTTTTAACACGACCTTCGATTCTACACACAGAAAAATAAAATGCCAACCGAATTGAAAATTGTATTTTGGTAGCTATAACCAATAAATTCGGTTAGTAGTTAGCTAGTTAGTTTCAACTAAAATTCAGTTGTGTTAACCGAATTTTGTTGTGAAACAAACTATTCTGTTGTACCAACCGATTTCTATCGTGGTAACCGAATTTTAGTTGGCAAATGGCTAAATTTTAATCTGTGTGTACGCCAAAATTTATTAAAAAAAAAACTTTTTTCCTCGTTTTTAAAGTGCACCGTTTAGTCAATAGAGTGGACGGAAAACTCTGTTTTTTCAAAAACTTTAAAAAAAATATAGTTTAAGCACACAAAATAAAAATGTATTACCAAGTGAGAATAATAGCACACAATTTTTTTAACTTATCGCGACCCGCTAACAATTTATTAAGGTATCAATTTTGTAGAAAATATTAAAAATATTTTTTTTAGCACAATCAATGAAAAAGTATTTTGTGCTAAGAAAAATTACACAAACATATTCGATATATTGCGGTCTGGTAAAAAGTAATTAATCAATAAAATATTGCATTTTAGTAACGACAACATTTTGAAAACTTTATAACTTTTAACTGGGTTTCCATTAATTTTTGCAAAATTTTTCTCAGTTAAATATGCTTTTTTAATTGTGTGTAATAAAATAGTACTTAAAAAGTTTTTTTTTTTTTTTTATAAAATTTGATTTTTTCAGACCACTCTATTTCTTTAATGGCGCACTTTAAAAACGGGGCAAAAAGTTTTTTTAAATAATTTTTGGTGTAGAATCGAAAGGTGAATTAAAATTTCATACAAATACAGCTCTTTTTGCTTTGCAGGAAAAGGGCCCCTGAATCAACGTGTTTGGCCGCCGCGCACCAGTGAAAGGAGTTGGAATTTAATAAAAAAATAATAACTTAATTTTTTTTATTTATGCCAAAACATTTTAAATAGTCATGATCCCAAAAACAAGGAAATGTTATACTTTTCTGACAAACTCTAATATTTATAAACACAGAAAATTATTCCCTTCCGGATACCCGGATATTAGGTCAGTAAAAAAAATGTCGTTAAAAACCATAATTCGCGATATTTTAAAAACGACAATCACTATTTAAGAAATTTGTCCACATTCGTTATTTGCATGCATAATTTAATAAGAAAACATATATTGCAATAGTTTATTTGAAAACAAAAAATTGTTGTATTATTCATTCACAAAAATTAATTGTTTAAGATAGAGAAATAACAAGATGCAAATAAAATTTGCAAAAAAAATATGCTTCTACTTTTAAATTGATACCATAGATGGTCTATCTGGCCCTTTGTTCCAACTAGGAATTACAGGATTATATATATATAGATGAAGCATATTTTACTCAATATGTTGCCATCAAAAACTCATTTCGTGAAAATTTAAGATAGAGGATATTGAATAAAGGCCCTCCATATGAAAAGCAAAAATAAAATAAAAAATTAACACTCGCTTTAAGTTTTTAATTTCCGATAAACAAATTTATTATTTAAATTACAAAAAAACAAGACTACAACTACAATTATACTTATAAGAAAACATGCTTAAGCATGCAACTATAAAATATTAATTCTGTACCGTTACGGCCGATTCTGATATATTCATTGCATAACCTAAACACTGTAATGCTCTTCGTATGTCAACTAATACCGCAGCATCTTCAATTGTAGAGGGTATTGCCTTCAGTTCGTTTTTCGCTAAATCTGCCATAAGCTTACGCATTGTTTTGCCGGAAATTGTACGCGGCAATGACTTAACAGGAGCCACTAAACGAAATGATGCTATCGGACCTACAACTTCACGAATTTTCTGTATTATTTCTGCCGATAATTTGGCACTTGTTTTTAGACACTTTTCACGGGGCACATATAGACACAGGGGTACCTGTCCCTTTGTTTGTTCGGGCACACCAAATACTGCTGCTTCAATAACATCCGTATGACGAAGTACAGCATCTTCTAGGGCTAATGTCGATATACGATGTCCAGCAACATTTATTATATCATCATCGCGAGCTGTTATAAATATGTAACCATTTTCATCTTTATAACCAGCATCCATGGTGTCATAGTAACCCTAAATGTGTGGGAGGGAAATATAATAAAAAATAGAATTTAAACATATAAATCCAAGATAAAAAACAATACGGGAAAAATGTATTAACTCTAATGGTATGGAATGATATACACGTGTATAACACTTTTACTTGGCACTGTGTCATATAAAAAGTTGCGTACTCTACAATATTTGTAGCAACGTTACCTTTTAGAAGGTTTTGCTATAAAATTTAACAGGAATTTTGAAAGGACATGTTATATCGTACAACATAACTAACTTAAGGCGAATTTTGAAAAGTAATAATCTTTGAATGGTAATATCTTATAATTTCTTCATATTATTTATCACGTTATTAATGGGTTTAGAGCTACGTAACGTATGAGTGATATTTATTAATCATACGCAACGTAACCAACTGTTTTACTTACAAGAAAGCATCCCATCAGCGTTGTTTCCCTCTAATTGCCATGAGATAGAGGGGACAAAATAAATAAGAATAAGAACTTTTTGGCTGCCCAATTTTACGTTTAAGGGTTAAAATTTGTGATAAAAAATAACATCATTTTTCGTTATTTGTGTTTTTGTATTGGGGAACAAACAATAGTAAAAGTTTTAAAAGAAAAGAGTTTCAAACAAATTTGAAACCCAGTATTACTCCCAAAATATGCGATTAATCAGGTATTTTTATAACTTTCGTCTCCTCTTATCTTATATCCGAATTTCATCGAAATTTTAAAAAATTCCGTTGTACAGTGGGTATTTGAAAACAATTATGGTAATAAATGAGCTTTACAGAAGATACTTCGGTTACCTTCATAAAACAAAATTTTGAGAAAATAAAGTCTTAATGAGGTTTAGTCCTTTTCCAAAATGATAGTTTTCTAATGAAAATGAACCAAAATATGGTTTAAACGACAAGTTAATCTTTTTAAAATGCATTCCCATTATAATTCCTCATAGCTAGGAACGAAAATTATAATATTTTGGTAAATAATAGAAAAGGGGACGTATATCGAGAGCCTACATTCAAAATATGACAACTTAAATTTTGGTCAAAATGAGCTGCCGAACGCCAATAATTCCCCTATGCAATACTTATCTGTGATAAAAATTTCAAATAAAAAAAAAAATAATTTGTCTTCGTTTTATATAAATTTTTGTTACTCTGCTATCTCAAAGTTTTTGTGAAAATAAATGCTAACTCCCATTGTAAATTTCCAACATTAAAAAAAAAATGTAATTATTATAAATCTACCTCTCATATCTTATTGCATTTGACATGCTGAGATATGTTTATTCGAGATATGGTAATTTTTAACTCCTAACCGGCAAGGCGGGGTATTTTAAAGTGGCCATAAATGTTTAATAATGTTTAATACGAAGAAATTTAGTTGTTTCGATAGAAAACCAAATTTACAAAATATTTTGTGAAGTAGTTTTTTGTGTTCATGGCACGGTTAGAAAGCGAGAAAGCGTTAAATTTAAAAGTTCGTAAATTTTCAAGAAATAAATATTTTGAAATGAACACAATTTTCAAAAATCTTGAAAACATATTTATGTTGACTAGAAACCGTTTATACTTAACACAAAGTAAGATTAAGGCGTAAGCTCTTCAAACAAGCTCTAATTTGGTGCAAGGACATACAGCATTCCAAAAGGATACTTGTGAAGGATATCGCCTAACTTGAAAACGTATGGACGGATTTTTATGAAATTTTTCAGAAAGATTATATTTAGTAGTATTAGCAAAGCCTTAAAGTTTCATCAATATATATGCTGAAGTTTAGTTTCGAAAAACGAAAATCGCCACATCTTCTTAACTAAAAACACAAAAATTTTAATTTTTAGACTGAAGTTATATCATGGCATAAGGAATAATTTATGCCTAAGCTTATTCATTTTTCTGACTTAGTTTTTAAGATGCGCTCTTAAACTTGTTTGCCCCATATTGCCTACAATAAGCAAAGCCAACCATTTTGGTAGAAGACCATATTGTTCATTTTTTGTGGCGCTTAAGAGGCATAAACTTCATTAAAAAAACATATTCCGGTTTGAGGGTTAATATATCAGTATATAGTAGTTTATTTTGTTATGGTATTTTTTTCTGTTATATTTTCGTCTTATGGTTTTTCAATTTTTATAGCTAATATTGAATAATTTTTGCCGACAAAATTTGCTAACTCTGAAAAAATATTCGTTTCTTGATACACTAAAATATGATATATAAAAAAAAAACTCAAACAAGTGCAAAATATGATATTTTTTGCATAGTTATAAATAAGTAAGAATATTTAAACCATCTTATGGAAGGTACATTGTTTGTTTTTACAATAATAAGCGAAATAAATAGTTTTTAGCTCTCCTGAGAAGTTGGATTTTTTGAGTTGGCATTTATTGAATATAGGAGCTTGATATAGTAGGGTGATCGATTATTCGGCATTTGTCGAAAACTAGTTTTCGGTTTTTCCGAATGATTTAAATTTTAGAAGGTTGCGGTTTTTTAAAAAACCGGTTAATCGGTTTTTAAATTTTATATATATTAAACAGAGACCCAAAATAACTGTATTTTTTTTTTTTTTTTAAATGTCACCAAAAACTAAAGAAAACAATTTATTTTACAATTGCTCTACTGTTAAAATAGCATTTAAAATTTAAAAGTCAAACAATTTCGCAAATACTTTAATACTTTAATGTTTTAATTTTTTATTTTGTGGTCTTATAATTTCTGTTATTTTATTGATTTTTTTTAAAAAAATCTTTACATAACTTTTATTTTAATTTTTATAATAAAAATCAAAAATTTAATTCCTATTGTTTAATTTTATATTCTTACCCAAAAATTATTTGCTTAAAGTTTGCTTTATTTTGCCGTTTATTTTGATGTTTATTGAAATATTTTAATGTACACTCTCGATCAATATCTTTCCGATAAATACGGACTAATTCCACTTCGCGATTGATTTTTATTTTAAACAATTATTTTTCGTTCAAAACAAAGATTTAGTAAATAACACAGTGCAACACGAAAAAAAAATAACCATATACGGACACCACTACGTGATAAAAGACTAAAAAAAAAGACCCGTGTCTCCCAATTTTTCCCAAAGTCATATCCTCTTTTGTTTATGGGCCGCCAAAGATTTGGGGCCTCGGTATCATTTTCGCAAAAAAGTGATCATTTTCTCAGGCTCATATCTTGCTACCGTTCAGAATTTCGATTTACTCTCTATGGCAAAGTTGTAGCTCTTGTCATAAAGAACAAAAATTGCGAACATATAAAATCAAAAAAACTTCACCTTCCAGATCAAAATCGCAAAAAACTTAAAAAAATTCGATTTGTTTTACCTTTTTTCCCGTGTTCAGGTCCATAGGTAGCAAACCGTTCAAAATTCAAGGAAACAATCAACTACAAAAATTTACCTAAGATCTCAATAAACAAATTTCTAGAACATATAAACTTCCTGGGAATTGGGTTTGCTACCTATGCACCTGAACAGGAGAAAAAAGGAAAAAAATGAAATTAAAAAATTTTTCACTTTTGCGCGCTACCTAAACAGTGTTAAGAATCATCTCTAGGAAGTTTATATGTTCTAGAAATTTGTTTATTGAGATCTTAGGTAAATTTTTGTAGTTGATTGTTTCCTTGAATTTTGAACGGTTTGCTACCTATTTGTTCTTTATGACAAGAGCTACAACTTTGCCATAGAGAGTAAATCGAAATTCTGAACGGTTTGCAAGATATGAGCCTGAGAAAATGATCACTTTTTTGCGAACATGATACCGAGGCCCCAAATCTTTGGCGGCCCATAAACAAAAGAGGATATGACTTTGGGAAAAATTGGGAGACACGGGTCTTTTTGTTTTTAGTCTTTTCTCACGTAGTGGTGTCCGTATATGGTTATTTTGCCATGACTTAAAAAATTACACACAGTTTAACTAACAAGACAATTTAAAATAAAATAGTTATTGTTTTGAAAGTTTTTTGTTTGAGTTTTCAGTAAAAATTAAACAGGGCCAGTAGAAAAATATTTAAAAGTTTAAAATACAAAAATATAAAACATATGATAAATTTTTCAATACAAGTTATAACTGTTACGTCCCTGATTTTAATTTAAAAATTTTAATAATTTTAGTTTTTACCTTGAAATGTTAATTTTCTTTTTGTGTTACCTTGAGAAAATTTTTTCAATGGTTAAAAAAAAAAAAAAAAACAAAAAAAATGTTTTTATATTGAGCCAGAGTAGAACATTTTGTTTTTTAAAGTTTAGTAACGTCATTATGTTTATTAGGAAAATACCGTGGATCAAACTTAATGATTAATACGTTTTTTATTTAAGCTCTGCTATTCTAGAGGCCCCAGTTTTTGTTAAAACTGTGGGTTCTGATGAGATCTTTAGCCAACCAGATCGAAATACATGTATCAACCTAGCTAATATATTTAATTTGCTTTATTTTTGTAAATATACGGAGGTTGGCAGCTCGTTATAAATAAATAATAATTTGTATTTATTTATTATTAATTTTGAATCACCTTGAAACATTTGTTTTCTAGGTTTTTCCGAAAACAATAATAATTTTTTACAAATCATTTTAATTTTTGTTTAATGAGACATAAATTTTGAATTCAAAACAATTTATTAAGAACAGTTCATTATTGAAAACGACTGTAGTAAAACGGAAAAAAAATTTAATAAACAAAAATTGTTTAAAAATGTCAACAAAAAATAGGAATTATGTGCTTTTTATTTACCAAAATTTAATTTTTTTTTATTCTTCTTCTTAACCTCAACTTTTCTAAATTTAATTTTTTTTGTTTGTAGTTGTAAATATAGCCAAATATAAAATAGCGGATTAATAACATTTCAACAACTCAAAAATGACACAGAAAAATAATAATTTTTGAGGCTATAAAAATGTTTAAAGTCTTTTATAGAGGTTTTTTTTTAAGTAAAAAAGAGCTCCCTGGGAGCTGGGTTTAAAGAAAGTGTTTCGGAATATTCCGTTTTTAACAATAAGTTTAGTACATTTACGGTTTACAATATATTGAAGCTAAAAAAAATAGTTAAGAAAAAACCGGTTTATTTATCATGTAACGTTTAAATCGTCAATATCTGAAAAGCCGTTACTGAAATATATACAGTAGAAACTCGATTCTTGCACGTAATGAAAACCGGGCTCGGTGCAAGTTTCGAGGTTGTCGCAAGTACCGAGTATTAATTTCCCATACAAAATAAAAGTTTAAGTTTAATATTTCAATTCAAAACACTTAAGTTCAACGTATTCGTATAACAGTAGATACATATTTTATGTTCAGTTCTACACTGCTTCTTAGTCTCTGGAGCATCATAATATCGTCTAATGAAGCATTGTTTTGCTCCGCCCATTCTAAGCAAATATTGAACGCTGATATATATAAATAATACAAAAATGTTGCAAGTATCGAGTTCAAAATTTTCGGATGTCGCAAGTACTGAGTGCGTAATGAAAAATATTCCTATGTTGCAAGAATCGAGGTGTGCAAGTATCAAGTATATGCAAGAATCGAGTTACTACTGTATATATATATGACTATATAAAGTTGCATTTAGACTAAATTGTGTTGGACTTGTTCGTTTTATCTTCCGGAAAAAAACTTAAAAAATTCTATTTCAAGTTTTTTCTACCAAATATTTTTTTTGTATGAAGTTGTTCATTTTATAAAAATATGCGTAAAGGGTTAAAAATTAATTTGTTTTTGTATCAATACTTTTGTCTTTAAATTACAAAATCAATATTAATTTGTACGCAGGTTTAAAGTACTCAAGAAAACAAAAATATCCATATTGCCTATATAGTGGACCTAGAGTTGCCACATTTTTGAATTACAGTGCAATCGCGAAAATATGAACGCCCTAAAATATGAACATTTTTTTTTCTTCCATCTTCCACTACTCTAAAATATTAACTTAGTTCCAAAGCTTAAAAATATGAACAGCTTATTTTTGTATTTTTAACGTATTTTTCGCAAAATAACTTTTAAATTTTATTCGTTTCTCAAAAATTAATTGTTTTTTTTTTAATCCAATGAATAATAAATTAAAAATTTAACATAATAAACTTTTATTTTTATTAGAAAAACGTGTTTAAATGTAAATTAGATGCCATTCGCAAATATGAACAATCTTGCAAAAGTGAACTGGCTTGGTTTTAATTAGTTCATATTATCGTGAGTGCACTGTATTTTAAATATAGGTATATCGGAAAAAGTTCAGACACAACTTGACATGTCACAAGAAGTAAATTTCACTCCCTTACACTGAAACAAAAGTCTATAAGGTCAGCAACATTTTTGCTGGGAGGATCCTTGCAAAAAATTGCTAATTTTTTTTTTTATTTGATATAATTACAATAAAAAAGTTCCTGAATATGCGCCAGCGGAATTTTCAGTTTTCTGCTGAATTTATGTCACCTAAATTTTAGCTAAAATAGTTAGCTAAAAATTTTAACTACTAGGCCGAGTTTTTGGGATGTAGATTATCTTTAAACTTGGATTACCGAAGTTTTTAAATGTTATATTGTTTCTGAAATGTGGTTTAGTTTATTGTGTTATAATTCGAAACAAAATGAAGAGGTTCCACAATTTTTTATTAATATGCTTGGAAATGGCAAACAAAATTCCTTATCGGTTTAACTGATCCGATTTTAACAGACATCCCAAAACTCTGCCCTAGACTGTTAAATACACTGACAATACTAGGTAAATTAGCTAAGAATTAAACTTAATCAACAAAGTTTTTTGCAAAAATTATGGTTAAATTTGTATTAAAATACGAATTTTTGGATTCAGTGTATCTGACCAGAGGCAGGTCCGTATTTATTATTGTGAACATAGGTGATTAATAAATAATATACACGGAGTAACGATTTTTGGTCCATTTTGCTATATCTCGCGTAGTTTATGAGCTTTCGGATTTGATTTAAAAATAAAAACGCATACAATTTAGAGAAATGTATGAAATCTTTATTTGAGTCGATATAACGATCTATATAATTCAATGTTTAAAGATGATTTCATGTAAATGTTGACCGCGGCTACGCCTCAAATGGTTCATACCCTGGGTCCAATTTTGGCATACTCTCTACAACATATCGCCCGGTATCGCACGAATAAATTCTTCAATATTGGCTTCCAGTGCGTCAACCGTTGCAGGCTTGTCCCTATAGACATGAGCCTTAACATAGCCCCACAAAAAATAGTCTAAAGGCGGTAAATCACATGATCTAGGCAGCCAAATGACCGGCCCCAAATGTGAAATAAACTGTTCACCGAACTCGCCTCTCAATTGGGCCATTGTTTCGCGTGCTTTGTGGCACCGTCTTGTTGAAACCACATGTCACCCAAGTCTAGCTCTTCCATTTTGGGCAAAAAAAAAAAAAAATTTGTAATCATCGCACGGTAGCGCTCGCCATTCACAGTAACGTTCCTGCCCTCGTCGTCTTTGAAAAAGTACGGTCCAATGATGCCACCGGCCCATATTCCACACCAAACAGTGCATTTTTCGGGATGCATTGGCAGTTCTTGCAATGCTTCTGGCTGCTCTTCACACCAAATACGGAAATTTTGGTCATCAACAACACTGGCGGATACAGTTGCGATATTTTCCTCTGTCCCTTTCTACGTATGTATGTTGGTGGTTTAATGTCCAATAATGTAAATTTGGTGCGAAATTTAGTCACAAGATTCCGAATAGCCGCCTCAGAAGGTCGCCCAAACTGACCATAAATTGGAAGAAGTGCACAATGCACTCTCTAAACCGAGCATGAATTTTGATGATAAAATTCACTAATCTGCAAGCGTTGTTCGTTTGTAAGTCGATTCATGGTTAAATTATTGACCAAACTGAACATGTTTAACAGTAACATGTTACACAGCAAAACAGCTGAGCTACCAAAAACAGTCTTGCCAAAAGAAAGTGCTAAAAAATCATCCTTTATATCCTATTTTATGATTGTATAATAAATTTTTAAGAAAATAACGGCAGATAGCGTAGACACAAAAATTTTTTTTCCAAACAATCTGAAAATAATCGGTCATGATCTGAATTTCATTTATAGGAGTAATAGTTCAAAATATTTCAGACGTATTCGCCAAACTCGAATTGAATTGCCCATGGGGGAAATGTTTCGGGACCGTATAGTCATAATGCCTTAATATCTTAGGGCTTCACCCCAACCACGAATTGAGTATAATAAGGAAGGTTTTTTGAAGTAGTTATTATACTTACAGGATATTTACTGAAGTATAATTTCTTAAACAGCTCATCATTTTCAAATAATGTAGACATATTTCCAGGAGGCAGTGGCAATTTTAAAACAATTCTACCCATTTTTCCAGTTTCACATTCAGAGCCATCGGGTTGAAGAACTTTAACTAAAAGAAGGAAAAACCATAAATTATTTAGACAAAAAATACCTTAACCTGTGAATTCAACTTACTATTATATCCAATGAAAGGTAAACCAGTAGTATGTTCTGGTACATTACGATTGTGCCTAAAACCCATACATGTTGCTGTTACCGGTGAACCGGTCTCTGTTTGCCACCAGTGATTTAAAATTGGCACCTTGAATGATTTCTCAATCCAACTTTTGGTTTCGATATCGCAATGTTCGCCCGCAATAAAAATGGAACGTAATGATTTTAAGGAATATTTTTTACCCAATTTACAATCGGGATCAACACGACGTATTACACGAAACGCTGTGGGCACAGAAAATAAGGAAACTACTCTATGTTGTTCAATTATGCTGAAAAGGGGCAAAGGAAAAGTTGATTTGTTTTTTTTTTCAAAATTTTAAAATGTAACACTGAGAGAAATATGTTTAATCATGTTTTAAATATAGTTAATGGTTAGACAAAGAAACTTTTTATATAGTTAATGAGTTTTCCAATAAATTTTATAAAATTTATAATTATAATTTTATTTATAAAAATCTCATACTTTCAATTAAAACAATTAGTTTTATTATTGTGATGAAACTTTTCATTACTGCTAAATTTCACAAAAATTCTCTCTGTGTATTAAAGTTTTAACAAAATATTATAAAAATAATTGTTAAGATTTCATTTTTAATGAACGTACCGATAATACTGTCCTGGATCAGGTGTCCTATCTGGTTTTCCTTCATACATAACACTTGTTGCTCCATATAATAAAGGACCATAACATATATAAGAGTGTCCTACAACCCAACCCAAATCGGAGGCGCCCCACCAAACGTCATCAGAATTGACTCCATATATTTGCTTTATGGTATACATCAAAGAAACCAAATGACCTCCCGTTGGTCTTTGTACACCTTTGGGGTTATCTGTGGTACCCGATGTATAAAGTATATAAAGAGGATCATTGGCCTCTACGGGTACGCAGTCTACAGGTTCGCCTAATGTTTGTACGGTGCTCCATGGTATATCAGATTTCGAGTCCAAAGGGGAATGCATTACATTGTCGCGTACAAAAACTATATTGCAAATTGGTTTCCACTTGGACATTTCGACGGCTTTATGTAAAATATCAATATAGGATATAACTTTTCCGGGTTCGACACCACAATTAGCAGCTATAATAATTTTAGGTTTTACATGTTCTATACGCGTACGTAATTCGCTAGCAGCAAAACCACCAAAGACCACCGAATGTACCGCCCCTAAACGGGCAGTAGCCAACATTGCCATTACAGTTTCGGGTATTAAAGGCATATAAATGACCACTTTATCGCCACGGCCCACGCCCAAAGCTGACATACCACCAGCCAGTAAAGTTACCTAGATGTTAGAATCGAAATAGCATAAACTTTGTGTCAAATATTTTAGAGCCAAATGACAACTTACTTGATCATAAAGTTCTTGATAGGTGACATGTCTTACAGTATTCGTAAGAGGGCTATCATGTATTAGCGCTACTTTAGTTGCCTTTCCATTTAGTACATGACGATCTACGGCATTGTAACAGGCATTTAAATAGCCTCCTACATACCATTTCGTAAAGGGAGGATTCGAATTGTCCAAAACCCGATCCCATGGTCTCATCCAATCAACCAGATGTCCCAATTTATCCCAAAAATCTGTTGGTTGATTTATTGATCTTCTATAGCAGTCCAAAAAAATCGGATCATGGACGTCATCAGGTAAATCTATAATTTTATATAGTACATATTAGACTACGTTTTCATTTAATGAACTTTGGATACGTTCTACACTCAAAGAAAAAGCTTTATCATATATATGAACTCCAATTGTTTTTCATCCAATGTAACTGTTTCATAAATATTTATGAAACTGTTTCATAAACATATTGTTAAGATGATGCGTATTGGAATTCTACCCAGACCTGGCTCAATTTTGGTACCGAAGTTAGTACTCCACTAAACTGAAAAATTAGTCCGCTTTACCCTATCTCTTTCGGTTTTTGAGATATGGACCAATTTTCAAAAATAATTAAATTTATGACATTTTTCTATGAAATGATGATATTTATGAAAAGTTACTTCATAGTTATGAGAATTCATAAATATGGCAATGTTTCATCAAAGTTCGTCCAATAAAACAGATTCATATGAAACTAAATATTTTCCCTGAGTGCAGAGTAGACAAGTTTAAGGAACACATTTTTTTAGCGAATCTCATGTTTAGGGTTTTCAAAGCAGGTTTAAATATTAACAATTTATTTTCGCTTTATTCCATTGTATTATAAACGTACTATACCAAATGAAAGGTTTTTGAAGACACTATCATTCGTATATATAATATGTACTATAACTTACAAAGTATTTCGTTAATCGAGAAAATTTGTGATGTCTCGAATATTCGGTTTTTATTCGATATTCGGAATGTTTTGACTATTATTTCAGCAAAATAAATTAACTGAAGTAAAAATTTTATACTAAGTTTTTTAGTAATGAAAATGAAAATTATTCAAGTTCGAGTGTATACTCTTTTAGTTTTTTTCAACCTACTGAGCTCTAGCAAAACATTTTATTGAATTCAACATGTCGATTTTCATTTGCATTGAACTAATTGTCAGAAAAACATTTTGCTGAATTTACTAATTTTTTGCTAAAAATCAGCTCACTGATAAATTTTGATAACTCAACTAACTTTTTTGCTAACTTTATGGACTTTTTTTTGAGTGTAGTCAAATATGTGGTTTAAACCGAAATTGTTAAAATTTGTCATAAACTCACAGAAAAAAAAATTGCTAACCAATTTGAAAATTGTGTTTTGGTTGCTATTACCAATAAATTTGGTTAGTAAAAACATATTCAAATGTGATTTCTAGATATTTTAGGCGTTGAAATTAAAATTTTGTTGTAACCAATTCTTAGTTGTACCAACTGATTTTAATCGTGATAACTCAATTTTAGTTGGAAATTGTATAAAATTCTTCTCCGAGTCGCTTTTCGTAATGAAAAGTTAAAAACAACCCAGGTAGAAATTTGGGATGGTACAAAAAACGAAGAGTTTTCAAAACGTTTGTTTTTGATGGTACTAAAATAAAAGCGTTTCCAAAGCGATAATTGCAAATAATACGAAAAAAAAGCATTTAAAAAACATTATTTTGGATTGCTATTCGAACGTTCGGACAAAGTATTTTAGGAATACTTTTTATACAAAACTTACAAATATTTGTGAAATAAAAACACTGTAAAAACATTGGTTCAAAGCGTTTTTCCAACGTTTGTAAAAAGTACTTTAGAAGTTCTTATCGTACAAAATTTACAACGGTTTATAAAATAAAACCAATGTAAAACCATTGCGTTAAAGCGTTTTTCTAACATTTGCCAATAGTACTTTAGAAAATCGCTATTTTAATTTACATTATTCCATTTAACAAATCACAATTTAATTGAAAACGTTTTTAAATGAAATATATCTATTTTCCAATAGAGGGCTTTTTATTTTCATATTTGAATATTCGATTTTTAATTTCATTGATTTTATTGATATGTTTTTATATATCAAATTTAAATCTATTTTTTCTTTTGTGGTTGTCACAATATCGTTTCGTCAAAATTATGTTTTATGTTTATATTTTTTATACTAAATCACATTTCCCTTAATTTAAAACCCTGAAGTAATACTTTTATGTTTCAAGCTTATTAATTTATATTTTGTTACTTTAAAATATATTTTAATTAAATTCAATAAAAATATTATTTTTCAAAATGAAAATATATAAAATTGTTTAAAATTATTATTCTGATATTTGTGTTGAAAACAATGACAAAGTACTTTAATTGTAGCTTTTTTAACGCTTAGAGAACGTTAAAAATGTAAATTGGTATTTATGAACAATTCATAAAGATCTTTAAAATTTGTCTTTCGAGCGTTTTGACAATGTTCAAAATTACAACCCTCAAAGCGGTTATCATTTGGGTCGTTTTCATAACGCTTAATAACTGTAAGCCAAAATGTTCTGCAAATACTTATTTAACGATTGAAAAAGCATTTCAAAAATTTTGTTTTGCAATGTTTTGAGAACGTTATAAAATACCATCCTCAGACCGTAAATTTGGGTTATCATTTTGCACATTCTCAAAACGCTTTAAATTTGTAATTTGGTATGTTCTGAAAACGCTTGTACCATCATGAAAAATGCTTTTAAAACGTTTTAAAGATTGTATTTTTCTACCTGGGAAGTCTTATACTACACTTATACTACAACAAAAAATTAGTAGTTTTTGAAAACTTTTAGTTTTTGAAAACTTTTAGTTTTCAAATTTGTATAGAATTTGACAAGTAGTTGAGCAAGTAGTTTTGGAAAATTGCTCGTTTTTGGCTCTATAAAAAATGAGGTAGTACAGAATTTTGGTAAAAAAATAATCGTTTTACTAGAATCAGAACGTTAATAGTATTATCGTTTTTTCATATTTTTATTATTAAAAGTACGAAATACATCCCAAAAATGTAAAAAAAAAAAAATTTATTTTGTGTAACAATAATCCATAAAATTTTTTAGAATGTGAGCAGTTTGGTATTGAAAATTAGTACAATTTCATAAAATTGTATAAAATATTCGGCTTTGTTCTGATTTCCGAATTCTGTTCTGCAACTACTAATGTATAAACAACTAAAGGGTCCGCCATCTAACGTTTTTTTTCAACTAGTGCTTATTTCGTGAATGGTAACACTTAGCTCATGTCTGATTTGACAGATAATTAGTTTTATCCTTCCGCTGAACAAATATATGGTCCGTATGTTCGTTATCTTGTGAAAAAAATGAAAGAAACTGGCATCCTCATCGATAAACCAAAGCGTGAAAAAAAAGCGAAAAACAGTGCGTACACCCGAGAATATTGCTGCTGTGGCAGAAAGTATGCGTGAAGCACCATCAACATCAATTCACCGTCGTTCTCAACAATTGAACATTTCGGAGACATCATTGAGACGAATTTTGCATAAAGACCTTGGTATGACGCCATACAAAGTCCAATTGGTTCAGGAGTTCAAAAAAAAAAAAAGTTATTTGGCGGACCCTTTATTAATATATAAAAAAAATAAATTAAAAAAAATGGTTTTCACCCCAAACATTTTTTTTATCCTCTATATTATTTTTTCTTTTAAATTTTTTATATTGTATCATTTGCAACATAATCACTTTAGAAGGTGTAACAACAAAATTTGTAAACAAAATTTAACGATTTTTTTTTTTTAATATTTAAAGTTAGCACAGTTGCATTACGCATATCTGTCAATAAGCAAGATATATATTTATATTAATGGCCGATTTCACCCAACTTTAACTTTTTAACAAATAACCATTAACGACCAGCGAAACGATAAGATAAACGGTAAGGCTTTTAGATTTCAATATGTAACGTAATTTAAAATATTTAAGCATTATACTTTAACACTCGTCTTCCAACATTTATCTTGCGATATCGGCAATAAATCATAATATTAACACTTCGCCAATATATTTGAAGTTTCCCATGTTAAACAAAGAAAGAGTATAACACTTTGTAACAAAAAGTTTGGTGACTACATTTTTAGTTGTTTTTTTAAGTTGTGTTTCATTTAGATTGGAGGATTTTTGTTTATCACACACTTTTCATTTCACGATTTTGAAATGATCTATCCTTAGTGTCCTTCAACTTACACTCATTATTATTATTATTTTGACCATTGATTTCAGCGTTGCCAGCCATATTTTTGTTTGTTAAGTCCTTGAAGTTATAAAGAAAAGTTTTTTTTTTATAAAAATATTTTTATTAATCTTGACTCGTTTTTTTTAAGAGTATTTTTTTTTAGCTTTAAATGTCCTTCAGACGATTAACTAGACACCCGTAATATTGAACACAAAAAAACTAACTGAAGTCTGGTGATTTAAAAACAATCCAAATAATTAAAAGTAAAATGGAATATACGACAAAAATTTGAATATGGTAATATTTTATATATATTTCAGCTAATTATAAAATCATTTACGTATGATCGTTTTATATTTTTTGTGTGTTTTTTTAGTGCTGTTTTTAATTTCCTTTTTGTATGACATTAGTTTATGCGACTACTAAAAGCCATTGACTTTTTTTTTTGTCTATTTAGTCCAAAGGGTAAGCAGGGTTTAAATATGTAAATTGTCAGCCGTTTTGAAATCAATTCAATTCGTTGGAACAGTTTAGTTGGTGTTTTTAAAGTGGGTGATTGTTATCTTTAGTTCTTGACAATTTTTCAATTTATAAGACCTTGCCCTTAATCTAGATTTAAAATAAAAACAAAAATATATGTATTGTTAATTATTTGAAAAGTTTGTTTTTAGAGGTGTTTTTTTTTTTACAATTGTTATTTATTTTTTATTTTGTTTTGATTTTTTGCTTTTCTTTTGTGGTGGTGCTGTTGAAGACGACATCTCAACGTCATTATTTTCTTTTGTTTCCTCTGTAATTTCTTCAATGTCCACACTGAAACCTTTAATATAAGGTTTTACCAATTGGAATACCAGTTTTTCATGTTGCACATTTGTTGAATCCAAACTTAAACGTACAGTAACGGGATCAAATGCATGGAATATAACATCACCACAACGTTGTGTGTAATCCTAAATGACAAATTTAGAGTTTTAACTTTTAAATCCTGTTTTTTTTTTTTATAACTGATTACAAACCTCTTCATTAAACGTAAATGTTACTCCTCCTGGCAGTTTCTTTTGGTCATCTTTTAGGGAGTTTAAAAATACGGTACCCTCTAAACCAAATTTCGGTATTAGAACTTGTAAGGCGTTTTTGCGTACAAATAATACATAACTAAAAAAGAGAACAATATTAGAAGAAAAACAAAAAAAAAACAATTAAAGTGAAAGGTTAATGATTATTTTAAGTGTTTGTATATATTTAACATAGCACCTGCGAGTTGAGTTTAATTTAATTCAAATAGATATGAGGAAGTTGTATAATTTTGTTACTAATTAAAATATGGGTCCAAAACCCAATCAATCAAGGACAAATTAGTGTTAGCTACTCAGTTGAAAGTACAATTGAGTATTTATGCGCAATTGTATAGCATAATTTTATGTATTGATTCTTAATGTAGTTATAAAATAAAACGACTCTGTTCTGAGTTTCTAATCGAAAGTGTAACATTCCAAATTTTGTTTGCTATTTTCAAATCCATACTCGAATATTTTTTCGTTTTATTTTGTGTAGAAAAACTTGATTAAAGTAAAACGTTTTCTGTAACTAATAATATAAAGGGTGTTTTTTTTTTTTATTGACATGAAATTTACTTTATTCGAAAGATAATCTTCTTTCTGGCATTAAATATGACTTCCGGCATATGACCGACACGGCTGCCTTGGACGTAGTCTAATCTGGAGGTCCAATTTTCAATGACGTTTTACAGCATTTGTGGCGGTATATTGGCAAAATCGAGGCGAATGTTGTCCTCCAAGTGGTCAGTCGTTTTGGGCTTATCGGCGCAGATTAGCGACTTCACATATCCCCACAGAAAATATTCCAGCGGCGTTAAATCGCACGATCTTGGAGGACAATTCAAGGGTCCGAAACGTGAAACTATGCGATTACCAAACGTTGCCTTCAATAAATCAATTGCGGCACGAGCTGTGTGACATGTTGCAGCGTCTTGTTGAAATCACAGCTCCTGCACATCATGGTTGTTCAATTGATGAACAAAAAAGTCAGTAATCATGGCTCTATAGCGGTCACCATTGACGGTAACGTTCTGACCAGCATCGTTTTTAAAGAAGTACTGACCAATGATTCCAGTTAGTTTTTCTGGATGTAACGGTGTCTCAACATATACTTGAGGAATATCATCACTCCAAATACGGCAGTTTTGTTTATTGACATATCCATTTAACCAAAAGTGAGCTTCATCGCTAAACAAAATTCGTGCGCTATACGTATTTCGAACAGAACCATGATTTTCAAAATAAATTTGCACAATTTGGAAGCGTTGTTCAGGCGTCAGTCTATTCATGTTGAAATGCCAAACCAAACTAAACATAAATCACTTGACAGCTGACAAAATGGCCGCCAGTTAAAAAAGCGTTGCCATCTTAAAGTTATATACCTGTCTAAAAAACACCCTTTATGAAAATTTATTTTAAAACTTAGCTATAAGCTACACAGTTTTTTCAAAAGATGAAGTTTCCGAAAGTTGTCCCTTTTACGAGTTTCGAAAATTTTCAATTAGAGTGGATTTTTAAAGATCAGACGAAATTAAAAATTTCCGAAATTTGTTATCTCGAAAAACGTTTTTTAATATGTATTTATAGTTTCAAAAATAAGAATTTGTTTGAATTTCTTCAATCCTTTTCTACATGAAATAAAACGAACAAATATTCGCATGTGGATTCGGAATTTAAAAACAGTGCCGTTTGTAATTCCTTGTGATATAACAAATACACAGTAACTGAAAAGTTTCAAACTCAAAACAGGGCCGATTTATTTATTGATCGCAAAACGGACAACATTTTCACATAACTTGATCCATGTAACATACTCCGATAATACTAGGTAGGTTCGGAAGTGATCCAGAAGGAATAATTTTTATATTTTCACATGGTGGCTTATTTTCTTTTTACTTTTATATGTGATAAAACTAATTAGCACCATAGGTTATTCAACATTTCATTCCCCGTTCTATTCCATTTAGTTCTACTTCCACTGCATCCCGTTTCTGTACCTAATGCTAGAAATTCAGTCACTCTGCTTTATACATGGCGAGTTTTTAGACATTAATTTTTTTGGAGCTTGTAACTTTTGAGTCACATGTGCTTGTGTAAAATACATACTTCGATAGAGAAATAACATTAATGCAGCTTATTTGGTTTAATATATTATTTTATTATCTGTGACTCCTACTATGAAAAGCAAAGCAAGGTTACATTTAACATGAAAGCTTTTCGATGCAAAAAATACAGACACAGGGAGCTGGTTCCATGAAAAATTTCAGTAATGGGCTCCCATTATCAGTATCCAAATAATAAGGTTACCAAAATAATTTGTTATTCCCATGCATATAAAAAACTAAAAAATATGTGTTAACTAGTTTGTAAATAATATGGCATACCCTTATCAGTAATCAAAAAATAAGTAGTTGACAATAAGGAATTATTTTTGTAATTAAATAAGTAGTCGCGCGTAATTGACTACTTACAAAAATTACTTCATCAAACAAAAATAACTAGCGCTTACTCCGAATTATAATGTGCTAGGATATTTATTTTCATTATATAACCACTTACGTGGTAACGAAAGTTTTTGCTGGGTTACGAACCAGACTGGAAATTATTTTCTAAATAACTCCAAATACTACATTACTTCAAATAACATTATTTCAAATAAGAGGAAGTCTGAGCGAGCACTTTCCAAACCTGATTTTCACCCTTTTTAAGTTTTTTAAAAAGTCTATTTGATAATGGTAATTATTTAAAAAAAAAAAAAAAATTTTGAGGATGAGAAAGAAAAATAAGCATGATGTAACAGTTAACGATAGACTTAAGAGGGTAAGCAGAGTCATAAAAAGAGCAACAAGAGGTTCTATGAATACATTTTATGAAGACCAATTAAAAAGTTTTGGAGGTGATTTAAAAAAGTGTTGGAGATTTTTAAATGATGTAACGGGACGTGCTCAAAGAAAAGTAGTGGATGTGATAGATTCAGATGGGGAACGTGTGAATGATAATAAAATAAAGGCTACTCTTTTTAATGACTATTATATTAACATTGTCAATTCATTAAGGGATAGTATTGAAAAGTATCCTGAAGATAATTGTAACTCTTTAAGAACACTGATTCAGCATAATAAACGATTTTCTTTAAAGGATGTGACATCAAATGATGTAGAGAACATTATAGGAAGTTTGAAAAGATCAAAAAGCTAAGGCCATGATAATATTTCCTCTGAATTACTTCTTTTTTGCTCTCAAACTTTATCTAGTTCCCTTGCAAGCATTTTTAACTCTATGAAACGCTGTGCTATATACCCAGATGTACTAAAATTAAGCAAAATAATTCCTATACCGAAATCTCCACATTCAAATACAGTTGAAACACATAGGCCAATATCATTGTTATCTACAATAGATAAAGTATTTGAAAAGATAATTCATTTCCAGCTTCTAGAATATCTTCAAGATGAATCTTTACTGTACAAAAATCAGTTTGGCTATATGAAAGGCACTGGAACGGATGAAGCGGTTGTTGATGTTGTAAATACAATCTGCGAAGGTCTGTATGACGGTTTTTTATGGCGTTGCTGGTATTTTCTATGATTGTAGCAAAGCTTTTGACCTTGTTGATCATACGATATTGATTGAAAGGCTAAAATATTACGGTGTTTCAGGTAATGAGTTGAAATTGATTAAAAGTTTTTTAACAAATAGGAAGCAATATGTCGAAATTGGAGGTGATAAAAGTTTGGTAGCTGATGTAAATTGTGGAGTTCCACAGGGCAGTGTTTTAGGGCCTCTCCTTTTTATGATATATCTGAATGATATAAATAATCTTGGCCTCTTTGGTAAAATCGTGATGTTTGCCGATGATATTTCTATATTTTATCCTTATAAATATGATCTTGTTCTTAAAACTAACATGGAGAGAGATTCTTGCCTAATTTTTGAATCGCTTGGTTTTGAATGCAAATAAAACCAAATTGGTACGTTTTCGACCGCACTCAAACTTTGTAAATAATGATTTTAGCATTTTCGTAGATGGTTAATCAGTCAAAGAGGAACATGAAATCAAATACTTGGGTATAATGCTAAAGAGCAGCTTGTCATGGGATGCACATATTAAATATTTGAAATCTAAAATTGCATCAGCATCTGGAATTCTGTTTAAGTTAAAAAGGAAATTAAGCACAAAGACGAAAATGTTGATATATCAAGCTACTATACACAGCCGCTTAGAGTACTTTGCAATAATTTATGCATGGAAAAAGAGCAACGAATTGAAATCGCTACAAACAATGCAAAATAAAGCTCTTAAATGTATATTTAATCTTAATCTTAAGACACAATACTGTATCTTTGTAAAAACAATAAAAAACAACTTTTATATTATGTTTACAAATCAGTTAATAACATAGGTTACAGAACTGTTAAATTAGAAAATCATCAAACTCGATTTAATACAAGAAATGCAGCAAATCTCAGAACTACAAGGTGCAGATTGGAGACTACCAAGCAGAGAATGGAATATGCAGGAAGTTTACTTTTTAACGGTATTACCAATAACGTAAAAAGTTGTAGTCGGTTATCAATTTTTAAAAAACGTATAAATGACTTTCTATTAGAAAATATTGAAATGCTTCTTGAATAAAACTTTATATTTTTTAAATTACATAAATGACATACATATATGATACTTATTATATTATACTTATACTAATGCAACTAGTCTCAAAAGCAATTACTGGCGAGAGACAAATAAATTTTGTATTGTACTTTTAATAATTTAAATAATAAATAAACAATTAAAAAATTAAAAAAAAAAATGACGCATTATTAATGGTAATACAATTTAAAAACATTGTCATTAATCACTGAAATCAAATCCGCAAATTATTATCATTAATTAAAATGAAATAATGGTAATGAAAATAATTTCACTACAATTGATACCAATGCAAAGATAATTAAATCATCAATTCATGAGTCCACTTAACTCATTGGTCCCATGTATGATATTACCACTATTTTACCATCATTTTTTAAAAATCTTAAATAGAAAACAATTTTTATTAAAAAATTTAAATCAGTTCTTAAAAAATGAATGTTTGTACTCAAGACTATGACGGTTTAAAAAAAATGAAGATCAAATAAATTAAGAATTATGAAATAATATAAAACAAATTATCCCAATTTTCATTCATGTGTAATTTATGAGCAATTTAAAATTTATTCACTTTATAATTTCCGATTCTGAGAACTTTTTTCTATAGAAAACTTTATTATTTTATATTAAAACCTTTATAATTTATTAGATTCTAACAAACTTTTGTTACACAAATTTTCAGATTTTAAAAAATTGTTAATTTGAAGAACTGTAAAATTTAATAGAACTTTGTAACGACTATTTTCTTATTTTTTATGAACAGAAAATTTGTAAAAAAGAAAAACTGAGAAAGCTCTGCAATAAAAAAGCATCCAGATTTAAAAAAAACATCCTTTTGTTTTCTAGGATTTTTATTTTTACAGAATATATATTTTAATTGTAAACGACTTATCTTAAAAAATTACTCAGATTCTGAAAAAATTATTCGCCAATGTCCTGTGTTTCCTTACTTTTTGAATACGAATGAATTTGAAACTTGAAATGAAAATTTGGTGCTTCCAATCCCCATAAATGTAAGGAAAAAAATACTTTTGTTTTACTTTCTACAGGACAGTAAATAAAAAAAATGGATTTGTGAAAGCAACCCGTTTCTATTTCTCTCATCAAAAAAGCTGAACTGTTTTTTGAGAGTTTTTGTAGAAAATATTAAAAATTTGTTAACAAATAATTTTCAAGTTTTAATTAAATATTTTTTTTTGTTGAAATAAATATTCGGGCTCGAGGTCTAAGTTTTTTATATATGCTTTTATTTATAATATAAATTACACATTCAATATTTCGCCTTTTCGTTGAAAGGCATCCTCAGGAATAGCAATTAAATTATAAAACACAAAGCTACTGTTGTGTTTTATAATTTAATTGCAATTCCTGAGGATGCCTTTCAACGAAAAGGCGAAATATTGAATGTGTAATTTATATTATAAATAAAAGCATATATAAAAAACTTAGACCTGGAGCCCGAATATTTATTTCAACAAAAATAATAATTGAAAGGTCGAATAAAAATCAACAACAAATTAGTTTTAATTAAATGTTAAAGTTAATTTGTGTTTTTCAACATTTTCTCTGCATTACTAATGCATAATTAACGCACACTTTTAATTATTTATATTGAAAATTAACCATTAAAAACACCACTATTAACAGATTTTTCCAGACCCAGTTCGTATACAGAATTTAACAGGGTCTGAGTATATTGGTTAATCTATATCTAAATGCTCGTTTGTATAATTTCAAAATCCACTTTTGTTCAAAACTATTTCCATGTTTTTTGTGTAGTGTTTATTTTTTAATAAACTTTCGCAATTTTGAAGGACATTATTTTCTGATTTAACTAAAACAAAGAACAATAAAAACACTTACCCTTCTTCATGTTGTACTTTGCCACGGAAAAATAGATGGGTATTAAGGCCCACCGAAGCACGGCCAGCATACTGGGCCATTTTATGTCGATAATTTAAATTGTGACAAAGTTCTTCATTTGATTTTTTATCCAACAATTGGGCATAAGTACTATCAGCTCCAATAGAGGCAGCCAATAAACGATGAACAATAATATCAGAGTATCTAAAAAGAAAACCAAATAATTTATATTATAAATTCAACATTGATTAATTTTTTTCAATGAAAATTAAAATTATTCTAGTTTTTTTCTTTACCTTCTTATAGGTGATGTAAAATGTGTATAAATGTCAGCCGCCAAACCATAATGAGCAAATTGATCTTTTTGTATAGTACCACTAATAAAGTATAAAGCCTGCATCATACATCTGGTGGCCAAAATGCGTATCATTGTATTGAAATAAGGATTATCTGGCTTTACACATTCATCCAAAGATTTTGAAAATTCCAAACCAGTTTCAGTTTTAATATCAAAACCTTGATTTTGTGCTGCCTTAATAAGAGGATCAAAGTTGCTAGCCGGTGGTTTGGGATGTCTTCTTAGCATAGCACACTCTGGGAATTCGGCAGCAATATGTTCAGCTACGGTGATATTAGCCAACAACATGAATTCTTCTACCATAGAATTGGTATCACGCAATTGTTTAGCTTCTACTTCAAGCGGTTCATGAGTTTCACTATCGACTTGGAAACGTATTTCGGGTGAGGCTAAAACCAAAGCTCTGAAAAGATTACAATAGCCAACAATTTAATAATGTTGAATAAAAGATTATATGTAGTTTAATAAATGCCTACCCATTATCCATACGTCTTTTCTTAAGAATCTTTGCCAAACGATTTAAATTACGCAGTGACCTGGCAATTTCATTATTTTGCGTAACATCATCAATAATAATCTGAGCCATTTCATAAGTCATTGCCGATTTTGATTTTATAACACTTTTATGAAAACGTTTATTAATAATGTTGGCATTATGATCCAATTCCCAAATACACGAAAATGCAAATCTTTCTTGTTCTCCTACCAAAGAACATAAGTTTGAACTCAACAATTCTGGGACCATGTCAATACGTTTACCCACCAAATATACTGTAGTACCACGGGCAGCGGCTTCTTTATCTAAAGCATTGCCCGGTCGTATGAAATGACTAACATCGGCTATGTGTACACCAACTTCTAAATTACCATTAGGTAAATCACGACAATGCAAGGCATCATCAATATCAGTACAACCAGGAGGATCTACAGAGCAGATATATAAATCACGAAGATCTACACGTATTTCATAGTCCTAGATAGAGAAGAGAAGAATATAACAAAACAATTTTTATAAAAGTAATTAACAACAATCTTTTACCTCTTTAGTAATTTCCCAAGGCATTTGTGGTAAGAAACTAAGTACCTCTTCGGAAAATTTACTATGGGGCACATCATGTTCTAACAAAATAACTTCATTTTCTGTTTCTACATCTCCCAAGGGTCCTAAAGATCTTACAAAATGACCATGAGGATAACGTGAAGACCTAGGCCAAGTATCTATGGCCACAATAATTCGTTGATTTTGTAATTTTTCTGCTTGTCTAGTTTCAATACGTATACGTGGAACCTTACGATCAGCGGGTACAAATATATGTCTTGTGGCATTAACCATATGACTGGGTTGTAAGATACCACAATATTGTCGCCGTTTACGTCTGATTATACCCACCACTTTGGCTGTAGGACGTTTTTCACAACCAGAAGCAGCTTCTAAAGCTGCTGCCGCCAAGATTTCTTCTGGAGTAGTTTTTCCTACTTCATCGCCAGCATCTACTTCATCGGATTCTTCTAAAACAATTTCACTAGGAGCTGACCATTGGGATTCAGGTAATAATTCTATAGCCACTAAATCACCGTCAACTGCTCGATTTAAGGCTTCACGACCTTGAATTAAAATCTGAAATAATATTTTTTAAATATAAAATAATTTCGGCGAGTTCAAAGTAACCATTTTTTTTTTTTTTTATATAGAGGACCAACACTCAGGAAATTCTTCCTATTAATTAATGTGTTGCTTTCTTTGGAAAGGGGATAGTAGAGAGGTGAAAGATGGGCCTTAAAAAATGGCAACACTGTAATTGCGCGAGATGATAAGTCTTAAAACAGTTGTTGTTCGCCACCTGATGGAGAGTTGGAGAGTTGGAGAATTTATTGAAGCTTTTTAATTCATAGACCTGATTGATTATTTTACTTCGGTGGGGTTAAGTGCTATGGGAACACCGAAGGCTGGCGCTGCGATACATATGAGGGATAGAAAACTCATTTTTCTAAATTGTTGTTGTCGTCACCGGGAATCGAACCCGGGACCATCTGTGTAACAGTCCAACGCGCTAACCGTTACACCACAACGCCCATAGGCAATAGAGTGTTCGGAAAAGAAATAGTCTCTTTTTCACACGCAATAAAAATGTATTCACGACTGAGAAAAATGGTACACAAATATTTGATATATTGCGAACCGCTGAAAAGTTTTTAAAGTATGTATCAATTTTGAAAAAATATTATTTTTAGCACACACAATGAAAAAGTATTTTGAGCTACGAAAACTGCTACACACATTTTCGATATATCGCGGCCCGATAAAAAGTTTTTAATCAAAAAAATATTTCATTTTATTAAAGACAACATTTTAAAAATCTAATAGGTTTTTACTGGTTTACCATAAAGCGAAAATTGAAGCATTTTACTCATTTTTATTGAGTGTTATAAAAAAATTTATTTTTTCCGACCACTCTATTGCCTAAATCAACGGATCCCAAATGGAGGTCCGTGGACACCAAATGGCTGTAGGAGTATTCCAGGATTCCTCTAAGAGTTTCGACAAAATTATTGTTTTAAACAAATTTTAAAAAAGTTCACAATTTTTTTTTGCAGTTTTATTAATAATTCAAATTATTAACAAAAATTCATTAAATAATTTAACGGTTTTTTGGATTCCATTGGTTAGATAAATAATTTATTAGTTGGTCAAAAGGCTTTCAAATTACAAAATGAAAAACAATAAAAAAAAGTGAAGTTTTCACTTCAATTGCAAGGATATCCCACATTCTTCACCCAATCATAATTTATATGTTGTTAAAGCCATATTAAAAGTTATTCGTATTTTATTCAGGTAGTATATGAATTAATAAGAAATTTTAAGAAAAAACTTTATTTTTTGGTAAAAGTAAATTCGCAAATATTTCAAAAACCAAAGCTAATATTAAAATTTGGTATTCACATTCGTAATCTACTTCATAAAATCGATTAGAATTGATAAGTCGCATGTCCCATGCATTTTTAGTGTAGGGCAACCAAAAAACAGCTCTAAAACAATGTTTTAAGCGTTTAACCCTTTATAGCCTCATGTAACATTGCTGTAACAAACCCCAAAATCCTCAAATTTGTGTGACCCTACTGTGACATACCACTGATCAAATTAGTACCAAAAAAATATCATAGATGGCGTAATTTTTTTGACTTCCGTAAGTTTGTCCCTATTCGTATTTGCATAATACGAATATGGACAAGTTTGAAAATTTTAAATTTTATAAAAAAATACAAAAAGTGCTAAAAATCGGGTTGTTTTTATGAAAACCTGTAGGTAAGTGAAAAATATTTTTTACTTATTGTATACAATGCTTATTTTTACATGAAAAAATTATATTTTTATGTTATGTAACAGTAATGTCACAATCCCTAAAATGTCAAATAAATAAAGGACCTTTTTTAATTTCTAAGTAATACGTTTTTTTTTATTTACCTTAACCTTTCCCGTACCAAAACAATTTTTAAGTTCATGGTCTACAAAGGGTTAAAGAAAAGCTCGTAAAACAGTAAAAAAAGCTGTTTAAGTTAATTTAAAAATAAGCTGATTAATTGCTAAAAATTAAATGAAAATTACTTACAAACAACAAATTTTGTGTAAAATTTGTTCTTTGGAACATTCGTCACTCAAACAAAGTTGTTATAGATAAATAGTTTTCTTAAGCTTCAAAGTTCAAATTGGATTATTAAAATATTTTTTAATAAACCAACAACATGTAATATTAAATTTTTAACTTTCAGTAAAAAAAAATCTTCAACATACTGATGGCTAAAAAATAGCAAAAAATAGCTCTATGTTGAAAGAAAAAAGCTAAAATAAGCTTAATTTTTAAATAAAAAAGTAGCTAAAAAATACAAGAATAGATACAAAATAAGCTTAAATAATTAAACGTTAAAAAATAAGCTAAAAAGAAGCTTTCACAAATATTGCTTAAGACTTTCATAATTTCATGATCAGAACTTGTATTTAGGCTAAATAGTTCTATTCTTTCAAATAAAAAAAAAATAAAAATATCTAGCTTATTTTTGGTTGCCTTAGTTATCAGTTAAAATGTGTTAAGATCTAAGCAATTGTTTATAATTAATATGACACAGATTCTAAACTATTTTCTATATTTAAAACATATTCATGATACAAAGATATAATAAAAGAATCCTTAAACTTACCGGATTTTCATAGCTTTCCACATTTACTGAACCCTCAAGAAAATTCTCCCTAGAAGCTTGGAAGGCACCCTGTAGTAGACGTTGATTTCTAATTCCCCCGATAATTTCACTTGAACTGAGATGTATTGGAAAAAGCGGTAAAGAATCTTTTTCTTTGTTAAAACTTTTGCGAGCAAGTTTATCTATCAAAAAGGGATAATCTACTAAGGATTTGATATAATCTTCGGCAGTAGCTACTAAAATGCCTTCCTTTTCAGCTTTTTCTCTATTACCAGCATCATCTGATATTAAAACAACCCTGGTCTTATCAATATGTTTAGAGTTCTTTTTACAGGGTTCTTGGACTTCCAATATATGACCATCATACCAATTGGTGGCAAAACGTATAGCACGATCATTACGATCATTGGCAGTTTCACCCGGCTGACGTTCAACATAAGTATCTCTGAAAAGAAAGTGTTATTATAGTTATATTTTATATTTTCCATTAAAATCAATCCTACTTATGATGTTCATTAACGAATACAAAGAAACCACGTGGCTTGTATTGTACAACTTCATGGAATCTTTTGTAAACTGTTGTACTGCGATGTTTTACTTCATTTAATACAGTGGATAAGACAATTACATTGCGAATGGCATCCTCTTCCAGGGCATCAATTTGTTCCAGTACTACATTTGTATCCAATACCACATAATGAGGAAAATTGAATAGCGATGAACGTACCATACGATCTGAACGCAATTGGACATCGGCTTCATCTTGTTGGCAGCAATTACACAAATCCGAACCACAGCCTAAATCTATTCGCAAGTAATGTTCGCGTACTATCTAATTTTAAAACAAATAATAATTTCTTAAGTTTTAATTATTGAAAATTAATAAAATGTTAATTATATACTTTTAAGATGTTGCCCCTTTTGGTTTTTCGTGTAAATTCACGCATTGTCTGCATTGTGATAAAACTTTTAGTATTTCTGGGGGGTAAATAGTTTTATTCCTTTAATTTGGTTGCAGAAACATAAAATTAATTTATTAATTAATTAAAATTCAACAAATATTATTTAGCTACAACACTGTTTTTGTTGTATATTTTAATACACGTTTTGTAGAGCTGTGTAGTTCGTGAACGACTTAGTTCAATTTAACAAGTCCTTACTTTGAACTAGTGAGCTAGTTCCGAATCTTCAGCTCTTTTAGGTCTTTCGATCTTTTTTTGGTATTTGAGTAATATTTATTTTCTTTATGATGCTTTTGATTTGTTAATGTTAAAAAGAGGTGTCTAAAATGAAATTTATCAAACAAACGTTCTAACGAACAATCGAACATAATTGTGAAAGATTGATTGAACTAGAAGAGCGACCTAGTTCATCAGTAAGAGTGCTCACTCAAACGAACTAGATTGCCCAAGTCTAACGTTATGAGAATTACAGTTGTTGACAAGAGATAATTACACGGTCAAACTTTAATAATTTATTTATGTCAAAAAATGTATATGTCAACCAAATTAATAGGGAATTTACGCTGAAATATGGGATTAATAGGGATTTTTGACAACGAAATTTATCTACTTGATTAAAGTTAATCCTCCATTTGTCTAAACTGCACTTTATGGGGCGTTAAATAAAAAAATTAGGTGACACCCTCCAGAATTAAGAAGGAAATTTCAGTTAAGGGGTGGGGCTCCCCAGGGCCCAAAGACTGGTACGCGTAGTATCATACAAATGTGGGTACTCTAATAAAAAGAAATTTCCTTAGGATTTCAGAAATGATATTATTTTTATTTATACACCTGTTTACAAATTTTGCTTACAGTGCTGCTTTCGAAAACACTTACAAATACATCGAATTAACAACAAAATGAATTTTATTGATAAAATCGCAAAATGGAAAAACTTTCCTTAGCAAAGCCGGGCTTTGGAAGTACTGGAGGAAAACCCCTTAGCACAATACATTTTGTACTATCGCCTCCACACGTTTATCCCTGGGTAATACCAACGATAAAAAGTCATATTTTCATGTAAAATTCATCATTTGGACAGGAACAGTAAATTTTACAAAAACAACAAAACACTAAAAAACTTTCTCCCCATTTTTGTACTTAAAATATCTTTAGAGGGCGCTAAGTATCATGTATCATAAAAATAATATAGTTTTTGAAATTTTGAGGAAATTTCCTTTCATTTGAGTACGAAGATACCTTTTATTTGAGTAAGAAGATTTAAAACGAGATTTCCTTTAAAATCTCAGAGTTTAAAAACTGATGTAAACGCAACAATAATTTAAAAAAGTTGAATGTGTAAAGAGCACCTTTAAAAATAATTCATCTGGCTAGTTTGATAATTCACTAATAGTCTGGCAACTTCATACACAACATTCATTCAATTGCACGTGTATTAAAGCAGTTGATATTATTTTCTATTATTTTCCATTTTTCAAAGAAAACTATTAAAAAGTAAAATAAATTTACACAATAAACAAAATGGTTATAGTGGAGAAAAGTTTTCCTCGTGGTGGAGTAGCAGCAGCTAAAGAATCTGCAGCGGTAAAATCTGAAGAACAGGTAAGACGCCATTTTCAGACAGCATAGAATTAAAAATCTAAAATTTTCATACCTACTAGATATTTGGAGCAGTACAAAGAAAAGTTAAGAAACCCAAAACAAAGGGACCTTCTACGGCCGCAGGAGAAGGTTTACAAGAAGAACATGATTTAAAAACACAGTCGGCAGAACTTTTAAGTTATGATACCATACAAGATGGTATGATTATTATGGGTATGGTTAAGAATATAGATCAATTATATTTGAATATCTCATTGCCGGGACGCATAAATGCACGAGTATCAGCATTAGAAATATCTGATGCTTATACTAAATCTATGAAAGATTTTTTGCAAAACTCCACACAATCGGAGGGTTATAAACCTTTAAAGGATTTGTATCATGTGGGTCAAATTGTCTATGGTAGGATACAGGAAGTAAAACAGGGTGACAAAGGACAACATCAAGTTGATATGTCATTAAAACCAAATGAAGTACATGCTGAACTTACTCATGGTAATATACGTAAAGGTTTTGTCTTTAATGGTGCTGTGGAGGAAGTTCAAGAACATGGTTATATTATTGAAACGGGTATCAAAGGTTTACGTTGTTTTGTGCCTTTAGATAAAACCAATGTAGAGCATGCAATTGGAGAATTGATATATCTGAAAGTGGAGAAAATAACACCCGATCAATCAGTGAGCACCTGTATTTGTAAAGAGATTAAACCGGAAAAGTTAAAAATTAAAGATCAAAATGATCCTAAATTAGATTATATGTTACCCTCTACTATAGTAAATTTCCAGGTAAATAAACTATTGAAAAATGGTCTTCAGGGTTCCATAATGAATGAAGTATTTACTGCTTATGTTAATGAGCATCAATTAAAGGATCCTCTAACTTTGCCGGAGGATTATGAAGTCAACACTTCGTACGAAGCTCGCATACTTTATGTAATGCCTTTAACAAAATTTGTTTATTTAACTTTAAATCTAAGAACTGATAAAACAAAATCAGAATCTTTTGAAAATGATAAGGAACAGGAAACTAAAGTGGCCACCGAATTAAAACGAGGTGATGTTGTTGAAAATGCTAAAGTTCATCATATGGGAACAGGTGGTGTTGTTCTAATATTGAAGAACAAATTTAAAGGTGTTATTTCTTATAAAACCATTAAAGCCAATTATAAGGGCAACTATGACCAGGATGAATTATTGTCAAAGTATGCCAAGAAATCGAAACATGTAGTAAGAATAATTGACTATGATTTAATGGGTTCTTTGTATATTTGTACCGATGATGCTGTGGCTGTTAATGAAAAATATTTCGATTTAAATGATTTAAAACCAGGAGATTTTGTTACTGCTACCGTAACTGAAGCTAATCAAAAAGTTGGTGGTTATTCTCTGCAACTAGGCAAACTAAAAGGTAAATATTTACTAAACTCACTAACACTAATTTTTATGTAGTTTGTAATATAGTTCCTAAATTTTATAATTTTCTATAAATTCTTCCTTTACAGCGATTATTGAGAAATTGTTTTTAACGCCTACTGCAAAATCTTTGGATCCCAAGACAAAATTAAAATGCCGCGTGGTAGACGTGAGCTTAGAACGTAAATTAGTCTACTTAACTAATCGTTCAGAATATATGTCCAAAAATTGTAACCCCTTGACAAGTTTTAATGAAGTTAAAATTAATAGCAATTATACTGGTACAATAGTCAAATGTACACATACTATGGCTCTAGTAAAATTCTTTGGTGATGTAAAAGGAATATTTTATAAACAAAATTCTGGACAATTGGAAAATATGGAAGAGGGTCAAACTATGCAATTTCGTATAGCCAGCAAAAAAGATAATCAGCTTATTTTGGGTTTAGTCGAGAATGACTTTAAACTGGGAGAAATATGTCCAGTTAATATAGTCCATACCCTTGATTCGGGTTTGGAAATAAAAATTGCTTATAATACCGAAGAAGGTGAAGAATTTGAGCACAAAGGTCTAATACCTACAAGATTTCTATCCGATTATATAGACTTACTACGAGCTAAACTTAAATTGTATCCCGTGGGAGAACAATTACAAGCCGTATGTGTTGCGGGAAGCATATTCAGTTTACGTGATGTTAAATATTTTTCCGAAAAATTAACTCAAGATTGGAAAGCTTTAAAAATTGGTGATATATTAAAAAGTTATGTTAAAGATGTCAACGATGATGTAGTGGAAATAATAGTACCCCTACAGGGTTTTACTAAACCCGTAAAAGTTCATTTGAAAATGATGTTACTGAATGCTTTTAATGATGAAAATATTGAATTATCGCCTGATCAAGTTGTCTATGTTAAGGTATTGGGCAAAGAAGAAAGTACTAGAACTATAACAGTATCAGCTAAACTAACAGATGTTTGGGATGGTAAAATGAGTTCAACGGCTAATTTTGTGGAAAGGTAAGTTCAATTAAATAGTTTTTTTTTTATTTATTATTTTTTTTTTTTAATTATTAAGAACAAAAATGATGATTGTTTAATAACGTATATTAAGTTTTACTTGAAACAGAATCACTGTTGCCAATTTAGCTAGTAAAATGTTGCGGGTTTTATTAGACGCACATAAGCCCCGTTCACATAATCACACAAGTGTGTTATACATGTCAGAAATGTGTTGTATAAATTAAATGTATAATGTATGTGAACACAATTCGTTACACACATTTAAAAATATGGAAACATATTTTTTGACAAGCTTTATTTTTTGAAATATTTCATAAAGTTACCACATGTCTTAACATAAGTGTTGTGTTAAACACAAATAAAAGTAACCAACGAATAAAATCAACAAATGGTGGAAAAAATAAATAATTAGAAAAAAATATCTATTTAATATTTATGCATGTGTGAAGTAAAGTATTAACCTATTAGCAGCAATTTAAATAATTTTTTCAATATTGTCAGCATTGCTGATTTATTTTATTATCAAGTGATTTACTTCAATATTTTTAATCTAAACTGGAAAATTCTGGAAAGTTTGGAAAATATAAGCGGTTTTCATTCTTGGTGTTATATTTACTACGATTGTTTTACAACAAAGCGTGATTGTCTGTTTTTAATATATGGTAAATTTATAAATCAGCTGATTTTTGCTGTTTAAGAAAAATGTTAAAATTTACAGAAAAAGAAAAAATCACAAATTTTTTAGTGCAAAATGCAATTGATGAAATAGAATTCATGGAGATTCTGGAGTCTGAAGGTACGATATTTCAATAGTTAACACAAAATAATAATATTTTTGACGGCAGAACAGTCAGCTGTTTCTTTTCTGATAAATTTATCACGCGTGCTTACTAGTTTTTTGTGTGGTATTTCGCCACAGCGTAGTAAATTTTAGTTTAATACATTTTGTTGTTGGTTCTTGTAAATTCTGATAAATTTATCAAACGTACAGCATAAACCAGATCTGCAAGGGTTATTTACTACCAAAAATGAATACAGCTATAGTTTTTTTTTTTTTTTGTAATTTTTAAACAGAGTTTGAAAAGTTCTACAAATTTAGCTTATCACAAAATTTTTTAGATGTTTTAAAATTTAGCTATTTTCTAGCGATTTTTTAGTTTGATATATCGATGATGTTAGGAAAAAGTTGCCAACAGTGAGCAGAATTAAAACTCGGATCAAAATGTCACCCGAATGTGCTTCTGTTATTCAAACATAAAAAACAACACAATAACGGTTTAAATCAAGTTGCCAGATAATTGTTATCATTATTACCAAACAAATAAAAAAAAATTTATATGGAAATTTCCAGTGAATATCGGAAGGATTTTGTTGATAACGACCTAAGTACCCAAATTGTAAACAAATATCTGGTCTTGAGCACAGTGTAACCTACATTAGACTTCCCAACAGTTCTCGGTACACAGAAAAAACTAAAATCGACTTTCAATTAAAATTGATTCAATTAAAAGTTTAATTGAGAATTCGGTCCAATTAAGGAAATTGTAGTATCAATTAAAATAATTTGTAACTATTTAATTGATTTTAATTTCAATTAAGATTTCAATCATATCTATATTTAATTGATTCTTGTTTTTAATTTCAAACAAATTTTTAGTAGATACTTTAAAATTTTAATTAAAATTTGCAAAAAATCTCCAAAAATTGGAGGAAAAAATGGAAAAAATGGCCAAACTAAAAAAATTACCAAATATAATAAAAATCACCAAAATTAAAATCACCAAAATAAAAATCACCAATATATAAAAATCAACAAAATTAAAAAAAAAAATCATTAATTAAATTAATCATTAATTTTTCAAAATTTTAAAAAAATCAATAAAATTAAAAAAAAAATCAAAAAACGATAGATTAAAACAAAATCGACAAAATTTAAAAATGTCTGAATATTACCGAAATTAAAAAAAATGCCAAAATTAAAAATATTAACAAAAATTGGGAAACATTTGTCAAAATTAAAAAAATTTAAAAAACGCACAAATTGATAAAAAAGTCTCCAAAACTTTAAAAAATCAACCAACTTGAAAGGAATCGCTCAATTTAAAAAAATCACCAAAATAAAATTTAAAACGTCTATATCGCGAAAATATTTTTAACTTTGGTATTTTTTTTTTAATTGTGGCGAATTTTTGCCATTTTTTCAATAGTAATTTGCAATTGCAATAGCAATTTGGCGATTTTTAACAAAATTAACATTTTTTAATTTTATAGATTTTTTTTTTTAATTTTGACGTTTTCCAAGTTTTGGTGTTTTTTTTTTAAATATTAGCGAATTTTTCAATTTTATCGATTTTTTTTTTAAATTTTGACGATTTTTTTTTTTAATTTTGGCAATTTTTTCTTTTGTTGTCATTATGCGTTATAAAAACTGTAAATTTTGAGTTCACCAAATTAATTTTCAATTAAACATTTAATACATATTATTAAACTTTTAATAGAAAGTGAGTTTGAAATCAAACAAAAGTTTAATTGAAATTTTTTTGACATTCATTTTTTCTGTGTATGGTTGATTCACACTTGCACTTATTTATTACTTTCGGGTTGAAGCTTTTTTTTCTATCTTAACGTAGAGACAGTAATCATGTTTAGACCTCATAACTTCAACATTTTGGGGCTTGTTTAAGTCCATATAACGATTTATCTTTACCACTTCAGCTTTGTGACCAGTAACATTGTCAAACAATTTAGTTATCAAACAACTTATTCTGTTACTTTGTCTTTGTGGGTACATCACACTCTGGAAATTCTTCCTATTTATTAATGTTGGAAAGCGTATAGGCCCTTGGCCTAGTCCTATCAAATGGATCTCGACACTGCTTAGATTCAGTACAAACATCACAGAAACAAAGTTCCGTTGTCTTGACATCTTCGATTAGCCATACCTTGGATTATCCATACCTGTAGTACCAATGTGTCCAAGCCTTCTGTGCCTGGTTACAGTATCAGTTTTGTTACATGACAGAGCACTTTTATTTGGAAAGTCAAAATTTATCTCGTCAAGATTACCAGATAAATTGCCTGATGCAATGTGTTCATAATTTTTTAAAATTATTTCATCATCATTCACAAAATGCACAGCAAGTCCAGATTTCGCTGGAGCGTCAATGTTACCTCTACAGCTTTATTATTTATTCTTTTTATTTCACCAAACGCTTCTTTTTAAATTTTTTTTTACTGAAAACTCAGCTTTATTTTATTATCCACAAAATGACCATAACCTTTTATATAGAAATTAATTTGACCAACAATTTTATAAAAAACAAACGGTGTTATCGCACATATTATATCCAACTTAATATCTAATGTGGACTTCGTGTCATAACAACACTTTGGGAATTCACGTGGTGCCTTAAATCTATAAATCGTAAAGTCATATGCAAAAAAAGTATGTAGTATATATCGCACACCTAGTTCAAAAGTGACTAAACTTAAAATTTTTCAGAAATCAAAAAAAAATATTTGCAACTTTATACCAATTGAAACATAAAGAAAGACACAACTGTTTTTTTGCAACAGTTAACAACAACAAAATACACGATATTTTTTATAGATAAACAAATGTATTGTGCATAGTTTAGGCATATAAACCCGAAAAATTTAAATTTTGAGTTGAGTCACTTTTGAACTATGTGTGCAATATATACAATTTTTTTTGCATATGACTTTAGGATTTATAACTTTAATTCTTAAGTACTAAAAACGTCAAAATCGAAACGTCGGAAGTGAGCGTGAGTAAATAATTTGTGATCGCGATTAAAATGCAGTTTAATCACTTGAATTTTGTTAAATGTATTAAAAACATTTTTTACCTACTGTAAATTGTGCGTGAAAAAATGTTGTATACGTGAGCTTAAGTGATCGAAAACACTCACGCACCCATCTCTAAAAAAACAACAATGCATCAACAAAACAATAATATATTTAAACACAACAAATGCGATTTCTGGTTTTGATCAATAAATCACAACCAGACCTTTTACACTAAAACGAAAATAACAAAAAAGGGCTACGCATTGTTCGGGTTTTTTTTTTTTTGTAAATAGTAACTGACATCATATACTTTTTTAAAATCTACAAAAACTAAACCCAACTATAGCTAACATAATTTGTGCAGCCCATTAAATGTGGAAAATGTCCCAATTTTGGACCTTTTAAAAAAAAAATATTAATTTTTTAAACAAAAAAGTGTTTACTATATACTAAAATACCTGTAATTGAAGGTTCCATCATAAAAATTTTACTTTTGAAAGATTCAATATAAAAAAATAAGCACTTGAATCGCAGAATTTTAGTTTTTTTCACTTTTTTTGCAAAAACAGCAAAAATTTTCTAACTTTGAAAGCTCTTCATATTTATGAAACATTTCATAAATATGAAGAAACCTGTCATCAATTTGCACAACATCATCATATTTATGAAGTGTTACATTGAACGAAAATCAATGAAGTTTTTTATTTAAAACTTCATAAATATGATGAAACTTTTTCCCTGAGTGTAGAAAGCGCGCCTGGTAGTTCAGAGTGGTGAAATCTCGGTATATACATACGTCTTGATGCTTTAAAATCCCTAGAATCCCATACGATTAGATCTATGTACGCAAGGGATTGTATTAATGTTTTTAGCCTGATTCGTTGGCACTGATGACCTGGAGTGTTTTTGAGATGAATCTCTGTCCGGTCTCTCGGACTTCTACGGGTCGTAGCTTTTTTTTCTTGTGATTTTGGGTAGACTAAGGGAATTGTAATGTCCTTTAAGCCATCCGAGTGAACTCATAGTTTGCTCCTATTTAACCTAAACTATTACCTCTTACAAGGGAGGTTTGTTGGGTGGTTTCTCCAGATTTCGATGAACTTCAAGTATAAGATAGAGGAGACGAAAGAATTAAAAAATTGGTAAGAAACTTACCTGCATAGCATATTTAGAGGGTAAAAATTTATTTCAAAGTTCTAAACTTTTTTGTTTCAAAACTTTTTACTATATATTGTTTCTTTTAAGAAGCTTGAAAAAAAAAAAAATGCAAAAGACGAAACATTTTTCTATTTTTGACCCAAAATCTTAAACCTGAAATTGGATAGCTAAAGATGCGCTCATTCTCATTTATTTTGCCCCCTTTATCACATATACAAATTTTATGGCAATCGGAGGGAACTCATCAGCGGTCCTTCCTTTTTAGAACTTTGTATTTAAGAACATGGTTGTGTTCACCCTCTTGCTGTGATCTAATGATCTATATTTTTCCTATTCGTCGTATAGTATTATGTCCATCTTTTCAGGGCTCCCTCCAAGTCCCACTCTGTGGACATAGTTGTCTTAGCCGCTCCTTAAGCTACTAGGAAGTTCATTGACCACAAGTATCCGCTTCCTTTCTAGGAGAGGAGTGGACCACCCTCTTTATTTGTTTGTATAATTTCTATTATTGCATTCGTGGACACATTGAAAGCGGCAGCAATGGTAAGGACTGACAACAGCCATATAGGTGGTAGTGGCGTGTCTCCTACTTCATTGCCTGTTTGGTTTCTAACTTAAACATTATATATGACTTCTGAAATTAACTAATCTTCTACAAGAGTAAAGGAGAGTTTGTCTGGGGACAGATTCTCTAAAAAATGATATCGCTTTGTTCAAAATGAGACCTAAATAATAGCTATCGTTTTGACGATGTTACTAACGAATACGTGTTTTAACAATATTGTTAACATTATTTAAAATGTGTATGTAATATGGTCGTAATTTAACTTCGAAAAGTGGACGTTAATCGTCCATCGTCCTACAGAATGCCTAACCAGTTTTTATTTCACAAGAGAGTTTTTTTGTACAACTTTTCTGAGCAAGTTTGCCTCGTATTCGCGGACTTGTTAAGAACCCTTTAATGGGATTAAAAGACACTTTGGTTGTGGTAGTAAGTGAATCTTGTCGATTTCCTTAAATTCACAATACAGTGAAACCCGCTTAAGACGAACTCCGAGGGACCAACAAAATTATTTCGTTATAAGTAGGGCAATCAAAAACAGCTCAAAAACAATGTGCTTAAGTGCTTAAAAAAAGCTCTAAAAACAGTAAAATAATCCGTTAAAATTTAAAAATAAGCTGTTAAATTTGAAAAATTAACCGCTATATTTCATAATTTTTTATTCAAATAGTTACTACAATTAAAATTTGTTCCTTTAAACTTCGCCAGTTAAACAAAGTTGTAAAAGAAAATTAGTTTTTCCTAAGCTTCAAAATTCAAATAAGTTTAACAAAATATTTTATTTTATACCACAATCAAAAAAGTTTTAAAATTTATTACATTACATTAAAAAAAAACAACTGAAGCAAATTACTGTATTTTTTAACAGTTGTTTAAATCAGTTATTTTGGTATTTTAATAAAAAACTACACTCAGAAAAGTTTTACAGTTACTACATGACAGTTATTTGTGCAGTAATGTGTTTGTAGTTATTTTAACTGTAATTGCAGTTGTTTTACTTAGAACACTAATTTTTAATGTTTTTGAGGGTTGATGTTTTTAAACAACCGGTAACAGTTATTTTATGCAGTTGTTTCGACTTTCTGACAATGTGTGTGTGTACCAAAAGATACAAAAACAAAAAACAATATGGCGGGTTAACAAACTGCTTGTTTATAAATTTTTTTCTCTTTTATCTTTAGTGTAAAAGAGAATGTTAAATAAGATAAGACAAATAAAATGAAAACGCTGTAAATTTGGTTAAATAAATTAAATATTAAAGTAAGATTTGGAATAGAAATTAAATTTATTTACTTGTATTACATGTTGTATTTTTTGCGTGTTGTTCTTTAATATTTATATATCAATTCAATGTGAGGAAAAGACATCAAAGAAAAAATATAACATCGTTGTTTTAACTGCATTTGTAATTGTTTTTACTACATTCGACAGTTAATTTTAACAGTTAAAAATTAGTACATATTGCAGTTGATTTAACTGCAAATGTGGTGTATACCTTCTTAACTGCAATTTACATTTGATTCTACCTACTGAGTGCACCAAAAAAGTTATTTCACAGTAAGCAGTTAATTGCTAGTTATTAAAAAAATTATGTCGATTTTTTAAAAATGTTCGTTTAGTTATATATATATATGTTCAGAGTTTTCAAATAATAATTACACTCGAAATATTCTTGCAGAAATTGCATGTAAGTAATTCGGGTTTAAAACAGTAGTAATTGTTTTAACTGCTATTGTTGTCATTTTTCTATGAGAAAGTGAAAACACAATTAATTTAGACAGTCATTGCAAAAATAACTAACCGAAAATATTGTACTTAAGTAACAGTTGTTTTGAGTAGTTATTTTAACAATTAAATAAACAACTAGCAAAACAGTAATTTTGTAGTAAACAGAAGATTATGTTGAGTTTTTAAAAGTTCTCGTTTAGTTTATATTTGTTATTATTCATATGTTCATAGTTTGCAAATAATAATTAGAAAATTTCATTGTATCTTCAATACATAAAAACGTCATAACTGGAATACCGTTTGGAATTTTGACTTTGCATTTTTGTAAGGATGTATGAACAACAAATTTTTATTGTAATTAAAAGTAAAAAAGGTTGTTTTTATAAAAAAATATTTGTAAAATATTGAAAAAATAAAACTGTTAAAAACAAATGTTTTTACAACTTATGTAATTGTTTTTACAAATACAGTCATGGCCTTTTTGACTAAATTTGTAGTAATTTCTTCCTGAGTTTAGAAAATGTACCTCCTAATGCATAAAAACGTTATAACTGGGGTAACGTTTGGCATTTTTTTTAAGAAAGATGTAGGAAAAACATACTGTTATTGTAATTAAAAGAAAAAAATTATTTTATCAAAAAAAAAAAAATATTTCTAAAATACAAAAAAAAAAACAGTAGTTTTTACCAAATTTTACAGTTGTTTCGAAATGTTTGTAGTAAAAAATTGTTAGTTGCTTTTACAATATTGTTAGTTGCTTTTACTACATTTTTAGTTATTTTAACGGTAAATACCTTTGTCGCCCTTTTAACTGAAATTACAGTTGTTTTAACTGTAATTTTCAGTAGATTCTTTTGAGTGTATTAAAATAATTAATGACATTTTGCCTAGATTTTGATATTTACCACTAAAGTCAACAATAGGTTATGTGTGAAATTATTTTAATTTGTTTTCAGCCCCACTACTATTTTAGTGCACGCTTCTGTATAGTAAATATTTGTGTTTCGCTCTTTCACTGATCCAAGTGGTTTTTGTTTACATTTTGTATTTTAGCAAGAGCCAGAAAAGAGAGAGATTTATTTACAATAACACTGGTATGCTATCTCTTTCTATATGTGATTCACCTGTATAGTGTTGCCAGTTAGATGGATTGTCCCCATAATAGGGAAAGTCTTAAATGATAAGTAGATGAAATTTTAAATTTGGGGGGTGTGTGTGGGGTGTTTAATTACATTTTATATCAAATTAGAGATGTACATACTGATAACGGCGAAAGCAGTAAATGTTTTATCATTATACAGCGTGTGTTTATGTATTTATCAATTTAATAGCAAAACTGATTTATATTTTTTTAAAACAAAATTATTAAAAAATGTTTAAGATAAAACTAATATTTTAAAATAAATTAAAAGATTTATTTTATAATTAGCAATTAGCTTCTTTTTTAAATATCGTTTGCTTTATGAAAAAATTTTTCTGTCCAAATATTTCACAAGCTAGAATAGCAATTAACGGGTTTAGTTCAACTTGCTTAGATGTTTGTATTTTTAAAGTTGGCCGAGTATTGTATTTTAACAAAATACGTTCTAACTGTATACTTTATCTCATTTTCTTAATCGTTGAATTCTTTTTTTAGCCTTTATTTTTTTTTTTTTATCAAATTATGTATTTTTAGTTTTTCATTCAAGTTTTTGAAAGGAAAAAATTTAATGCGTTGCAATTTTAAAAAGTTGATAAAATAATTTTTTAAACTTTTTGGACTTATTTTAAACAAGACGTTAATGTTTCTGCTCTTCGCCCGTAATTAAAAAATAAAAATGTATCCATTTTGCCATACACTACGTTGCATAACTATATTTACAAATGATTTTTGCTATTTTTTCTAATATTACAAGCATTGTTTTTAGAACTTTTAACTGTTTTCAAGAGTGTGATAACTGATCTCTTATTGTGTAAAATTTAAGAGATTACTTAATTGATTTAAGAGAAAAATTTTGAAATAATATTTTGTTATGGCGTTTTCTTTTCTGGAGAAATAGTATTGCATTTTAAAGTGCAGACATTGCACCCTCGCCCCATTAAAATTCGTGATTTTTACAATCAGAATAGAACACAATTTTATCACATATTGCATTTTTTTAACATGTGCGTTTATACAATATTGTTATGGCAGGCCGGTTTCGAACCGCAGCCAACGTGAAAGAATTTTTTTTAAAATATTTTTTTTAATAACTAATTTTCTGGTAACGTTGTGAAATACAAACGGAGGAGATTAGATAAATAAAAAAATCTAAAAATAGAATATTTGCGTGTTTGTTAGTTTTGTCACTTCTGAGTATAATATACAATAACAGGAAAGAAAACTGCAATTTAGCTGCATTACATTCGAGGCCATACTTGGGTGTGATCTCTAAACGGTCATGACTTGGTATTGTTACGTTTGTAATGTAAGAAGAGCACGTATTTGATTCTTACAGCCGCAGGTTGTTGAAAAATTTATCATGTTGAGACAATCTGACAATTATAAGACACAAATAATAATACAATTTAAATATAAAATCACTGATGACGCCTGTCCATAAAAAGGCAGAAAGCTAGTCTAGTCTGATTTAAAAATTAATAGTGTTTATCATTTTTGGAGAAAAAACGTTTCTTCTTCTTCTTCTTAACCTCAATATTTCTAAATTAAATTTGTCAAATGCATATTAATTAAAAATTAATTACGACTGTCTATATGACGTTAAAATAACGCTGTACTAAAATTTTTTTTTTTAATTATTTAAAAAATTTGGAGTTAGCTTCCTTCCTAATTTTTTTTAATAATTTTTATCAGAATTTTGTTTTTTTAACGGATGTTAGGTTAACAAATTATTAAATACTTGCAAACAGAAAAAATAAAATATTATAACATAAAACAAAAAAAAAATCGTAAATTATAATAATAAAAATAGTGGTCCAATGACGGTTTGAACCTGGAACCTTCTGCATCAGAAGCCAGCACAATACCCCTCGGCTTAAAAGATCAACATTTTCTCGCAAATATAATATGTATATTTAAAAACATTATGAATTAATTATGATTTTAAATAATTTTGCATAAAACATTATTTAATTCTTCACTGAAGGTGAGATTTGCATTTTGATAGTGAGAAAAGTTGAAATACGATTGTAGGTTTTAAACTATTTAGTTTTACATAAAATTAAGTTAAGAATGATGAAATTATGCATGAACGGTAATTTAAAAGTTTCAAATAGTATCGAACAAATGTGATTTCAAGAAAAATTCAACTGACAATATGTGGTTCATATTAGCCGAGGTAAAATTTAGTTCTAATTTTTTATAATTCCCCACAAAGTCTTTAAAATTTAAAACTGTTCGAAAAATTTAGAAAATCTTTTATTCGATTTAAAAAAAAAAAAAAAATTGCGCTTCATCAAAAATTAATAAAAATTTTTGGTGTTTTCGGTTGAAATTTGTTCAAAATTTAAAAAAAATTATGGTAGAAAATGCTAAATTGTGGAAAGTTCGTATTAAAAATTTAAAATTATGCGAATTATCGTGTTAGCGGAGTGGTCGTATGCCAAAACGTCGGGACTATCAATTAGTTCAAAACAAAACATGAACTTCCTATTTGAATTCATTAAAATATTGTAAAATGTTTTTTTGAATTAAGAATATGCGATAGATATTAGGAAAATGGATATTTCCGCTTGTTTTAAATAAAATAAAGTGGACTTTATATGAAAATAGTTTCTCTAACAAAACCAAAGAAATAACGCAACACTCCACAAAATTTTTTTTTTACTTGTTTCCCCTAAGATATTTTCAAACAACATTTTCCAATTAAAAATTAAATGTAATTGTAATGTATAAAATTTGTTCGAAAAACAAAAATATCTTTTTATATATTGTGCCATACAAAGCAATATATAAGGACCCAATAAACATTTTTCCATTCGCCAAATTTGTCCATACTCGTTTACAATATCAACCATATGCATTTTCTGGCCGAAATGCATTTTCACCCCAAATAAACATTTTTCCATTCGCCAAATTTGTCCATACTCCTTTACAATACCGAATATTTAAAATTTGGAAGTTTTAAACATGAATTTGCATAAAATTCCTTGCCATAATGATCATTTTAAAATAAATGCTTCAAAACTATGTGGAAAAATAATTTGGAAAACAGATTTGGTATCACAATGCTAAAAGCTCTCCAGCTCAACTCTTTTTGTTTACAGGGATGATTTTTTATGCTAACTTTAAAAAGTCTTCATTTTTAATTTAAAAAAGACTACCTTAAATATATTTAACGAATAATCCCTGTGTGAAAACTTTCTTTATTAAACTCTATATTTTTTAGTACTCTTATTAAGATAACATACACTAATAGAAACAAATTAGTATTTTTTTTTAGCTAAACCACTAAAAATTATTTAAAAAGGACGTTGCACAAAATACTGCTAAAGTTAGCATTTGTTTTTTTGTAATAGTATAAGATAACAGTACCAGAAATACAGCTGTTGAATCTATATAGTTATATTTGAGCTAAATTTTAGTTAACTGAAAGTAACAAATTAATCTTCTAAAATCAGCAAAAAATTTGCTTAATATTAGTAGACAAAATAAGTCATAAGAAATGTGAAATTTTTAAAGTTTTTTTTTTTAGATTTTTTTTAATGTGAATAAAAATTTGCATTTCTAAAATACACCATTTACAATTTTTAGCAACAATTTCTGTTGTTCTGTTCATTTCACAAAATTTAACTTAAGGGTTACACGATCAAGTTTTGCCTATCAAGTTTTAATACACTCACACTTTTTAACCAATACACTCACACTTTCTAAAATTGAAACGAACTTGCTTCAGATTTCTCTTTCAAGTGGAATATATCAATTTACGTTTAAGAAAACAGCTGATTACAATTCTTTTGAAGTTGTTTTTGTTTTTCCTTTGACGACGACATCTTGAAAAATTAAATTGCTTTCAACTTGCGTGCAGCCTACGTCACAGCTGTCAATTTTTTACATATTTTGACAAACAGTATATGTAAAAGACTCAAGAAAATCTTGATCGTGTGGTTGCAGTGTAAGGTAAATATTGAATTTTGTTTTTTGATATTACAATTTTTGGAAGAAGAGTAAATTGTTATTTTTTAACTCGAATATAACTAAAGTTTTCTAAAGTTAACAGTTTTATTTTTGCTGCTTTTATTCTATTAATATTTATGTAATCTGCTAATTTTAGCAATTTTTTTCTGCAATTGCGTTTTAAACTAATTTTTAGTAGTTTTTTCTGATATTTTTACAAGTTTATTTCTATAAGTGTGCATATATTTTTCTCATTTAATTCCTTTTGTAAAATTTCATTATTATTAAATGCTAATCCATCATAATTAATTATATTAGATTCTTTAAAATACATGTGTTAGAGTTAAGCCGAAACAGATAAACATTTGAATGTTATCATTGTTTAAAATAAGTCTTGAGACAGTTTTTTTTTTTTTTTTAATAATATTGTTTAACGACAATAGTACATTATTTACTTAAAAACAAAATGTACTCAAATAGTGACGTCTAGACTATTAAAATTAAACGATAGAAAAATTGACGCTTACAAAATATAATTAATAACACTAACACCTTCGAATTAACTGGATTTTGTTTTTGGCGGCATAATTGGGGAATTTTTTCAAGTACGTATGAAAATATTTTTAGGAGATTTTTTTGTAAAATAACTGGAGTCTACTGTTAACAGTTTTTTTTAGTGGCAACACTGTGTTTTTTTATGAGAAGAGCGGCCATATGATTTTAGTTTTCTGTCAGTGCTGTCACAATTGATCGTACTATAACTGAGCAAACAACGGTTATATAATATTCTTTCGTTTACCTTATACTTCTACTATTATTAATCGAACAATTAAAAAATAAATTTAATTAATTATTAAACGAAGAAGAAAAGAAAACAAAAAACACTTCAAAAATTGTGAAATTTACTAAAGAATTTTTTTAAAAGTGCAGTGATTTATTTGTTAATAAAATAAAAAAAAAAAAAACGAATTACCAATTAAAACGAAGTTAGTTGTATAAAAAATTAAACGATCATTGTACAATATTTTTTTTTTAATACGCCGAAATTTATAGAAGAAAAAATAAAGTTTTTTTTAATATAAAGTTTATTTGTCAATCGTTTTTATCATTGATGTTGTTGTTTTTTGCTTTTAAACGACTGATCGACGGAGAGCTCTATATTATACATATTGTTGAGGGATCGATCCGATCGTGGTGGCGGTGGTGGTGTATGGTGGTGGTAAACCTATGCGTATGTGCTAATTTATTAAACTTTTATTATATGTGAATAAAAAAAAAAAAAAAAGAAAAAAAATATAACTTTGGTTAACGGCGGAGTAGTACAGCCATTGATTTCATTTGAAAGACGGTCGACCATTATTAATGTAATAATATAACGCTGGTTGGTGGCTGCCGTCTGGTTGTGGGTTAGCAACAATAAAAACTACATTGAAATTATAAAGAAAATCAAATAGACAGCATAACAAGTGGAACTTTAAGATAAACTGCGTAAAGTACTAATTCAATATAAGAAGAAGAACTCAACAAAAAAAAAAAAATCTATAAAAAAACGCGATGATAAAAACTTTATGATGGATTACGTGGAAAATACAAAGTAATTAATGAAAAGTATTAGCAAATATGATTGCTATTTAAAATTTAAAATAATTTGAACAAACAAAAAAACCAAATAACCGAAAAAAGAGAGAATAGATATTAAAAACGATAGAGATATAAAAACAAATACAAAATGGCTGAATCTGGCATAGATTTAGATTTTGACTTTGAAATCGATTATCAATGTCCCATGGATGAAGATAAACTGGAAGATGTTTTACCCTCGGTTAAAGTATCGGGTCCAAATTCCGGAGATGTGGAATTTTATGAACTTAAATCGGCTACACGAGCCATTCGACAAGATAATATACCAACATTTAAAACCGTTACACCCACCTCAAGGACACAATTAAAATTACAGTTACAAAGAGAGCAACAACAACAAGAGCTTGAACGAAGAGAAGCGGAGAAAAGAGAAACTGAAATAATAATAGCTACCAACAACAACAACATCAATTACAAAATAATTATCAAACGCAAAAACTTCAACAACAACAACAGCATCAGCAGCAATTACAACAGGAACAGCAACAACAACAACAACAAAATAGCAATATGACTAACTCTACACAGATTCAAATTCAAACGAATACTAACAATCGTAGCCATAATAATTCTAACAATAACTCGGACAATTATGGTTCAAAAGCTATGGATACATTAATGATACCTCAGGCTCAATCTAGCCCGGTAACGGTAAAGGTTCCCATACAAAGTATTGGAGTCGAATTACCGCAACAGGTTTTACAAGTAAGAACTATATTAGAAAATCCTACACGTTATCATGTTATACAAAAACAAAAAAATCAAGTACGTCAGTACTTAAGTGAATCATTTAAGAATACATCAGATTGGAGTGCACGTAATAATTTGCGTGTAACCGTGGCCAGTTCAAATCCTAATCAAACTCAGCAACAACAGCAACAGAACTCTGAACGTTCAAATAGCTATACGGGGGGCATGAATAATGCCAATAACAATATCGTAAACGATAATTGTTCTTCAGTTAATAGCTCTCCCCGTCAAATGCGTATAACACCTCAAGCTTCTCCCAATAGTGCTAATATAATGGATGATAATATGCCCCTATCTCCCTACAGTATGGGCAATAATAATAGCAATGGTGCTTCCTCATACTATTTGCCTTATACTTCTGACAATCAGCAATCTTTAAAATCCTTTAGTAACAACTCCTCGGCACCGCTGAATAATAAAAATGTTGGTAGTAGCCGTTCGAATCCTGGTAATTTAGTTAAAATGATGCGTAGTACAAATTTTATGACATCTTCGGGACCTAGCGGTCTTACCAGTCCCATACAATCAGCCACTCCCAGTCTCAGTTCAGTGGCGACCAGCAATTCTGAATTACCTCCCTCATTTGAAAGTGATGCCGATTTAGATTTTGAAGATATATTACATAGTAATTTAAATGATACTCTCCGTTTTGATGATTCATATTCTACGGATTTATCCATTAAACAAGAGCCTCAATCAATAACGGAAGCCGAGGTAAACGCTTTAGCTAAAGATCGTCAAAAAAAAGATAATCATAATATGATAGAAAGACGCCGGCGTTTTAATATCAATGATCGCATTAAAGAATTGGGTACTTTACTACCCAAAACAAATGATCCTTATTATGAAGTAGTAAGGGACATAAGACCCAATAAAGGTACCATATTAAAATCATCTGTGGATTATATAAAATGTCTTAAACATGAAGTACAACGTTTGAAGCAAAATGAATATCGCCAGCGGCAAATAGAGGTGCAAAATAGACGTTTAATAAATCGTATTAAAGAATTAGAAATACAAGCTAAATCTCATGGTCTTCCCTTAACAGACTTTAATAATACCTCAGTTTCAGCTCCTACTCCCACAACATCATATTTAAAAAGTGCTAGTCCCACGACACAACAACAGCAGCAGCAGCATCAACCCCAAAATCATCATTCTACACCTGTTATAGCGGAAACATCAGACAATTTAGTTGTTCACACTAAAAACTCTAATGAAAATAATCTTAATCTTGGTATGAATGTTAATGCCATGGAAGATTTAATGGATGATAGTAAACATCTAATACAAATTGGTGATCCAATGTTATCAGTACCCAGCAATCCATTATTATCAGCACCTCATTCCCCCAATCTACAAATGCAGTGTAGTGTTCATAGTTATTCCTCCAATAATGGCAATGATTGTAATGAAAATACGTCTAATGGTAACTGTTGTAGTAACAGTAATCAATTGTCTTTAGATGATATATATGCCAGTAGTTCGTCCATATCATCACCAGCACAGCCAACAAATTCAAATACCACCTCAACAACTCCCACACCCACCAATCATCAAACTCATATGCCTTCTTGCTGTGACTCTGGTGGTAGTATCTCGTTGATAAGCTCCAGTTGTCATCATAAACATCATCAAGATCATTCTCAAACAAATTTTTTGCAACAATGTGAACAAAGTCCCAACAACTGTAATTCCAATTCCAACAATTTTGGTTTATTGTCAATTTGTGCCTCTGACAATTTAAATGATTGTCATCATCACCATCATCATAATGGCAGTTTGGCGGCTTCACCTTCTTCATTGCAGCATGGTCGTGATCCTTTGCTGTCTTCATCACATCAACATCCTTTGGATGGTCACAATCATTTGGATACATTAGATCCTCATCAACATGATCTGCATCACCATCATCATTTGCATGATGATCATGATGATGTAGATCATCATCACCATCATCATTCTGTAGATCTCGCCAGTGCTATAATGAGCGATACTTTGTCTCTTGTGTCCTCAACGCCATCAGAATCAATGTTATTGACACCCGATTTCCTAGATATAGATATGTCGTGATAGTTATACAACGATAAACATTTGAAAAACAAAATTGCTCAACAATATTTACCAACAAATTTGCTCAAAAATAACTACACTACATTTTCCATTCTAAGAATTGATGGGAATCAAGGAAAAAATTCCATTTCAAATTCAGAAAAAAACAATTATAACATTTTAAGAATTTTATTTTCGATTTGGATTTTTACGGTGTAAAATACCTGCTCAAACTACAGTCGTAAATTTAGATTCATTATTAGGAGTCGGAAGTGCATGTAAATACATGTCTTTTGTCGTTAGCAGGACAAAGCTAATCAAATATCTCTGCGAATCAACAAAACGGCATTGATTTGTTAATGCATATTTTTGCAAATTTTGCAGTAAAACATATTTTTTGCAATATTGCTATAAATCGGCACGTTTTTGCTATTTAGCCGAATACCGAGTAATGTCCCTATTCGGGAAAATTATTCGGTTAAATTACATTTGGTTAAAGATCTGTATTTTTGTGTAAAAAATTGAGAAAATTAAGTTTTTTTTTTTTTTTTGATATCTTACACAATATTTTTTTCTCTAAAATGTTAAACACGGCCCTAAGTTTGGGATGATCTTTCAAAAATAGCATTGTCTTTTTTTTTTTGCTGATCCCCAATGTGAAGTGCGTTTTTGCATAAAATTTATATAAAAATTATTGAAAGAACTATTCGGCAAATATTCGGTAAAGTGCCGAATACATTATTCGTGACATCTCTAATATTTTGGAAGTTTTTGTTGCATATTTATCTATAAATGTATGTACTTGCATATTTTGCATTAAGATTTTTTTTTGAATAATTTAAAATTAATATTTTTTATAAATTTTTTTTTTTTTTTAAATTTATAAATTTTTTTCCGCATATTTATTTGATCTCGACGACAAAAATAACAGAAAACTACAATTACCAATATTCTTATGATTTTTACTGTTCATTTATGGACATACTATATATGATTATATATGAATTAACTTATAAAACGAATATTAAGTGGTAGCCTAATTTTATAATTACAAACTATGCGTAAATCTTCTTAGACACTTTTTCCTATAAGAACCTTCCAATATTGAAAATTATGAATTCGATCCTAAAATTTACTAGAATTTTTTGAAAAAATCTCGTAGGCTGAAACATTCCATTTCATTGGTCGAAGACTGTTTGAAAAATGTAATTCTCCATAAAATTCTTAATTTGTAATTATTCTTTTCTGAATTTAAAATTTTGATTCGATACAAACAACGTGTATCGTTGTAAATACTTGAATGTTTCAAAACAATTGAATGCATGTGAGTTTTCATGATTATTTAATTTAAAAAAAATCTTGTTTTAATGAGTTTGGCTTTTTTCTAGTACTCTTTCAACAAATTTAAATTAGATTTTTTTAGTTTCCAGAACCAAAACATTTAACATTTTTTGAACAACTTTTTTAATTGGTGTACTTTTTGGATACAATTATACAAAAAATATTTAAACGCAAAAGAGAAAGGAACAAAATCCACTATGTAGCGTAGAGTACTCGAGTATTGTGAATCTACCTATAATTTTAATAACTGGGACATTCCAACAAATTCCGATTCGATTTTAGTCGTTTTTGGGATGGATGTATTTCGATTTCATTGAAAATGAGCAAATTGGTATTCAACGTTCTTATGATGTATGTGCTGTGCTGTATTAAGTGTTTCGAAATTCGGTGTAGTTCCCGTTCTATCGCATCTCAAATTTCGACATTTTAAGCAAAACTAAGAAAAATAAAGAAATAAATTTGATAACAAAAACTCTATAGATTATTTGTTAGGACAATATCCTAATAAAGAAATATAGAGTATGGCCTCGAACTTGAATAATTTTCATTTTCATTGCACAATTAAAGGTCGAAAAACATAATTTTTATTTTTAATAAAAATTATATCAAACTTGTTCAAAAATTATATTCTTAAAAACGTTAAAATGCCCAAAATGAAGCCAAATTAACTAAATGCTTTTAGAACAAAGTAAACAAAACATTTGTTCACTTTTATTTTTAAAATCTTTAAGAAACAAAACTTTTGGGAATATTTATAATATTCAAGGGTCGAGGAAATTAGGTTCTCTATATAGTCCCTAACTTTTCAAAATAAACTCGTACTGGAAGTACTCAAAGACATAGGGTTCCAGGAGATTTCAAAAATATATTCGATGAAAGTCTTTCTGGCGTTCTTCGAAGTTGTCTGTAGACTAAATGTATGTTTAACCTAAAACGAACGAAAACAAATTTCGTAAAAATAACGAACATTTGTTTTTGTTTCTCATATATTTTTGACGAAAGTAACTGCCAATTTCCATCGTTTTATAATAGATAATCAAGCTCTAAGCTTTTTGAATTCTCCAGAATACTGTATAAAAGATTATAAGAAAGCAATAAAAATTACTCAACCAAACTGCCATAAACGTATTGGAAGCGCTGTGATCTGCCGTGCCGCCGCACCGACCGATCCGCACGCGAACCGCCAGATGCTAGTCGGGTCGTGTTCGGCACGGCAGGTCCCAGCGCTTCCAATACGTTAATTACACATTAATCACTTACCTTTAGCCAACATTTTTAAAAACTTTTCGTATTCCGCTTGAAGCATTAATATCTATAGGAAGTGCTGTGGGGCTTCTTTATTGTTCCTTTATATAATCAATTGCTTTTAGTTCATTAAATGAAACTTCTTGAGTTGGATGACTGGCATACCCACTCAAGTTTGGTGACATAAAACATAGATTACATAGATATCTAACTCTTTGACATTTGCTGACTGATTGCGTAACTCTTAAGAATTTGTTGAACATACGCCCTATACCTATACAAAAAATATTTGAATGTGTATGAAAAATATGTGTTGTGTTAAAAGATGAAGAAGAAGAAGAGTTTGATATCTATGTAATTTAAATTTTTTATATAATGTTTACCGGCAACGTACATGTTCCTTATTTATCTCATACTATTCACGACCGTATTATAGTAAAGAATACACAAATACTTTTTACAAACGGTTTCACTCTATTGTGTTTTTGAGAATTGTCTGATTTAATCAATTATTATATTGCACAAAAACACTTTTAGGCAATATGACTTTGCATTTGGTCAACATGACATTGTTGTACTCGTATACCCAGTTTTGGGCAATATGGTAGCCTTTTAGGCTACATGACTTTTCGGGCTTTAGGCGCTCAAAAAGCTCAAAACCAATAGTTTAGAGTATACTTTTTAACGACCTTTTGTGCTCTGAATCCGAATCTAAACTCAGGACTCTTCCAAGTTATCAAGTTTTTGCGATATGGTTACAATATAAAAGTGCAAAGTATTCGGGACGTTACTACACAGCGAATAAATTATCTTATATAAAACTCGTTACGGCATATGTTAACAGTACTCTTAATTTTTAAAATTGAATTTACTTGATATCTTAATGTTTCCTCCGTTCCCAGCAATAGCCTACGTAATTTTAAACGATCGGTAATTTCAAACGGTTAACTACGTAATTTAAAACGATCGGTTTATCTGAGCACAAATAGAGATATCTGATAGATTCAAAAAGTATTTTGATAATTACGAGTAGTACTCAGAAAAAATTGTCAACCTAAAATATCTTATAAAAGATTAGATTTGAATTAAATTAAATTTGTTTCTAAACAAATATTTAATTGAATCAATAAATATTTTAATTGTCTTTTTAAATGTATAAATTCATATTTTATTTTAGACATAATTCTTAAATTATTTTTTCATACACTGTATGTTAAATAGAAAATAGATTATTTAACAAATATCTAAAAGTAGAAGATCCCATCTTTCATATGAGGTAACATTTGTAAAAATCGGAGAAAAAATTAAAAGTTAGGGCAGTTTAAACATGTTGTATTTCTCTTAGTTTTGATAAAAATACTGATCTTTGAACCGCTTTTTAACGCGAAAAGCACTCAATTTTTAAAAACTTAATACAGCACATATTTCATAGGGACGTTGAATATCGATGTGTTTAATTTCAACGATATTCGTAGGCACATATCCGAAGATCGTATTAAAAATTTCTTGAATGTCTCAACTGTGAATTAAAAAAATATGTATTTAGTAAATAATACAATTTTGTATGCTAAGTTTAGGAAGTATCCTTACATTTTCATATATAACTTTTAAACGCCTGGACTGATTTTGCTCATTTTCAACACCAATATGCTTAGGAATATGATAAATATTATGTTAGAATTCTCTAACGACCTATTAGGGGCGTGTAAATGATTTCGAAAGACAGGCAGACAGAAGGTATAAAAAGCTAAAATGTCGACTCCATTATTATGGTGTTATTATTTTGACTTTTATAAAAACTTTTTTTGAGCTTTTATTTGAAATTTTTAAAATTACTGTTCTTATGAAATTACAGAAAAAAGCCTACATCATTAAAGCTTAAATAAGAAACTACGAACATTTATTTTAATAATGCATGACACTTGCTTTTTATATTTTTTAAGTGCTTTATATTCAAAGTGTTTAAAAAAAGATTAAACTGAAGGCCGGAGTCATATAGGATTAATAAGTTTTTTTTATAAAAAGTGCAATAAGGCCTGTTTAATTTATCAAAATTATAACATGGTTCCGGGTGCGCAAATATTTATTCGCAGATTACTCAAAACTAAATGTTGTTTTTTAAAAAATAGCCATAAACCTTAAATTAAAAAGCCATACAGATTAATATTAAAGTTAGATTCACAATACTGGAGTGCAAGAGTAAATTTGTTTCCTTCTTCCTTTACACTTACTTATTTTTTGTACATTTTTTTTCTAAAATCGAATCCTTACACAGAGGCCATTTTAGTGGACAAAAAGTAATGCAAATTTCAACTAAACTAATGAAACTTTTTTTCACAAACTGATAACAAAGTGAACGAAAAATTAACAAAAATCTTCATATTTTAGGTTTTTGATCAAATTCCTTCATTGAGTGAATGAAATTTTTAATAAATACGATGGCGCTTCCAAAATTTACCGACCTAACAAAGAAAACACAACAAATTTGGGAAATATTTTCTTTATTTCTAAACATAATCATCTTTTAGCTCGATACTTTCCCAGTGATATTTAATAGCTTTAATATCCTGTTTATAGTAAGAAGTGTTAAGCTCATTAAAATAGCCATATCTTCAGTGTTTGGCAAATCTTTTACCAAAGAGTCATTTCTTCAAGTTTGGAAATAGAAAATAATCCGAGGAGCTAAATCTAAATTCATTGATTTTGGCCATCGCAATAGAGGATGTGTTTCGACGCTGTTTTTGTTCTATTGTGAGCAAACGCGTCACACATTCCGCGCACAGCTTTTTCATCTCCAAATTTTCTTTCAATATGCGATGTATAGAACTTTAAGAAATGTCTATAATTTCAGCCAGCTTACGCGCCTTCATCTAACGATCATTTTTTTTTTCATAAAGTTTCAAGAAAACTTGCATTTATTTAATGAATAGTTTCAATGGACGAGTTCCAGTGCAACTCCATTATTTTAACACAAAAATTCATTAATACCATGCAGATGATTCTCTAAGTGTAGCACAGAGAACTCCAGCCAGTTAATAATTAAATAAAAAACTTTGAACTCTGCACACAGTTTTTGATACACTGAGAGAAATATGTATCTGCACGATATTAAGCAATGAAGTTGCATTGCACTATAACTCGTAAATTTAAACTATTCATTAACTAAAGTATTCATGAAGTAACGTTTCATTAGCTTACAAAAAATTGCCATTATATTTGTTTTATGGAATTCTCTTTGTGTATTGACCCGATTTATGAACATTGTGGAAGGGTCAAATATCGAATTTTGACAGTATTGTGAATAGACCTTAATTGTTAACAAAACTTCAAGTTCAAAAAAGATCAAATTTTATTAAAAATCCATGTTAAAAAAAAAAAATCACAAACAAATTTTAAAAGCTGCTTAATATGGCGATTAAAATTTGCTTAAATTGACAACACTGTGCAATGTTAAATTTAAGAATAACGGTAAAAATGCTTTAGCGTTACCACATCATTGTTATCTTTATGTATTATCACTACTTAACACTTCTCCCTCCTATAATTTAAGATATCTTATTCTATAAATATGTAATATTTTAAAAATTTATCAATTAAAAATATTTTAAATATTTTTTTTTTTTTTTGTATAAAAATTCCACTAACAATTGGTCTTGTAGTTAAATCTTTATATTGCTATATTTATCTATTAAAATATATCAACATTTTATTAATAACATTATGAAAGGCCAAAAAAGACCTGCACTTGCAAAACATAATTTTTTTATAATTTCGGTACGAATCTGGCAAACAAACATTTAAATATCACACGGTTAGTTTTCGTCAACCTTTAGATTTTCCTTGAACACCCTGTTTTTATGCAGTTTTGCTTGAATATAATGGAAATGAATTTGAAATGTTAAAAACTTTTTATGGTTTTGAAATCTGCGGTATTTAATTATTAATTTCAATATAATGTTTTTAATGTTGAAGGATATTTTGGGGATTTTATATGGAACTCGAGAAATCAAATTTTTTGCTTTAGTTTTTTTAGTTTTTACTGCAGCTAATATATTAAGTTTTCTTTTTTATTAATTTCACATAAATTACACAGAAAAAACTAAAATCGAGTTTCAATAAAAATATTTGTTAATCAAAGTTTAATTGAATTCGTTCCTATTAAGGAAATTGTAGTATCATTTAAAATAATTAAAATAATACTTAATTGATTTTATTATCAATTAAGATTTTAATCATATCTATTAAAAATTTAATTGAATATTGTTTTTAATTTCAAACAAATTTTAGTAGATACTATTTAAAATTTAATAAAAATTTTGCAAAAGTAAAAAAAAACGCTACAATTAAAAAAAATCGTCAATTAAAAAAACAATTTAAAAAAATCACCCGTTCCAATATATTGTACAACCTTCCAATATGACATATACACTGGAAATATTTTGCATAATAGCAAAAGTTGCACAAGAATATTGCGTAGTGTATGGGTACCTTAAAAGTCGTAAAACTTTTAAATATTCCTTGATTAAATTTGAAACGCGAAATACATTCTTTTAGCGGTTTTTTGGAATTTAGGTTTATAGTTTGCTAATTGCTACCACTTCCAAAAATTTGAATCTTTAACCCTCTACTCTGGGATTTTTTTTGTTTGTTTTGTACAAAATTTCGAATTTTTTTGCAAATATTTCAGTAAATATTGAGTTTGCGTATGAAATTTTTAATAAATAAAATGAATTTTTTTCATAAAATTTTCTGACATTTTAAACTGCATTAATTTAACGAAAAGTTACAATTTCCGAGTTCCAGTTACACTTCATAGATCTAATGCAACAATTCATTAATATCATGCAGTGTATTATTTAAAAAAAAAAAAAACGAAATCTGCAAGCTGCGAAAACTGAAATATCACAAATTTCCAATTCCTTACAGACTCCTGGAAACATAATTGAACTTGATTATATTATTTTACTCAAACGAATTCTTTGAAACTATAAAAACACGTTAACACGATTTTACGGTATTGAGACAAAAGTGTAAAAAACAGGGTGCTCAATGAAAATCAAAAAGTTGAAATATCTCGCAAACTAACCGTACTAGGGAGTTCAGACTGCGAAATTAATCTACTTGATTAACGTTAAATTACCTTTTTAATCTTCCTCGTTTACTTATCCATGTTTTGATTAACTTTTCAGCTAAAAGATTAACTCTGCCAGTTAAAAAAACCAAGGTGGCACCAATAGTGATTCGGCATAAGAGGAACAAGAAAAATGCCGTCATTAGCAAAAATGTTTGTCGCCAGCGTTAATTTTAACCTGACTTTGTATTTATTTTTGTAAGCGTTGCCAACCGAACTTATATAAAAACACAGAGTTGCATACAATTAGTAGTATAACACAGAGTGTTTTAGCAATAGTAGTCAGATAAAAAGAAAAATTAACAGATTAAAAAATTTTGTTATTCACCTTGTTTAGTGCTTGATTAAGCAGTTAATATCATTTTTAAGAGATTAACTTGTCTATGTGAATTCCCTATACGATTTAAATACATTTGCGATATTTGTGATCAGCATCCTATAGTTATATACTCAAAAAAAGGTCAGTAGTCAGCAACATTTTTGTTGGGAGGATCCTTGCAGAAAAATTGCTAATATGTATCAGTAAAAAAATTAGTAAACTCAGGAAACATTTTGCTGAATTTAGCAACTTTTTTGCAACTGTTTTAGACTTTTTTTCGCGTTTTTTTTTATGTGCGGAAATTATGTATTACAAGAGAAATTTGTCGAATAGTGTAATTGGTCTTGTAGTTTAATCTTTATCTTTCTATATAATCGTCTATTAACATATATTTAGTATTACTGTCAATTTAACTGACTCTAATTCACTTCTTTTACCTAAGTTTTATATAAAAGTCAACTCCCTTTTTCTTTTTTTTTTTTTTTTACTAATTTGTAGTTCAATTTTAATATTTTTTATTATATTTGTTGTTAAAAAGTTTATTTAGCTTTAATTATGTTTTTGTATTATTTTTGTTTTTTTTTTGTAGTTTAGTGTAAATTAAAAATTTGTTTAAATCTTAATGGAGATGTACATATGTCTCAAATTTGAACAATAACCTCCAATTTATCGTATATATTGTTATCTCTATTAAAATATCAGCATGTTGCACTATTCCAGTAATTGTTTTAAATAATACATACTATCTACCTACCTAGTTGTAAGTTAGTCTTTATTTATTGTTTTATTTGTAATTCTAACACGAAGTCTCAAAAAAAAAAAAAAATTAACTTTTTTTTTTAACGAAATTCAATTTTATTGTATTCGTATTATCTACTGCATAAAGCCATACAAATTTATAGTCAATTTTCTTTGTTTTTTTTTTTATGATAATGTTGATAATAATGAGGAGTTTCCGTTTCAAATTACAAAAAAAAAGTCTGTCATAAAAACTATAGATTGATTATTTAATGTATTTTTAATTTTTTTTTTTTTATAATAAAATTATATTTATGATATATGATTGGTTTTACCGTTATTTTGAAAACCTTCAAAACTATATTATTTATATAAAATTGTTAAGCAATATTTTTAGTAAAATGAGAACTTCTGCTTAAAATTATAATACTTAGAAGAAAGAAAAAAATAAAATAAATATTTATATAACACGACTGCTTAGCAACCAAGTACTTGTAATATCTGTGAAGATGTCAATCGTATATAATTTTTTTCACTGTGTGAAATAGTACTCAATATTTAAAATAAAAAAAAATAAAAATATCCTGGAATTATGAAATTTTTTGAAATTACTCTAATTTTGTTTTGGCAATACAAAATGTTTTATTAAATTTCTAAAGAAATGTTAACATCACCATTTTAATTTGTATTTTGTCTGTTTCTATTATTATTATTATTTTTTATATAAAATAGTAATCTAAAATTATACAGCTAAAATGTCTCATTATCATCTTTTAAAATTCATAATTTTATGCTTAATTTGTTTTTAATGTGTCTATACTACTTTTATTATTGTTATAAACTTGTAAACGTATTATAAAATATAATTTGTTATGGTCATATCATTCCTAGAATGGGCCAAAATAAAATAAAAATAAACAAAAAAAAAAAAATTAAAAAAAAAAACAAGTCTGAGAGTTTTAAATTACTGGATACATTAACTGTAGTGTCCCTTAAATTATGAATTGTGAAATTTTCATGTTGACCTAAAAAAAAAATACCAAATTTTTTTTTTAATTATAAGCAGGGAAGACAAATTTTATTTTTATGCTTTTTTAGGATTTTTCGATTTTGAGCTTTAAAATAGATTTTTCTGTACAAAAAAACTCTGATCTACGTTTTTTACACTGTATGTCGTTTTCTTGCAAAAATATATTTTTAGTTGTGACAATTTTGTTGAACAAGATCGATATATAAAAAATATATAAAATATAAATAAAAAGCTTCCAAGACTCCTGAAGTTTGCTTTAGTAAGCATGAAAATGCATTAAAGTTAATGATTGATTTTTAGCATGGTTGGCAGGCAATACCGCTAAAATACTGTTATCGATTCAAAACCATTTTTTTTTTTTTTTTTATAATTCATAACATTAATGGTGCCTCAGCGCCTTAAAGGCATCGTAGAGGCGAGTTGGCGTTAGATATTACATATAGTTCACAATTATTTGATATAATTAATCAAAGAATAGATATAAAAAACATATCGCACTTGATCAACAAGAGGGTATTAACTCAAAATTTTTAAAATATCACTTTTTTTCAAGAAATCAACTAACAACATCAATATCTATCTTTTGTACAAATTTCAACGTATTCCGATTACTCTTTCATCTCGAAAACCACTTTTGAGACCATTTTCATGATAATGTAGTGATTACCTTTATTTGAACAAAAATGTATTATTTCGAGTTAATACAAAAGTTCAAATAGAAATGAATCGTATATTTTCATAAAAAAAGGTATTATTTTGATTTGAGCCTTTATTTATGTTAAAAATAATCAAACTGTTTTATTTATATTTGGTTGTATTTTGAGTTGATACTGTTTTGTTGATAAAATTTGTTTTATTGTATAAATTTAAATCGACAAAATTTCAAAAAAATGGTATTAACTCAAAAAATTGATTTTGTTTTGCAATGAGTGGACAAATTTAAAACAAAAACAATGTATATATATTTTCAAATGGAATTTGCTTATTATGATATGTTTGAATTTTTAAATTCTGTTAAAATGTGGCCGTAAACAGTTTTTTGACTCTACTGAAACTTTTAAAATTTTGAGTTAATACCCTCTTGTTGATCAAGTGCGATATAAAAAAAAAATTATAAATTTAATTTATTTTAATTTGTACAAGTGAGATCATTTCATACTTATACAAGTTCCTCAATATGTTGCAATAAATGATTCTTTAACATTGTTTAAGTACTGAAATCCTATTTACATTCTTTATATTTGGTGGCAAATTGTTAAACTCACGACTACCCATGCATTCGATACGCTGTTTGGTTGTTTCCAACCTACACCAGGCTACCGTTAAGCTCCCATTGGTCCTTGTGCTAATTGAATATTGATTGGTTCGAAAAAGTATTGTGTGATTTCCAATTTTGTGAATGCACTCAAAAACATATAGCAACAATTGCATTTTATAAGTTCTACAAATTGGTAATACGTTTTGGAATATATATCTATATAATGAAATGGTTGGATGTCTGACAGGATGATTTGACACTAATTTTAAAGCCTTGTTTTGCAGGCGCTGAAGTGATTTGAATTCAGTGCTCTTTTTGTAGGCATACAAAACAGCTAAATAATTAAAATGGCTTTGAATTAAGGCATTGTATAATAAAAACTTGGTATTTCTATCAAATTTGTTTTTAAACTTGTATAATATACCAACGGCTTGTGAAGTTTTGCCTTTAATATATTGGATATGGTCACTCCAAGCAAGGTTGCTTTGCAAGTGTATACCCAAATACTTCACTGTATGAACCTCCGTTACTTCACTTTTTTTTTTTTTTTTTTAAAAAGAGAAGCAACACTCAGGAAATTCTTCCTATTAATTAATGTGTTGCTTTCTTTGGAAAGGGGATAGTGGAGACAGGAAAGGTGTTGAAAGATGAAGGGCTTCAAACATGGCAACACTGTAATTGAGCGAGATGATAAGTCTTAGAACAGTTGTTGCTTGCCACGTGATGTAGAGTTGGCGAATTTATTGAAGCTTTTTGTTTCATAGCCCTGATTCATTATTTTACTTCGGTGGGGTTATGTGCAGATTATACGGCTTGAATATTATTAATTGCATTTAAGATCAGTTTAATTATTCTTGCAAATTTTGATAATAGGGACGCATCACGTTCCATATATGCTTTGACAGCAGTCTTATGTTTGTATGGGGAACTCCGCATTCGACATCATTATATAAAATTCGTTCAAAAATATTATCAACTAGCTGACCCGACAGACGTTGTCCTGTCCAAATATGTATGAAAAATGTTTGTGTTCGATTTGTGAAAAGCTCTTTGAAATTTGTAAAAATAGTTAAAAATAAAAAAGAAAACGTATTTTTGAATGATAATTTTTATTTTTATAGGTTTGGGGTATGTTTGATTTACATGTGATTTGAAAATATGTACAATGAGTCGTATGGTGTTCTATTTACATTTTAATAGAAAGATCGATGTTTTCATAACTAATTAAAATATTGAAATACTTTTTTCGATAGCTTTGCTGTGATTCATTCATTGCAATGCTCTATGATACACGACATTTTTTGTTTTGTTGTCTGGAGCGTAAACAAATAAAGCTGACGGTGTTCCGACACGGGAACAGGCGACATACAATGGATTTTCAAGGTTAATGCCGCAAACACGCAATGATTGCCCCTGAGATTTGTTAATTGTCATTGCGAATGCAAGCCGTACCGGAAACTGCAAGCGTTTAAATTCGAATGGCATATCGGTCGGAACCATTGGAATCCGTGGTATCAAGACGTCTTCTCCTTTGTACTTTCCTTTAAGTATTGTTGCTTCGATGATGTTATTCATCAGGTTTTTTACCGCAAGTCGGGTGCCATTACAAAGACGTGGTTGGTTTATGTTTCGTAATATTATGATTACCGATCCGACTTTCAGTTGGAGATTGTGAGGCGGTAATCCGTGTAATTCCAGCGAGTTTAAAAACTCGGTGGGATAGTTGACGACATCATCCTGGGAAGTAACGGAATCCACTGATTTGTACGTCTTCAATTCGACAGCTATTTCACTTTGAATCTTAAAATTCAATTCGTTAACATCAACGTTTTTCGCGGCCAATATAGCACGTTCGCTCAACCAATCATGGTTTATGTAATTTTGTGCAATGTTTGGAAACACCTTTCGGATGAGTTCCGATTTTGATTCAGTAAACTGTCAGAAAGCGACGGGAAATTGAATACAACCGGTCGAAATATCAACCGGGATTTTTCCGTTGCCAATATCCAGCAATTGTTTGGAAAATACTTCTCCAGATTGATCGTTCTGCAGCTCGACACTCATGTTCACAGTCAATTTTAGTTTTTTGACGTATTTCCACAAAACGGACGACTTCAAGCATGCGTTTAGTTCATCTGCTGGCGTTGACCGTGGAATCACCGGCAATGTTTGCCGAAAATCACCTGCCAATAAAATCATCGCACCACCAAACCGGCTTTCATTGTTTCGTAAATCTTGCAACGTTTTGTCTAACGCCTCCAAAGACTTTTTATGCGCCATTGTACACTCATCCCAAACGATCAGTTTGCTTTGCTGCAAAACTTTGGCCATCGCACTGTTCTTAGAAATGTTGCATGTCGGATTTTCACTGATTTGCATATTTAATGGCAACTTGAGTGCTGAATGAGCAGTTCGACCGCCTTCCAACAACGTAGCAGCGATTCCTGAGGAAGCAAGTGCAAGTGCAAGATCATGCTGCGAGCGTATCGTTGCCAAAATCAACGCGATCAAAAAAGTTTTTCCAGTTCCACCGGGAGCGTCCAAGAAAAAAATCCCTCCAGTTCCATCGTTTACAACATTCATAAGAGTGTCGTACGCATATTTTTGTTGTCGATTCAACAGTGGAACGTTTTTTCGAACTAATTCCCTCAAGGCATCGCAATCATATTGTTTTTCGCGTCGCAACTCTTGATTAAATGCGTCGTGCATTGGACGATTGGGAGCTGTCATGCCTAACTCAGATAATACCTTGTTCGACATCATCAAGCACATGTCCTCAATTAATATCAAAGCCTCGTTGTGAATTTCCTCCCTCAGTTGCAAATTTGGATTTGATGTTCTAATACGCATCTGATGCAAAATATCATCACACATGGCATCTTTGTATTTGCTCCACAAATCAGTCGGTTTGGATGGAAAGCATGTGGAGATAATTATCGAAAACAATGTTCGTATTTGATGAGCATTTGATGGAAACACTGCATCTTCGAGGGTGTATTCCCAATGAGTGTCATTCTCTAACAATTGCAAGCGTTGACACGCTTCTCTTTTCTTTCTGTAAAAAACTGTTGTGGACGAATATGAACATTAAAAAAAAAATTAGCCAAAACGGTCTAGGCGTTCTGCGATTATAGATGTAGTAAAAAAAGTGGGCGTGGTCAATTTATCTTTTAGTAAAAGCTTAAACGGCTGCACCGATTTAGCTAAAGCAAAAAAAGTTGACGTAAAAGTGGGCGTGGTCAATTTTTTTTCTCATTAAAAACTTAAATTGTATTACTACGAATGTTTAGGAAAAAAAATAGCCATATCGGTGCAGCCGTTTCCGATTTTAGATAAATCGAAAAAGTATGCGTAAAAGTGGGCGTGGTCATTTTTTTTTCAGTAAAACCTTAAATTTGATTACTACGAACATTTAGCAAAAAATTTAGCCATATCGGTGCAGCAGTTTTCAGATTTTAGATAAATCGAAAAAGTGGGCGTAAACGTGGGCGTGGTTTTTCTTTACGTAAAAACCTAAGTTGGACTATGACGAACATTTAAAAAAAAAATGGTCAAAATCGGACCAGCCATTCTCAACTGATGCCGTTACCAACGAACGACAATTGATTTTTATTTATATAGAAAGAAGAAGATGATCGTTAAAACAGCAATTGGTCTGAACTTATCAGCAGTGCTAGCATTCTTCTCTTTTGGTATTGGTACAACTTTGTGTATTTTTAAAACATCCGGATATATACAACTGCTTATTATGGTGTTAAAACGGTTTGATATATAAGGAGTTAACTCATTCAACTGACTATCGTTATCCCTAAAATACCGTTATCGAAATAAATGAAATAGCGTTACCCTTAAAATTCCGTTACCGAAATAATCTAAAATAATTCTTTAAAACAACAATACCTTTACTTTTTTAATTAATTTAAGTCCCACCTACACGTTTTATACGCGTTTTATATCGTTACATGATATATAATAAAAAAAAATAATATAAATAATAAACAAATTTGTTCGTATGTAAAAAAACGTTACCCTTTTAATACCTTTGCCGAAATAACTGAAAAACCGTTACCATTTTATTTCGTTACCGAAATATCTAAAAATCCATTACCACTGAAACACTGATACCGAAACAACTTAAATACCATTAACGCTAAAAAAAAACCGTTACCGAAATAACTGAAATATCGTTACTCCTAAAATACCGTTACCGAAATAAAAGAAAATAGCGTTTTCCATCCAAGGTTTTTAGGAAATTTTTTTTTTAGTTTTAATTTATTTGTTATAAAATAAATTTAAATTTTATATTTGTATTTTTTTTATATTTAATATTTTATTTATAATAATATGATATTAAACCGAACGAAGTAACACTCATTTAACAATTCTTACATCATCAAAATCTACAAACAAAAACGTTCAAAAACGCGTATAAACGGTTCTGCACAGATTTCCAAAATCTGTTTTTTTTTTCTTAACTCTTAAACCGGCCTAAGATTTTTTGCAAAAATAGAAAATATGTTCTTCTACAAATTTATAATTTCGTTGACTTTAGGCAATATGGGCCAAAATAGGTTTAGAGCGCAACTCAAAAACTAGTCCATAAAAAGGAATAAGTTTAGGCGTTAATACTCCCACTTTCCAAGATAAAAATACAGTCCAAAAATTACACTTCTTGTGCTTTTACTTAAAAGGATAATGCGATTTTCGTTTTTCGAAAAACGCGAAATTGAGAGAAAAAACACCTATATACTGTGTTTCCACTTACATGTTTTGTGCAAAACATGTGTTTTGTTGAGAAAAAATGTATGTGAAAACATGAACAAAACATGTTTTGTTTCAAAACACGCCCAAAACACCTCCAGTGGAAACGTAGCAATATATATTGATCAAACTTAAATTCTTTGTTAATAGAACTAAATATAATCTTTTTGACAAATTTCATAAAAGTCCACCCATACGTTGTTAAGTTAAGACGATGTCCTTTAAAGACAGCCTATGAGAATATTGTATGTCCTTGGACAAAAACAAATGATTTTTTTAAAAGCTTAAGTTTCAATCGTACTTTGGGTTTACTATCAACGGTTTCTAGTTAACATACATATGTTTTTAAGATTTTTGAAAATTGTGTTGTATCATTTTTGGTAGTAAATAATCCTTGTAGATTTGGTTTATGGTGTACGTTTGATAAATTTATCAGAATTTACCAGAACCAGCATCAAAATGTAGTGTCCGACCGAACAGTTCGGCCAAAAACTTATATTTTGTCGGTTTTTTGATATCTAGAGGCAATAATAACAAATTTTGGTATTGGAAACATGTTTGTTGAGCCGATTTAATTCCATTTTGTGTATAAAATTTAAGAAAAAATCCGAAGTTTAGCTATAAAGTTAAAAGTTCGGCCGCCGAACTATTTTCAATTTGGCCAACTTTCTGAGGCCGAACAGTGAATTCATTGCTTAACTACAGACTTTTCTTCAAATTTGACACTCAAAATATCATCTAATCAGCCCAATAAACATTTTTCCATCCGCCAAATTTGTCCATAATGCTTCAAAATACCGAATACAGACCAAATGCATTTTCTGGCCGAACTGTTCGGTCGGACACTATCAAAATGTATTGCACTAGAATTTACAACGCTGTGGCGAAATACCATACAAAAAAACTAGTAAACACGCGTGATAAATTTATCAGCAAAAAAAAAAACAGCTGACTGCTCTGCCGTCAAAAAAATTTATTTTATGTTATCTATTGGAAAAACTAATAAAAATATGAAAACCCCAGTTTAAAACGAAAGCATTTTGCACTAAAAACTTTGCGATTTTTTCTTTTTCTGTAAATTTTGGCATTTTTCTTAAATTAAAATAATTTTTGATATATACATACAAAAATCAGCTGATTTATAAATTTACCATACATAAAAAAGGCATTCACGCTTTGCTGTGAAAAAATCGTAGTAAATATAACACGAAGTAAATATAACACCAAGCATGAAAACCGCTAATATATAACGCTCTGCCTAGAGCGCTTAAAACATTTTCTAATTCATATGCTTTACAGAGGCGTCGTCTTATTGCTTATGAACAAGCACATATTACTGATTCATAATTTTCAATACTTTTTTTAATTAAAAAAAACATCGACTTGTTATAATTGTCTATTTAAATAGAGCACGAGGATCCTATACTTCAGATATTAACAGAGGAAGTAAATACTTCTACTTAGGAAGTAAATACTTCTATTCATTGATAAAATAACTATCGTTGAGTGGGTTTCTTATATTTTTATGTATTTTTAATATATTATTATTATCATTATTATGCACATTAGCTAGTAAGTTGTCTTTGTAATTTTGCTTAATTGGCCACATGAGCTTTAAAATTACAATAAAATGAATTAAATAAAAAAAAAAAAAAAAAAAAAAAAAAAATTACGAAATTTTAGTGCACTGCACACAAAAAATTACTCATTTTGCTCATTTGAGACCAATTTAAAATACCCCGCCTGGAGTGGGACTTGCCGGTTAGAGGGTTTGTAATTTGTATATTTAAGAATAAATGTTAGGAAATTGCGGGTGTTATCATTGAAATTCTTTTATTCGTAATTTAAGGGACACCTTAAACTACATGTAACAAATTAGTTAAAATATTTACAATACAGTGTGTTAAGTTGATAGTCATGAATTAGATTTCATAGTCTAGCATAAAAATTTTTAATAATAATAATTATGTATTTGCTGTTATTTTTAAAATTTAAAATTTGGCTTTATAACAATGCCCGAAGAAAGAAAAAAAAAAACGTGGTAATAAATGAAAATTCTACTGGATCAATTAAAACAAATGTTTTTAGGCTATTGTATAAAATTATAAATAAACTCGTTTAGTAAATTTGTGTGTTTTTTTTTGTGTTTAACAATCAAAATGGAAAGGCTTTAAAATCAATTTGTTTATTTACATATATACAGTGTTGGAAAGAATAATAGCGACTATTGCTAGAATTTCAATAGTTTGATAAAATCTTTGTTATAAAATGGAATTTTTATTTTTAAAAACCGTTATGTTGTCTACAAACAAAATAGTGATCTTCTGTTGTACCCATACTCTCAAGAAAATAAGTTAGTAAAACGTCTTGTAAATCAGATATACTATTTTTCAGCAAATATTTTGCTAAAATTATGTTTTCAGCTAAAATTGTAGTTATACTTATTCAGCACTTAACTGTTTTGAACTAATGTTTTACTAATATTATACTAATGTTTTACTAATTAATTTTGCTAAAAAAAAATAGTGCTGATTAGCACATTAATGAATGAATTAGATGTCACGGCATGTCAAGATGTAGTATTGACTAGAAAAATGATACTAAAAAGTACAACTCTAGTAAGACATATAAAAATATCAAACATGGACGATTTTTGTATCTGTTTTTCAGACATAAAACAAAATTGAGGATTAAAACAACTTAAATTTTGCGTTGTCAGCGGCTTGTGAAAATAATTGTCTATTAATTAAATAAAAGACAAAATAAAATATTTTAATGTAATAAAGATTAAATGTGTATTTGTAAACCAAATGTTTATGAAGATTAATAATCTAGTGTGGTAAAATTGCAAACAAATATACAGCAGGTACATAGACTAAAGCGAAAGACAAAGACACACATCTTAGTTAGATTTTTATGTTTCGTTTTTCTTATTGCAAAAAAAGGTTTGTACAGTGGACTCGCAGAAACGTGAACATCCAGTAACATGAACGTCCCAGAAACATGAACATTTTTTTTACATTGACTATTCCAAAACGTAAACCAAGTTCAATAGCTCTAAAACGTGAACACATTTTTTTTATAAGAAATGTTTCTATTTCTTCAATATTTTAGTAATTTTGGTAATTCCCGAATAATAATTTCACCACGTTCTTATAGTAAACACATTTTCTAACGTGAACAAAAAATCTCATTAAATCTTTTCCTGTATCTCCGAATTTAAGAATTTTTTATATAAAAATTGGTTTAAAACGTATAGAATTAAATTTAAATGGAATTAGCAGTTATTTTTATAGTAAATGTATTAGAAATTAAGAGCTGTTAAATATCAAAAACGTATTAAAATCAATAATTTGGGTATGCAAAAATTGTCTTAGATTCTGAATTTGGTCTATTTAAAATAGTCCCAGAATCAGAAAGATTTCTAATACGAAAAATTTCTTAAAGTGTTAATATTTTTATATAGGCAAGTGTCTGAATATTTAAAAATTTTTTCGTTTCTATAATTATCTGCAGCATTTGCGTTCCTTTAAAATATAGCATCATTTAGACAACCATTGATGTAAGTAGTTGAAACATTTTTTATTATTTTTTTAGATATTACATTAATTCATGTCGTTAATTCGGGAGTATGAACATTTTTTGTAACGAATTGCAAATTATTTTTAAAAGAATAACAAAAATATGTTTTTTATGATTTTCAGCAAATAAATTAACTGAAGTATATTTTTTCTACAAATTTTTTGAGTTTTTTTCAGTCTACTAATATTCAGCAAAAATTTTATGAATTTTTAGCAAGGGTATTTTAATTTCTAATCCACTAAGTGTATTTTTGTTTTTTTTTTTTTTTTTGCTGACATTAGCAACCTTTTTCCAAGCATCCTCCTGACCTGATGCTATGACTATTTTTTGCTGACTTTACTAACTATTTTTTTTGAGTGTAGTTTTCCGCCATTATTTTCATTAAAATTACTAAAATTACAAAATAGTAAAAATTGCTCGAGATTTACTTGAAAAAAATAATAGGAACGAAAATCAAAACAAATTCTTAAAACTAACTGAATTTGCGTATGATTTTGCAAAAGTTTCATAAGTTTTTGTTGGATTTTCGTACTTTATTTGTTTAAAATTTTTGGTGGAATATGGGTTCAAAAGTTCTATTAAGGTTCCTGCTAAGAAAACATTATTTAGGTGCAAAAAAAAAGTATAAATAAAGTCCGAGAAGCTGATTTTATAAAAATTAAATACTTCTATATCATTTGGTTAAAATTGACAGTGTAACAAGAAACAAAAAAAAACCAAAAAGCCTTTGGAAGATTCAGGTATATTTAAATTCATTTTCATCGGGATAAACATTAATTGCATTTACAATTTAGAAAAATTCAAGTCAAATGTCCACAAACACTACTCCCTCTTTCCTCCTCCCCATAACCTATTTTCCTGATATCAACACAATTCAATGCATTAGTAGGGGCATCCCCTAAGTGTTGGTTCAACATAAAAAAAAAAAAAAATTTAAATCAATTTCTAGTGTCCGACCGAACAGTTCGGCCGGAAAATGCATTTGGTCTGTATTCGGTATTTTAAAGCATGGACAAATTTGGCGGATGGAAAAATGTTTATTGGGCTGATTAGATGCTATTTTGAGTGTCAAACTTGAAGAAAAGTCTTTAGTTAAGCAATGAACTCACTGTTCGGCCTCAGAAAGTTCGGCCATATTGAAAATATTTCGGCGGCCGAACTTTTAACTTTATAGCTAAACTTCGGCTTTTCTCTTAAATTTTATACACAAAATTGAATTAAATCGGCTCAACAAACATGTTTCCAATACCAAAATTTGTCATCATTGCCTCTGGATATCAAAAAACCGACAAAATATAGGTTTTGGCCGAACTGTTCGGTCGGACACTATCAATTTCTGACCAGAGAAAACATGAAAATTGGAAAACTTTTTTAGCAAAATACAAATTACAAGAAAATTACAAAAAAAAATGTACGATCAGTTCAAATAATGTTATATTTCTGTAGTTTCAATGGCAAAACGACTAACTAACGCACAAAAAAATAAAAACCCATTTCAATCACGAAAACCACCGATTCAATAACTTTAGGTGCTGTAATTCCGCCAACAACGAAAATTTGCAAATTTTGTATGCTTTTGTTGTCATTTTCAAAATAGAATATACAACAATTTGACAATTCATATCACTAATATTGTACTCAAAAAAGTTCTACAGTTATTACATGACAGTTGTTTGCGTAGTAGTCAGTAGTAGTTGCTTTTAACTGCAATTACAATTGTTTTTCTATGTAAAATTACAAAACAACTATTTTGACAGTTATTTTAAAAAACAACTGTATTATTTTAGCAGTTATTTTAGTAAACAACTACCAATACATTACTTTTGTAGTAAACCGTTAATTTTTGTTGGTTATTTAAAAATAGACTATTATATCGAGTTTTTAAAAATTCTCGTTTAGTTTATATTTGTTTTTATTAATATGCTCATGTTTGCAAATAATAATTAGAAAATTTTATTGTAAATCCAATGCATTAAAACGGTATAACTGGGGTAACGTTTAGAATTTTGACTTTGCATTTTATGTAGGATATAGGAAAAACAAATTTGTAATTAAAAGAAAAATTTTTTTTTAATAAAAAAATATTTTTATAATACCGAAAAAATAACTTGAAAACAGTAGTTTTTACCAATTTTTACAGTTGCTTCAAAATTTTTGTACTACAAAATTGTTAGTTGTTTTTCAACAGTAACTTTTATTAGTAATTACCTTTATCGTCTTTTTAAAAAAAATTACAGTAGTTTTAACTGTCATGTTCAGTAGATTCTACTGTAAAATTGTTTAGGTTGTAAGAAATAGTAGATATTAATCGACAGAGATGGATAGCGTGTGAATTGCCACTTAAAAGTAAACTAAAAAAAATCGGTTAGTTTATATTTGTACCGTCTAGAATATGAACTTAAAATTTTCGGTAGGATAAACTAATTACACATTTTTTGTAATTGAAAAAAAATTAACTGTTAAAATAGTATTTTAGTAACGACATTGTAAGTTATTTTTAACCATATTGTCAGTAATTGTTTAACAGTTAAAAATAACAAACTTTATAGTTATTTTAGGGGTACATTTTTTGTCGTCATTTTATCTGCATAAACCTTTGTTTCAAATAACTGTTGTTTTTAGTACATTCTGCCGACAAACTTTTTTGAGTGTGCTTTCAGCAATTACAATTTTATATTCAACAGTTGTAAAACTAAATGACTTCATCATGAACATGATGGGTATTTTGGTATCGTCAAATTTTTATGATACTTTGATCAAAGAGTGATAAATTTGTTGTTTTACTTAGTTGATCTTTTTTTTTTTTTTGGCATCAAAGAAAATTAATTGAATTTGAAGGGCTTATTGTAAAAACTTGATAAGCCACATTTACTGTTTTATGGATTTTTGCTATTTTCTAGACTTTCATTGACTGATATTTGATATAAGTCTTGCTTAAACACTTATTTCAAGTACCTGGAGTATAAACGTCCAGCAAAAGTCATATTTTTTAATTTAGTTTTACTTTTAAAAGGCAAAAACAAACTAAAACTAAAATGTGGCTTATCAAGTTTTTACAATAAGCCCTTCAATTGAATAAAAAGCTGTAATTACACTTACCCTCAAAATAAAGTTTAAACAAGATTTCGATCATATGGTAGCGCATAAAATGATACACGAACTAGATTTCGAAGTCTAGGTTAAACTGGATTTTAAGGGTTATGTAAATGTAGATACAAATAAAAAATAAAAGTTTTACATTACCCCTGTTTCTGTAAAGCTTTGAAATAATAAAAAAAAAAATCGGTGTTCAAAAGGTCATAACTTTTGTTGTTTGAAAGATATTGAAAAAAATCTGTTTGCATACTGGGAAAAAAATAAGCGTTGATACATATTTTTTTTTATAAAAGAAAATTTAAAATTATTTTTGAAAAAAATTTGCATACTCATTTGCATTTTATTATCTACGCTTCGCCCAGAAAATGCCTTTTGTCGACATTTTAAAGCGTTATAGTTAAATTTGAAAAATGGAAAAATGTTTATTGGGCTTATTAGATGCGATTTTGAGTGTCAAATTTAAAGAAAAGTCCGTACCGGAGTAAAAAAATTTATATATGGTCTTATGTTTAATCATCTTAAAATATATTATAATATGTGGTGATATATGGTGTCATGCATGACCATATCTTATTATATGTTTCTTATATGGTAACATATATAACGATATATTATAATATCAGGCGCGGATCCAGGAAAAGGTTTTTGGAAGGGAAATTAGAGTATTTTTCATTAACTTTTTTAATCTTTTATATAGTTTTGTATTGAAAAATTTTATTTTTTGGGGAGGAAATGTTCCCTTTTCCCTCCCCCTGGATCTGCTCCTGTATAATTTATTGTACCTTTATAAAATTAGATATTAATCACATATGCTATAAGGCACAATAGATCTATTGTCATATATTTAACAGAACACTTAATCATATATGGTTACATATAAGCTATATAATTTAAGATATAATAATATATACTTACTCTTATAAAAAATATTTTGTGTATTATATAAGATGTGCTTTTATATATGGTGCCATACGAATAATGCTATTGAAAATAAAGGGTCCGCCAAATAACTTATTTTTTTTTTTGAAAATGCTATAAAAAAAAAAACTACTGAGAAAACTACTCTCAAATTTCTATTTTTATTTGAAAGTACAATCCTTCCGGTTAATAATGGAAAATTATTTCATTCAAATGCCTGCCTCGGCTGGCCATGCAGTAGCCTACACGATCGGTCCAATTTTTAAGCACATTATCGATTGTGTGCAGCTGTATTTCCTCCTCTTCAATTTTTGTGAACAAAAATTCGTTCAACATGGCCCGATAACGATCGCCATTGACTGTAACGGCCACTCCTTGCTCATTTTCGAAGAAAAATGGCCCAATTATGCCTCTGGACCAAAATCCGCACCAAACAGTGACTCGTTTTGGGTGTATCGGCACACATTCTGCAACATTACCATGATTTTCAAAGTAATGTCGCAATATTTCCCAGCGTTGTTCAAGCGTATACACAACCATATTCGTTCAGCGGACGGATAAAACTAATTGTCAATTCAGACATGAGCTAAGTGTTACCATTCACGAAATAAGCACTAGTTGAAAAAAAACGTTAGATGGCGGACCCTTTATAATTATACATGACATTAAGATTAACAATTTAGTTTAAGATATGATTATATATGGTCCAACTTCATTCATATTTTGTATGCGTATAACACATTCCATACACCAAAAATTACTTACCTTTTTGGATCTAATTAGATCCAAGTTGATCGAAATTAATCCCATGGGATATTTTGAGATCTATCAGGATCATCAATTAGACATTTTTGGATCCCCAATTTTGAAATCAATATTGATCTAACTTAATCCGATAGTATATTTTAGGGATATAATATTATTTCATTTTCGCATATTGTTCGCTAAAATTTTTACAGAATATAAAAACAAGATCAAACTTTAGAAATGTAAAATAAAAAAAAAAAATCTAAAAAGAGTAAACCCCTTAAACATGTATTGCGGGGGATATATATATATATTTTTTTTAATTTAAAATATTAACTAACATCTTAATTGATTTTATAATTAAAATATTAATTGATTCGATTAAGTAATACTAGTTTCATTATAATCAAATTGTTTATTATATATATACATATCTCGTTTATATTACAACCAAAAACTAAAAGTTTTTGAAAACTTCTCGTTTCTGATTAAAAATTTGTATGAAATTTGACAATTATCACGTTTCACGTGAAAAGGGAAAATCAGCTGAACCCTGTCTAATAAAAAAATAATTAAACCCGAGACTTTCTTAAAGATAAATATTGTATTTTTCAAGTTTTTATATATGTCAATAAATAATTATTAATTGATAATTTGTATATGAAATCAAGTGATAATAATACAATTGACTTTATGAATTAAAAACAAATGTATTGATAAGAACAAAAAGATTATCCCCACACAGAAAAATAAAGTTTCATCGAAGTGTGAAGTCACATTGCATGTTTATCAGGTGCTTTCTAAAATGCTTCCAGAAAAAATGATTTTTGTTAACAATTTCCTACATGGTAGGTCACTTTTCTGCGGTTGAAATGCGCTGTCATGTACTTAGAGAATTATCTGCATGATATCAATGAATTTTTGCATTAGATCTCTGAATTGTCACAAAACCCGTCCATTGAAACTGTTCATTAAATTAACGTATTTAAAAAAAAAAAAAAATTATAAAAAATTTCATATAATTTATTAAAAATGTCATGCGACTAATGAAAAAATTCCATTGAAAATAGTTTCATTAAAACTATGAAGCTTTTTCATGAAGTTTAAGAAATTGTTCATTCACATTGTGAAGAAAACTTCATCAGTTTAGTGAAAATATTTCATTAAAACTCGTCCAAGGAATTCTCTCTGTGTGGCCCCTAAGATTAAAGTGTTATTTTAAAATCATTGAAATGTAGTCGGTGCTTGCCAAATCGAGGTTATTTTTTTTTTGCTGGGTTGGTACAGCCAATATTTCAACCACACTTAATTTTAATTCATTAATATTTCGGTCGTTGCAACCAAAATTCAGTTGCATTTACCGAATTTTAGTTAGAATCTAAACATTTTCTCTGTGTATTTATGTATATGAGAAATTTCAAAAATTTTCGACACTGAGGCAAAATATTTTCATTTTATTTTTGGATGACATGAATTTGGTCGTGTTATAACCCATTCATAATCAAGATTTTAAGTGATTTAGCTATGAGATTTGCAATTATCTCAAAACTGTTCACATGCGTTTTTGATTATCTAGTAAACAGCTGTTTATTTATTTATGGAACAAAATATTTTAAAAAAAACATTCTTCACTGCCGGACTACAATATATATTAACTTTAGATACAGCGTTAATATTGATATGCAAACCCTTTTTAGATAGGGATGACTAGCACAGAAAAAAATATTTCATGCTTTTTTCAATTAAACGGTTTGTTGAAAGTTTTAAAAGCTGTCAATTAAAAATTAATTGAATCAATTAAATATTTTCTCAAATTCGGAAATTGCTTTTCATATTTTTATATTATCGCTCAAAAGCATATTGTTGTTTTTCGTAATATTTATAAATGCGTATGTTTAGTGGTATTAGTAATAAACAGGGCAACCAGAAATATGCTGTATTATGTGTTTTCCTGTGCGTCGTATTGAAAAATTGATGAGATATTTGGATAAGTTTCTAAAAATAGAACTGTTGTGTTGTTGGAGTTGTCCTTCTGAGATTATGTATGCAAGAACAAAAACACCGTGTATTGAATAAAACTAGTTTTAATCACAAGAAAACTCGACCTGACGATAGATCAGTGAGCTAAAGCGCTCTGTGTAACGTGTAGTGCGAGTGCATGTGTCATTAGAAATCAGTTTATCTATACCACGGTCAGTGATTGCACAGAAAATTTCATATCGACGCAATCGTACAAATAAAAACATAACAAATATTACATTATTCAAAAAAAAAGACAGGGTCTCTGACGAAGGTTCAATACCAGAAACTGCGCAGTCTGATTCAGAAAATTGAAAATTTACAATGTAGTTATGATTTTTAGAAAATACATTCATTCTTCTCTACCACGCCTTTAGCTATTATAATTTTCAGAACATTTGACGAACTCTGGCATCGATTTGTTAGAGCATATTTTTGCATATTTTGATCATATTTTTAATAAAAAGTCTTACTTTTAATAAAAAGTCTTACTTTTAATAAAAAAGTCTTATTTTTGAGTATATTTTTGTAATTTTTAGAACAAAAGAATCTTTTTGGAGCATATTTCACGTTTTTTTTTATAATTTTTCGTTAATGAACAATTTTATATTTCAATAAAAAAAATTTCCAAAAAATTGTTTTCAACATTTTTCGGGGTTTTGCAAAACGATTTCGGAAATTAAGTAATTTTTGCAAATTGATATTCCCCGTTTTACGACTGTACTAATTTAGGTAAATTGAATCTTGTATCTCCTTTTTTGTTATAAATAAAATTCACAAAAGTGATTCCAATTGTACGGAAAAATAAGTCTTAAAATACGACTTTTTATTGAAAAATGTGTTTTTAAGAGCATATTTTTTAAATTTTAAGAGCATATTTTCCGTTTTTTATGGCATTTTTATGGGCTTAAATTAAATTTTTTATATCATATTTCTGGTTGCCCTGGTAATAAATATTTTTAATTGATTTCAATTTGATTAGATATTAATTCTTATTGGGTTTATTACTTTATTAAGTTAAATAATTTAGTTTCTGTTCTTTAAATCTGAATATTTATTTATTCTAAAACATTATCATAAAATTGATAATTTAATTTTTAAAGTTTAATTTCGTTGATTAAAAAATTTTTTAAACAGTAAAGAAAGAAAATGCAGAAAATAAATTAAAAATTATTTCAAACAAAAAAAAATAACTCTGATTTCAACAAAAGGGCTAATTTCTTCAAAGAAAAATTGTTTGCCATAGTATAGTCCCTACGCTTCAATAGAAAGGAAAAAACTAATTTCTGTGTGAATTTGTTCCCATAAGTATAAATAGATCTGCTAACTAAATGAGAATTTCATACCGGTTTAAATTCAATGTTAAAAAATTCAAGCTATAAAAAACGTTTGGTATGGCAACACCACTTTTATAAAAAACATTTGATATGGTAACAACAATTTTTTTGGGAAGGTATACGATATTGATCACTTTTTAATCAAGTGAGTTATTATTTATAGTGTCCAACTGAACAGTTCGGCCAGAAAATGCAATTGGTCTGTATTCGGTATATTAAAGCATTATGGACAAATTTGGCGGATGGAAAAATGTTTATTGGGCTGATTAGATGCTATTTTGAGTGTCAAATTTGAAGAAAAGTCTTTAGTTAAGCAATGAATTCACTGTTCGGCCTCAGAAAGTTCGGCCAAATTGAAAATAGTTCGGCGGCCGAACTTTTAACTTTATAGCTTAACTTCGGCTTTTCTCTTAAATTTTATACACAAAATCGAATTAAATCGGCTCAACAAACATGTTTCCAATACCAAAATTTGTCATCATTGCCTCTAGATATCAAAAAACCAACAAAATATAGTTTTTTTGCCGAACTGTTCGGTCGGACACTAATTATTTAATTGAATAATAATTCAATTAAAGAGCTATCAATTTCTAATTTAATTAGCAATTTTCGTTTTTGGCGGAATTTCAGCAATTAAAGTTATTGAATCGGTGGATTTCGTGATTGAAATGGGTTTTATTTTTTTGTGTGTCTAGTTTAAAGATGTTTTTTATGAAAATGAAAATTATTCGATGCCATACTCTATATTTCTTTATTAGGGTATTGTCCTTACAAATAATCTAACTTCGAGCTCATATATTAGTTCTCATTTAGTGAGAAAACTAGTTTATATGAATACTTGATGTTTTGCATGGGATTGTCACTTCTTTCACTTCTGATGATGGGAACCTAGAAAATTCCCTAAATAGATCTATCAACACATTCCTGAAAGTGGTCAATTAATAAATCAGAAAACAAAAACTCTATAGATTATTTGTTAGGACAATATCCTAATAAAGAAATATAGAGTATGGCCTCGAACTTGAATAATTTTCATTTTCATTGCACAAATAAATGTCGAAAAAAACATAATTTTTATTTTAATAAAAATTATATCAAAGATGCTTTTTTATGTTTTTAGTGAGTGGAATGCTGCAGTTATTTTCTTCGCCGGATGGATAATAAAGTCACAATTAACACAAATATAAGTGGAATACATGTTTTTTATTAAAAATTTAAATTATTTTTTCGTTTACATTTCCACCATTACAGAGTTTGTTTAGGTAGCACTATTTTGGCAAATTTGTCACTAATCACAGCTAAAATAACTAAAAATACTGCCAAACCGTGACTTTTAAAAGATACTGCCAAACCGTGACTTTTAAGAGATTATTGACCGGGTTTATAAATTATCTCGTCAAATTGATGTGATTATTGGAAGAACATTTTTTATGGGAAATCTCGTGAATATAAAGAGATAATGCAATTATCTCTAAGAGTACTAAAACCTCATTCATGAGAATGGGGTATTAGCCGATGCTAAATCCGTCCGCATTAAACATTGATCTTTAACGGTGAACAAATTATGGTGGTTTTAAGTTTAAGTCAAATTAAAAATATTAAATTTATAGTAATTTAATGTGCTAAAGTCCCAAAACTTATTTAACAAATTGTGAAAAGCATATTAAAATTGCAGTTTTGCTTGGTTTTAACTAAAGATACATGAATTATATACCACAAAAAAATATAAAAATACACTCAAAACCATTTTTTGTCATATACTAGAAGAACGTAAAAAGAAAAACGCGATTATTTTGGAAAACACACATTTTTTTCGTTTTTTTTTTTCAAACCTGTTGACTGTCAAATTCCATACAAATTTTTAATTGAAAACTTACTATGGAGTTCAATATGAACGTAGTATTAGGAAGTTTTTTGAGGCTATAACAATTTTGGTTTCTCCATAAAATATAAAGTCCTTAAAATAGGTTGATGCCTTTTCGATTTTATTATTAAGCTAATTAAAAACTTTTATTTAATTTATGTTTTGGCGGAATCAATACAGCGCTTTAGTTGTCACAAAGTGAAATGTATTTGGAAACACCTGTACTCGCTAATAATGAAAACAAAAATATTTTTTTTTCCATTTTTTCTATGACTTTTATCAGTAGTGAATTCACTCTAGATACCTAACTATGTTCTCAAGTCATGTTTTTTTTTGTAAAAAAATGTGAAACAAAATAATTAAGTTTCGCAAAATTTTTAAAAAGGTTGGTAAAATGTTTGCGTTTAATTTTTTTAAAATGCCTTTTTGACTCGAAGGTGCTGTTTATTAAGAAACTCAGTTCCCACAACATTTTGAAAACATTTACCCCAATTCCTTATAAGTTTCTGATGTTCGTATCTCGTTATTGGTGCGCTGACATTAACTTGGTATTAGGGTGGGGCGATTTGAACATCTTAATGGGCGCTTCGCGTTTCTGATTCTTGGGATTGTACTGAGCAAAAAAGTCCACTAGACCATACGTCTACGGTGAAAATCGAGCTTCCAGATTTTGACTTTTTAGCCGTATTTTGTGAAAGTAACAATGTGTGGGATGGACATATCACAGGAAGTAGGAGGAGCTTATCCAAGATTATGGTATCAATCTCTTCTTTGAAAGATTCTCTAGCAGATTAATGCATCAGTCATATTTGTGGGTGGGGTGTAAAGGGTTAATTTTTAATTTCAAAATAGGGCTTTTTTGCCGTAAAGTCAAAATCTGGAAGCTCGATTTTCACCGTAGACGTATGGTCTAGTGGACTTTTTTGCTCAGTACAATCCCAAGATTCAGAAAACGCGAGTCTAGTGGCTTCATTTTGTATTGGTATGGATCTGAAAGTTAGAAACCATGAGCAAAAAATTTAAAATTAATGGAGCAACTCTTGGAAGTTTCAAGTCATTTATTTTTAATTTTTCGACTTTAGCTTTTCAGCTGTAAAACTCCACATTAAAAAAAAATATATTTTAACTTGGAATATTTCACTTAAAATTGCGGCTAAATTGTTGGACTTTTATTTCGTTGACTGTACCATATAAGCTGTGTTATTGTTATCAAAACTTGACTTTAAAATAGAGATGGTCACATTAGCAAAATGTTACGTGAATCAAGCGTTGTTACTAGGGAATGTAAGTTAAAATTCACTCAAGTGCCCATCTTTTGAGCCCTTTATCATTATTAAACTTTTTACATTTAAAACAACAATATTCTCTACCTACGGATGATGGAAAGCATTAATATAAAGGGGAACTGTTGCGGGCAAGTTTCAACCTCCCAAATATGAGTTAAATATACAACTTTGACCTCATTGCTGAGTGTACAGTCAACATTTATGGAACCTATAAATTTGAAGTTTATATAAAAACAAACAAAAAATTTGTCTGTTACAAGTTCCAGTTATCACAGATTACACAGATATTTTACTATTTCACATTTGCTGTCACTGAACATTAGGCCGGGTCGATTTGTATGGAGGCAAAAAAATCGATCAACGTTCAAGGAAAATCGTATTCTAGGGATCAAAATAAGAAACTTTGCCGAAGGAACCATACCTCTAAAACGAATTCTGATGTCCCGACTTTTGACCCGTAGGGTCAAATTTTGAAAAAGTAGGAGGAATCTCTTAAAGATTATGGGAGATACTTCTTCTCCGGGAGACGCGCTAGCAGATTAATGCATAAATCATCATTCTAGGGGTTAAAATTTAAGTTAAAAGAGGGCCTTTTTAGCCGTGTTTTTTTAGCAAAATGTACAAATCTCGGGATAGAGATATTTCAGAAAGAAGGAGGAGTCTTTCCAAGATTAGGGTCTCTATTTCTTCTCCGGAAGAAATAGAGTATAAATATATTCGATCAAAGTGGGATTTTTCAAAATTTCACCCTACGGGTCAAAAGTCGGGACATCAGAATTCGTTTTAGAGGTATGGTTCCTTCGGCAAAGTTTCTTATTTTGATCCCTAGAATACGATTTTCCTTGAACGTTGAGCAATTTTTAAATCGACCCGCCCTACTGAACATACATAACTCATGAGAATGTGTTAGATTAGATATACGCCCTATTGAAATGTGCACGAAAAATATGTATTAGTTGTTAAAAGAACAAAAAGAGTATGATATCTATGTAATCTATGATAGTTAAGATCTTATCTCATATTGCGAAAATAAGTCTTAAATGTATAATAACTTCATTCAAACAATCATCATTTTTGCAATTATATAGCACATATTTAATTAGCGTATATTTATCTTAATTAATATTAATTTCTTTTCAATAAATTTCTCTGTCAAGTTATTTAAATGAAGTTTCTGAAATCAAGAAGGTCTTAAAGAAACAAGGCCATGCTCTGGCCCGCTGTTCACCAGGCGATAAAGTGACCGCCAAATTTCAATGTGTTAATGAAGCTACCAATGATTGGGAATATATTTTAGATACAACTGAAATAGTTGGCATAGTCAAATCAACGGTGGTGGGTAAAACCAAACCACCAAAAGAGGGAGCCACCCAAGAATGTGTTATACTTTGGGTAGATTATAGTAATAATTTGGTATTTTTAAGTAATAAATGCGGAGATCTAGAACACATATCAAATGATAAAGATGTAACAACAACTTTTATGGGAAAATGTGGTATAAATGCTAAAGTTTTATTTAAAAATGAAACTGTGTTTGTGTGTTCTTTAAAGAAAGGCAAAAATCCACTTGTATATTGTCCCATACAATTACATTTTAATGATTTCGAAAATACCGCCAGTAAAAACATAACGGAAGGACAATTTTGTAAATTGGCATTTATACACAATAGCCTTCCGATAGCTGTCTTAGATGATACCCATAAATTATGGCAGGCGATTAATAGAAAACGTAAAAATCCTCCTACACCCAAGGAGGAACATGTTGAGGAGGAAAAGAAAAAATTGAAATTAGATAAAACGGAAAAAGTTGAAGTTAAACCAAAAACTAAAGCAGAAAGAAAACGTACTGTTTCCGAAACTAAAGTGGAGGAACCGGCTAAAACTAATAAAGTTCTAGCTAAGAAATCTAAAAACGAGCAGAAAGATACTAGTGATGATAAGGAAACTTCTGTGCTATTCTATGAAGATAAGACTCCTGATAAAAAGGCAACAGCTAAAGTAACTGAAGTGAAATCTGCCGTAAAAATAGACCAAGATAAAAAACCGGTTGAAAAATCAAAACCTCTAGTAAAATCTATCAGTGGGGTTACTAATTTTTGGTCTACCGACTTAACAAATATCTCCACAAATGCTCAATCCTCGGATGAAGAAGATGATAATGTATCAAATGACGATACTAAAGCCCAAACAAAAAAGAAACTAACTGCTGCTGAAAAATTCAAACAACAACGTGAAGAGGAAGCTAGACTACGAGCTATTGAAGAAAAATATGCCGACACCAATCAATTACCAGATTCAGTAGATCAATTCGATAGACTGGTATTATCCGATCCCAACAACAGTAAACATTGGATTAACTATATGGTATTCCATTTGCAATCAACAGAAATCGATAAAGCTCGGTCAGTAGCTAGAAGAGCTTTAAAAACCATCACCTTTAGAAATTCCGATGATCAAATAAATATCTGGGTGGCATTATTAAATTTGGAATTACGTTATGGTAGCAAAGAGTCCTATAATGATACGCTTAAGGAAGCTCTGATGTATAATGAACCATTGAACATTTATTTGCGTACTGTGGAGATTATTACAGATGCCCAAAAAACACCAGAACTTATAGAGATTATTGGAAATATAACGAAAAAATTTAAAACTGAACAAGAAGTATGGCGGGTTTCGGCTAATGCCTTTTTTACGGTGGGTCTGACCGAAAGGGCTCAACAACTGTTACACAAAGCTTTAACCTGTCTACCAGAAAGAGATCGTAAGTATTACAAATTTTGTATTATATTATTTTAAAATTTTATGATCTGGAGGAATTGTCTCCAAAGGTACCTACATGTTTTGGTAAGTCGATCGTGTGTCTTTAAGGAACTTAATGCCTCAATCGAACAATAATTTATTCTAACGAATAAATTTCTAAAATGCCTATGATTGGGCCTCTTACAAATATATTCAAAAATCCATGCCTGACTTTCTTACAAGCGAAGTTTCCTGAGGCGTGCATCAATCAAACTTTAGTAATTAATAGACGCGACAAAATTAAGAAATATTCGTTAAGAAACACAACTGCCAAATCAAATTTCTGGGTGATAAAAAATTTGAAATTTGTTTGAAATTTTTAAGTTTGAGAACTTTTCAATATTTTTTGGCTCCACTGGATAGATCTTCAAAATTTCTCCAATTTGATATCCAATTTGCATTTGTTTTTCGAAACCAAGATGAAAGAAGCGCGAAAAACGAAAAATGGGATCACACTTTTTAACCCCTAAATATAAGATTATGTAGCTAAAAAAAAAGTAGGTGTTACTTACTTTTCTCCTCTTCTTTATGGCCAAGTAATATAGAAGTCTGGAATCTGAACCGCGTCGGGATACCTCCCTTGTTGCACTTTGTGGCGTTGTAATGACCGTTACACAGATGGTCCCGGGTTCGAACTCCGGCTACGACAAAATCTATTTAAAAAAATAATATGTATGAGTTTTCTATCCTTCATACGGATAGCTGCGCCCACCTTCTGTGTTCCCATAGCACTTAACCCCACCGAAGTAAAATAGTGTATCAGGGCTGTGAACCAAAAAGCTTCAAATATCCATAAGGTGGTGAGCCACAACTGTTCCAAGGCTTATCATCTGGCGCAATTACAGTGTTGCCATGTTTGAAGCCCTTCATATTTCCCCAATAGGAAGAATTTCTCTTTAAAAGAAAAAAAAATATATATGATGAAAGCTTCATTGTTATTCGTCCAATAAAACTGTTTAATAAATATTTATTAAACCGCTTCATAAAAATATTATTAAGATAATATGTTTCGGAATTCCATCCGGATCTGGCTCAATTTTCATACCGAAGTGTGTTAGTACTGCACTAGACTAAAAAATTTGTCCGTTTTGCTTCGGTTTTCGAGATAATGGCCATTATAATAAAAATGGCATTTTTCTGTGAAATGATGAAGAAGTTGTGTACAATGTTTCATAAATATTTATGAAAAGTTTCATCATGAATATGAAAACTTCATAAATAGGACAATATTTCATAGATTTTCGTCCAATGAAACTCTTTCATAAATATTATGAAACTTTTTCCCTAAGTCATGTTAGTCATAGATTTTAAAATTTTTTTGTATGATTACAGATACATATATTAGAAGTCCATTAGTGATCTCAATCGTGAAGTTTTCGAGTGAGCCATTTAAGGTCTATGATCTCCAATCGTAAATTTTTAATAGTACAATGGTGTGTTTTTAACGAGTTCTGTAGAAGGGTCAGTCTTTTATACTTTAGTAGCTTAATAGTGAGGTCTATAGGAGGCTCTATCGAGAGTCTTTTGGGAATCCAAACTAGGAGTAATTTTTTTATAAATAACCAGAGTTTAACTTTAACCACGCAGATAGAATTTTTTGGACAAGTTTTAATGATTTTTTTTCAATAAACTAATATAGTTTTCTTTACAATGTGAATGAAAAGTTTGTTAAACTTTATGAAAAAGCTTCATAGTTTTAATGAAACTGTCAAGGAAACCTTATCATTAGTCGTATGAAATTTTTAATAAATAAAATGAAATTTTTCACAAAATTTTATGAAAAACTGCATTAGTTTAATGTAAAGTTTCAATGGACGAGTTCCAGTGACCTTTCATAGATCTAATGCAAAAATTCATTAATATCATGCAGATAATTCTCTCAGTGTACAGATATTTCCATATAAATTTGACATTTATAACTATAACTAAGCACTAAACTTTGGTTAACTTGAGATAAGTTAGCAAGTCTAAATTCTTTAAAAAAATTTAACATTTTACTTAAAATTAAATGTGTCTCCGCTATCAGTCTCACTTGTAGATGGCGTTATTTTCTCATATGTCTATTTTATAATCATAATAAAGGCTATATCTCTGAAACTAAACGAGATAGAGTAAACTCGTTACTCCGTATCAATTAAGTACTCTTTATTAAATACTTATATTCCCGGTAATAAATATGGACCTGCCTCTGGTCAAATCCGGAAAGACCTTTTAAGCAGAAATTTTTTGTTGATTAAGCTTAAAAATTCTGTTGATTTAGCTAAATTCTGAGTTACTTTAACTACAACTGTCAACTTAAATTTAGGACACATAATTTATCAGACTGTGATTCTCAACTTCATTAAAGATTCTGTTGTCGCAAATTAAACTATTTAAACGGTCTTTTTTTTATAAGTGTAATATCAATGGTTTTTCATAAAAATCGTGTTATAATTGGATTTAAAAGACAAAAAGTTTAAAAGGTTTAACAAATTTGTTAAAAGAGAATTTTTCTGCGCAAAATAATTAAATTTCCTTATAAATTTATTCCGATTTACCGGTAACAAAATAAGGAAATTTTAATTTTTTGTATAAAATTTAAAATTTTTTTTTTAAATTTTGTTGAACTTTAAAGTTAATAAATAAAAATATTTTTTTAGATTTGACCTAACTAGTAGCTTCTCCTTTAACTTTTCAGATGTCAATACCATTGTAATGTTTGCCAATTTAAATCATAAACATGGTAACAACGAAATGGCTCAAACTTTGCTTGATCAAGTGGTTACTTCCTATCCCAAACGTGTGGATGTATGGTGTCAGTATGTGGATTTGTTGGTCAAAGAAGACTTGATCGATTCTGCCAGGTTGGTTTAATTTTTTCTTCATATTTTGTTTAAAAAGTTTCTCAAAAGCTGCTTTCCTTTTTAATATGTTTTTAGAAATATCTTGGAACGTGCTGTTGTTCAAAAAATACCTCTGCGCAAAATGCGTACAATTTTCAAAAAATATTTGGAATTTGAGGAACGTTTTGGTAACGAAACAAATGTTCAACGTGTTAAACAATTGGCCATGGATTTTGTTAAAAAGAATGAAAGTTTATAAGAAAATGTTATTTTTTGTTAAGATTTTTTTTTGATTTTATAAAAAAATTGAAATATGTAATAAATATATTTTAATTATTTTAGTAGAAATAAGTAACAAACATTAAGTTTTTTATTTAAATAATTCAAAAGGATGGTGGTATGTACTTTAAAAACTATTTTTTTTTTACCACAAAGTCGTGTTTTTTTAAAGACTAACAAAATATTCAAAAATGGTTTAATTTTGTTTTTTCGGACTTTCTATAATTTCATATATTTAGTTAGAATATTGTTCTACCTCAAGTCTAAAAATCGATTGTGAAATTAGCATATTAGATTTTATTTGTTGCTTTTCAAAAATTTGATCATTTTCATGATAGACGATACAATTGTTTCATTGGCATCGCCCAAATCTTCAGTTGTCTGAAATAGAAAAAAATAATTGGCTTAACTCAAACCGAGACATTACATACACTAGACAAAATAAACTCTATGAGAATCTTTATGTCTGCCGTAGTGTTTACAATTAAAAAAATAAGTTAGTATAAAAGTTTGTAAAATGTCTTGTAAATCAATTACAATCTTTTTCAGCAAATTTTTTGCTGAACTAGTGTTTTAAGCTAAAATTTTAGTTATACTTATTCAGCACTTAACTGTTTTCAACTAATGTTTTACTAATATTTTACTAATTTATTTTTCTAAAAAAAATTGTGCTAATAAGAACATTAAAAGTGTGGACGACAACAAGATGAACAAGTAGATGTAGCGGCATGTCAAGATGTAGTAGAGACGGGAAAAATTATACTAAAAGGTACAACTCTTGTAAGACATATAAAATCAACCATGGAAGATTTTTGTGTTTGTTTTTTATACGTTAAACAAAAATACACCAATAATGTGTATACATACATTGTAGATAAATAAAACTTAAATTGTTTGTTGTCAGCGGCTTGTCAAAGTAATTGTCTATTAATTTAATTTAAAACAAAATAATATATTTGAAATTAACAAAGATTAAATGTGTATTTGTATATAGTGTGGTCAACTTGCAAACAAATACACGATCAGGTAGGCAGGCTAAAGGGAAAGACATGGACACACATCTTAGGTTAAAGGGCTGTATACGGCATATTTTTTTGTTTCATATCTAGAATTACTGCATTTGGTTTCCTTTAAAAGATGCCACCATTTAGGCAATCATTAATGTAAGTAGTTGAAAGATAATTTTGTTTATTTTATATATAATTATTTCTATATATTTTCAGATATTAAATTAATTCGTGTCGTCAATGTGGTAGTATAAACATATTTATATTTTGTAACATATTGTAAAACATTTTTTAAAGAATCAAAATGAAATTAAGATTTTCAGCAAATAAATTAACTAAAGTACAATTGTTTGTACACATTTTTTAAGTTTTTTTCAGTCTACTAATATTCAGTAAACATTTTATTAACTTTTAGCAAGGATTTTTTAATCAACTAAGTGTTAGCAAAAATTTAGCTGAATCTACTAATTTTGTTGCTAGAAATCAGCACGTTGATTTTCAGCAAGAGATTTTGCTGACTACTAACTTATTAATTGTTACGTTATTTTAGTTATTCAATGCATACAGATATTTTTAGCACCATTATCCCCGAATTCCAGTGACTGGCTAGTTCATGATGAAAATATGGGAAAATATACTTTTCTATTTACAGACATTATTTCTTCTGATCTGGTCAGATTATTTAAGGATAACGCTATTTCAATAACGGTATTTTAGCAATAACGGCATTTTAGTTATTTCGGTAACGGTATTTTAAGGGTATTGATATTTTGGTTATATTGGTAACGGTATTTTAATGATAACGGTATTTCAATTATTTCGGTAACGTTATTTTAGGGATAACGATAGTCAGTTGAAAGGGTTTTGAATCGGAAACGGTATTGCAGAGGTATTGCCTTCCATCCCTGATTTAAATTTAGTACTATAACCGTTACGTAATATTTTTGTTCGAGAAAAATATAAAACGCGTTAAATGAGCTGAAAAAAATATCGATTAGTCATACTAATCTTGTTTTTCCAACTGGGATTTAAAAATATTTTATTTGTGTCGGCAGTACCGTACAAATTAGATGTAAGTTTATTTAATATGGCAATAGTGTTACAAGAACAGACCAAATAGACGTGACACAAGTGACAAATTGCACAATGTGGCCAACACACTTTAAAATGTTTTTCACATTTTTTGGTTGAGCAATAAAATTCAAAACCTCTGATTTCTTACAATATATTGTACAACCTTCCAAGATGAACAAGAATATTGCGTAGTGTATGGGTACCTTAACACGATATTTTGAAAGGTTGCCGTACATATCGAGAGTTCATAAAAAATTTTCTTGGTTAGTATTAACAAATAAAAAAAATAAAATAATTCTTTGATTTTTATTATGTTTATTAATATTATGTATTATTATATTTTATTATTTTATATATGTTTAAAAATAAAAAATAACATTGACAAAAAATATTAATGCCGGATTTCAGAACATTTTTCCTTCAAATTATAGTTCTATAGCTCCACACATGGTTTTATGCTAATTCGCGTTCTTCTAGATTGCATTCTTCCATGTTTTTTTATTTCTGCCCTTTAACTAAAAAAAAAATTATTTAAAGAACTAATGAAAAAAATACTCACAACTCAAATATATAATTATGTTCTTCCACCTATAATTATTTACAACACCAGCATTCCCATTATATTTTAATTATGCGCTATTACATAGCGAAATAAACAAATAGAAAATTAACTTGAAGTTTAAATTTTTGTTCGGATAGATTTTTGTTTTTTGTAATTTAACAATTTCAAAACTATATTTGTATATACAGGGTAACAAGTAAGCATTTTAATTGAACTAAAACATTAGTTGATTACATATATGTTTATCAGTTATTTTTATTTCTTTTGGTTTTAACTGCGGATTTATTTAATTGAGATATTTTTTGCATGTACATATTTTTTGAACCACTTTATTACTAAATTTTATCGGTGTATTGTTTTTGTTTGTCTTCCTACTGATGACGATTTTTTCGTAAATTATTGACGATTTTTACGATGTATATTCGTATTGTTTTTCAAAATAAAAGTGTGGCACCGCTACAGGGTTACTGTAGAAATTTTAACATATGTTTAACAAAATACAACACTGAATACAAAAAATAAAACTGAAAGAAGAAATAAAGAAAAAAACGCACATAACCAACAATAGAAAAGAATGATAAAAATATAACAAAACGATATTCTTAACAGAAAAATAATTAATTTAGTGATTAACAATAAGCGCAGGAGAATACAACGTTGAAAAGATTCGTGAATTGTAAAGATTTAAAGCGATTATTTCTAAAAATTGTATAAAAAAAAATTGAAACGAAAAAAAAATTTAGAAGAAAAAAAATTTTGTTTTGTTTAACAAGTTTACTGCTAATAATAAAACGGTACTTTCAAAGAGGAATATCCAAAAAATAAAGAAGAATATCAAGAAATTTGTTAAGTGCTTTTAAAACAACAAGCAGTATGTAATTTCGTTGGGTTTCCTTGTCCACATAGAAAAAGAAGAATATAAAGTAAAAAAAACATAAAAGAAACAAATTTTGTCTTCCTGCTTCTCATCATCATCATCATAAAAAAAGAATTACGTACAAAAAACTTGCTGGGCTTTTGTTTTTTTAGCAATTTACATAAAATATTAAAGATTTATTTTAGTGGAAAAGTATATGCAACAAGAAAATAAAGAATTAACATATAAAATTAATTGTGCAACTGAAAAAAGTGAAATAATATTCAACAAAATTAAATTTGTAATCGAAACGGTGGGTTGGTTGGTCGATATATGTGAGATTTTAAAGCTCTTTTTTTTTTTTTTAATTAAACATTAAAAATAAAGATATAAACAACCAATTAATTAAAGATTTTTATAAGAAAAATTAAAACGATAACGCAATTTCCTTAGTACTAAAAACAATTGCTCGCCAGCCATCAGAAGTTGTAAAGAACAAAGGAATATTCTTATTGTTGTTGAAAATATACATACAGAAGAAGCAACACACATTATAAAATATAAAGAAAATAATTAAAAAAATAGAAAACGAACAAGGCCCCCTTAATAACCAACAGACAGTTTTTGTTAAACTTATTACTAATACAAAATTCAGAACATTGTCATGGATCTTCAATATATTGTCTGTAATGCAGCCAGAGAAAATAATTTATCTCTATTAAAGGTGAGTACCCAACAGTTTTGCCACAAGCTGAATGTTGAAAAGTGCTAGATTGTTGAACAAATTGTGCTAGAAAATGCTAGCTAGCACAGTGGAGAAATTGGACTTTTTTTGAGCAAATTTGCCTGCAGCCCACAGTTAGAGTTGATCATTCTAGTTCAAAGAAAATTTCGTTAATTTGCATTTGTCGAACAAACATATCTATAGTGTCCGACCGAAGAGTTCGGCCAGAAAATACAGTTTGTCTGTATTCGGTATTTTAAAGCATTATGGACAAATTTGGCGGATAGACAAATGTTTATTAGACTGATTAGATGCTATTTTGAGTGTTAAATTTGAAGAAAAGTCTGTAGTTAAGCAATGAATTCACTGTTCGGCCTCAGAAAGATCGGCCAAATCGAAAATAGTTCGGCGGCCGAACTTTTAACTTTATAGCTAAACTTTGGCTTTTCTCTTAAATTTTATACACAAAATCGAATTAAATCGGCTCAACAAACATGTTTCCAATACTAAAATTTGTCATCATTGCCTCTAGATATCAAAAAAACCGACAAAATATAGTTTTTTGGCCGAACTGTTCGGTCGGACACTACATATCTACTAAAAGAAAGAACTAGTTCAATGAATTAGTTCAGTGTCCTATTAAAGGAACAAATCTAGTTTACCGGCACAGCTCAAAAAAACCGATATTAGGGTTTAAATATGTGAGTTTAGGAAAAAAACATTTGTGTCGGCGGGCTAAATTTTCCGGCCTCTTAAAGTTCGGTTACTTCATTTAATGGATATTCATTCAACTTTGCTATGCGGATGTCATTAAAAAGCATTTTTAAAGAAATTTAAGAATGAAAATAGATTTACTTCGGGAATTTTCGAGGTTCCCATCATCAGAACCCGTTTTGAAAAAAGTGACAATCCCAGGCAAAACATCAAACATTCATATAAACTAGTTTTCTCACTAAATGAGAACTAATATATGAGCTCGAAGTTAAAGATTATCACCATTGATCAAAAATAAATTGAAAACTTGTCGAAAAAAACATAATTTTTATTTTTAATAAAAATTATATCAAACTTGTAGAAAAGACAAAGTACGGTCTTGTTTACTCCCCCTTTACATCTTGTTTTTAAACAAAACAAAACAAGTGTGAAAATAAAAAGGAAAATAAAAACAAAAAGCGTGTATTGTATATCTACCAAAGGTAGAGCTTGCACATAACGAACAAGTTTTCAGTTTATTTTTGATCAATGGTGATAATCTTTAACTTCGAGCTCATATATTAGTTCTCATTTAGTGGGAAAACTAAGTTATATAAATGTTTGATGTTGCATGTTTTTTTCCAAGTTTGATATAATTTTTATTAAAAATAAAAATTACGTTTTTTCGACCTTTAATTGTGCAATGAAAATAAAAATTATTCAAGTTCGAGGCCATACTCTATATTTCTTTATTAGGATATTGTCCTAACAAATAATCCATAGAGTTTTTGTTTTCAAATTTATTAATTGACTACTTTCAGGAATGTGTTGATAGATCTATTTCGGTAATTGTAATTTTCATTAAAGTTCGAAAAAACATAATTTTTATTTTTAATAAAAATTATATGAAACTTATTCCTAATATTTGTATGCTTTATATAATTTCTATGCTTATAATAATTTTTATTCAATGACCAATATCCTAATGATCATGTTTAAACAAAAATATAAAGTCTTATTGCATTATCAAATTTTGTATTTTTTTTTTAAATGTGTACACTGTAGTGTACAAGGGTAGTCAAAGGGTTAACAACACTATAAAACCTTAAATATTCTATTTTCTAACAATATAAAACAGTTTGTATATAGCAAGTTTAACTTACAAAAATTTAAGAAATTGCAGTTTAGAGAATTTTTGATATTTTTTGAAAATTTTTGCACATCAAATATCAATTACAGAAGCATATTCTACAAGTTTATATTTCATTTGGTTTTACACAATCACCCAACTCTTGGAAGATAACAAAAAAATACATGGTAGTTGAAAATTTAAACCATTTTTTTTAGTTTTAAAATTTTTGGTGTGTTTTGTACCGGGCACTAAATGCCCTTCATAGCATAGAAATTTGAAAAGAATGGTTCGTAAATGTTCTAATTATGCTCAGTTGGGTACGACCATCATTGAAGTTTAAAAACATAAAAATGAGTTTTGTAAAAAAAAAAAAAAAGGTTTTTGCATGGCACATTCGCTTTTTAGTTTTAAATAGGCCAGTTTGTTGCGTGAACTGGGTTTATTTTGGGTACTTTAAAATCTAAAAACAGTGGAGCATAAAATCAAATTTAAATGCTGAAATTATATGGACTTTTTGAAAATTGTTCAAAAATTGCATCATTTGTTTTTACTTTTTTATATAGCATACAATGATATTGACAGATTTTTTAAACCTTGAAATAGTAGCGGCAACTCATATCGGCACTGAGTGCTAAAAAATTTTCTCTTTATCCTAAACAAGTTTTGCTCTAGCACATCAATACTGTTGCGTGAAATTCTAGTTTTTAGATTTTTTTTTATTTAAATTTTAAACTTACATAATTTTTACCCCCCCTTGCAGAGAAAGTGATTCACACAAACCTATTTAACGAAGCTAAGTTTTGGTTTATTATGGTGTAAAATAATAATAACGTGTCAAAAAAAAAAAAAAAAAAAATTAACCACAATTTTAAATATTTTTCAGAAAAACTTATCAAAATGAGTTTGTAAAATCTCGAAATAGACTTCCACTTTTGTTTACAACTGAAACTTTACTGAACCCAATATTTTCTAGAAAAAATCTGAAAATTAAACAAAATTGGTTTACATATCCGATATGGTGGCCAGGCCGAATTGAAAAGTGTATTTTCATGGTAACAACTTACAAATTCAGTTAGTACAACGATATTTACATTAGATTTCTGAATATTTGGGTGTTGCAATTGAAATTCAGTTGAACTAACCAAATTTTGTTGTGAAACCTAATGTTCAGTTGTACCAAACAACTGAAATTCGTAATAACCGAATTTGAGTCGTAGTAAACAAATTTCAGTTGGCAAATAACTGAAATTTTCTCTGTGTATACTACATAAAGTTAAAATAATCCAATTTCGTATAAATGGTTCAATTTGTACTTTTGTTAAATATATTTTTTTTTTTAAAGAGAAGCAACACTCAGGAAATTCTTCCTATTAATTAATCAGCCCGATTATGAATTTTCCCTCGGATTTTTTCCTCTGCGGATTTTATTTTCTCGAGAAAAAAAATCCTCCTATTCTAAACAGGCGGGGAAAATAATAATAATAGAGAGAGAATTGAATAATATTAATTGAATAATTTCTACAAATGCTATCACAATTCTCCCTATTATTGACATTCATAATACCTCCTTTTTTCCTGGGGAAGAGTTTCCCATTTTCGAAATTCGTTTAGAATAAGGGAAAAGTTCATAGCCCTGATTCATTATTTTACTTCGGTGGGGTTAAGTGCTATGGGAACACCGAAGTTGGGTGCAGCGATACATATAAGTAATAGAAAACTCATACATATTATTTTTTTCTAAATTGATGTTGTCGTCACCGGGAATCAAACACGGGAACATCTGTGTAACAGTCCAGCGCGCTAACCATTACACCACAACGCCCACAAATGGTAGTTTTTAAATTATTTATTTTTATATAAAATTAAGTTAACACATTTGATTTGAAATTAATTAAGAAGAATAAAATTATGCATGAACGTAATTTAAAAGTTTCAAATCATATCGAATAAATGATTTTTCAAAAAAAAAAAAAAAATGTAACTGACAATATGTGGTTCATATTACCCGAGGTAAAATTTCTTTATAATTTTTTTATAGTTTCCCACAAAGACTTTAAAATTTAAAAATATACGTAAAATTGCAAAAATCTTGATTTACAAAAAAAAAAAAAAAATTTCCATTGCGATAAATTTAATCAAAAATGTATGTGTTTTCGGTTTAAAATTGTTCAAAATTCAAAAAAAGTTATGGTAGAAATCGCAAAGCATTGTAAAGTTTGTACTTAAAATGTAAAATTATATGAAACTTTGTTTGTGAGACTTTCAGAAATAGTTCGCCTTAACCATATGCCAAAAAGTTCATATGCCAAAAAGTTTGGACTTTCAATTATTTTAAATAAAAGATGGATTTCTTATTTGAATGCATTAAGATTTTATAAAATGTTTATTTGAAGTAAAAATATGCTACAGATACACTGCTTTGCAAAACTATAATTACACAAAATTTCATAAGTTAAAAAAAAAGTAGAAGATTTTAACCGGCATAAATGTAAAACCAATGGAAAATTAATAATATTTAACGAAAAAAACAATTTATTTATTTTTTACTCTTAAAAAATTAATAACAATTATCAATTAGTGTTCCATAACTATAAATACACTTAAATTAATATGTCAAAATTTACAAAAGCTTAGGAAAAATATTTTAAAGCAGCAGTTTGAATATTGCTTGAGGCATCCTTTTTTTTAATCAACTCGAAAATTCGATTAGAAATACTGTCTACCAGATTTATTCGAAGTTCTTCCGTTATATATCTCCACTCATTAATAACTGCTTCTTTTAGATGAAAAAAGCTTTCACATTTACGGGGTTCTTGGGTAAAATCACCGGGTTAATACTACAAAAATATTCGCAATGGGGGTTTTGATTCACAGAACATGCAGACCAATGCTTTTATATTTTTTGATAATAACCATTCCATCGTTTGACGATTTACATGTACTGAGGCATTGTCTTGTTGGAAAATGAAATTTTTATTCGTTGCTTTTTTCAATAACTGGCACAAATTTCTCTTCTAATACTTTAATGTTTTTAGAAGAATTCATTCTGGTACTTGGAAATGCCAAATCAACCAACCATACCGTCAAAACAAAAACCGCCCAGAAACCATTCTTTTTGGGAAATATCGTGGTTCCCTACGTAGGTCTCTCCAATAGCTGTTAAAACCAACTGGACCATCAACATTGAACTTTTTCTCTCTAGAAAAAATTACCTTTAATAGAAATTTATGTTTAAACAGTTCTAGCAACAATAGCGATTATTGATTCAATTGGTTTGTAAATTTCTTTTAGTGAATTCAATTCGAACAGTTTTGTGTCGGAGTAATAACCTTATTTTGTGCCGCCTGTTTTATTTTTAACATAATCGCTCGGATTATTTGCAAAATTAGTGATAACCATATTTAAACGGTTTATTTTTGTAACAATTTCCCGCAAACTAAAGCCACTTCTTATAAAGGCTGAAATTTACTATTTTTCAAAATTACTTAGATATGAACGAAACACTCGGCATTTTATTGCAAATTGTTAAAAATTGCCTAAAAACAAACATAATTCTTCTTTGTTTACCGTTATATGTACACACAGAGAAATAAAGTGCCAACCGAATTGAAAAGTGTATTTTAACAACTTATGAATTCAGTTAGTACAACGATGTTTACATTAGATTACTCAATATTTTGGGTGTTGCAACTAAAATTCAGTTGAATTAACCGAACTTTGTTGTAAACATTAATGTTCATTTGTACCAAATGACTGAAATTTATAATAACAGAATTTGAGTCGTAGTAACTGAATCTCAGTTGGCAAATAAATACATTTTTCTCTGTGTGTAATTATACTTATAAAACACTAACAAAATTACACAATTTTTCTTTTAAATCAATTAAGTAATTTCTTAAATTTTACACAATAATAGATCAGTTATTACACTCTTAAATTTTTTTTTTGTAATATTACAATATAAAAAATAGCAAAAATCATTTGTTATTATAGTTATGTAACGCAGTGTATTAGGAAAATGGGGGTTCGCTTGTTTTAAATAAATTAAAGTGGACTTTATATGTAAATAGGTTTTTCTACAAAAACCAAATAAATAACGCAACACTCCACATAAGTTTTTTTTATAATAGTTTCCCCAAGAAATTTCAAACAACATTTTCCAATTATAAATGGATTGTAATTGATTTCAAATAAAAACTAATTTAAAATTGTATATGGAATTGGATTAAATTTGATCTCACAATTTAAATTCCTTGTGGCAGATCTGATTAAAGCAGCATAAAGTAGCATAAGTAAAAAGATGCATTTACATAAAAAGTGCTAGATCTAGCATTATGCTAAAATGGTAAGCCTAGTACCTAGTAACAAGAAAAACAACAAAGACCTCTTCAAAACAAAGAACATAAAGAAATCGTTGAAACCTCTAAAGAACTTTTAAGAAAAATCAACAAAAATCGCCACAAGATTAAAATGGGTGAAAAAACACATACCAAGCTGTTTTTATTTTTAATTTGTTTTTAATTTGAGTTGAACAGGAAATGCATTTTTATTCGGAAAGTGTTATAGATTTGTTATTGTTTTCATTTTGTGTGTCAAAAAAAAAAAACCCCATAAAATGTGGTTTTTATTATTATCTTGTCATTTCAATTACTTCTCTGGCTGTATTTGTGACTAATCGATAAAATGCATAATAAATGTCTGCTGACATACAAATATAAAAATAAACATTTAACGAAAATACTTTGTTAGTGGCAACACTTGTATCTTTCAAATTTACTGTTATTTATAAAAATAACTTTGTTTTCGGGGTTACCATATTAACAGGAATGGAACAACCGAAAGACTAGTTACGATTAGGGTTATTAGGGTGGCAACAAAAAGTCGACTTTTAGACCTTTGTAAACAATTTTATAAGTCGACTTTTCGAATATTCGACTTTGTCGTTTTTTCAAAAGTCAACTTTTCTACTTTTTTCCAAGTAAAAGTCGATTAATCGACTTTTTTATCAAAACTTCTAATTCGCGAAAAACTTATTTCTTAAATTGTTTTGGGGTCAATTAATTGGCATCTTATCGTAGAATATTATGCTTTATTGGTAATGATAACGTACTCGAGTTCTACTCTTCTTCTTCATTCCCGCTTAACTCCCTGTTTAGCATAGGGCCTTCTTTGCCAGTTGTGAGAGTTTTCCACACTCGTAGAGCGGCCTGACATTCCAACAGGCTATCCTGGTACGTTTTTTGAATGCGAATATCCCTTCAGTTTTTTTATTTGTAGAGGTTTCTAAAATACTGTCTAAACATGAATTGCTCCCTCCCAGACACGTGGAGATTGAAGCCAAAGCGGGAGGATTTGACAAACGTCTGTGACCTCCTGGGAGATTATTATTTTCTGTTTGCGTTTTATTCATGTTTTTGTTGACTAGATTGCCAGGATTTCTTCGATGCATGTAAGGACAAAGAAGATCTTAGTGGAGCCTCCTTTTTGACTAAGAACAGGCGTAGACTTCCTGGAAGCTTATGGGCGCTAACGTTGACTTTTAATGGTTCTTCCGCTACATTCCCTATTGCACTATCCAGCCATAATAGTGCCGTAATCTGCTAATATGTCGGGTTGGCCCAAGAACAGATGAAACGTTGTTCACATTTGCTAATATCATAGCGGGTGCTATAATATCATTGCCCGGGGGCCACCTGTCCCGAAGGGTCGGAGGTCGTGAATCTTCTTAGTTAGTTACAAGAGCAAGGATTGGTTCTGGACTTTATCAAATTAAAGACGATCAGTTCCGTTACCTTGTCTGCCTAACTCTGGACACCAAGGAGTTTTATTAACGTTAAAATAATCTTTAAAAAAAATTTCTAAAACTTGAAATTTTTAAGACAAAGTTCGAAAAAAATACTTTTTTTCATTTGACATTTTACTTTTAAAAAATGCCTTTTTCAAAAAACTCCAAAAGTCATTCCCTAACACAAAGTTTTAATGTCATCGGACAAATAAGATTTGGACTATAGGACTTATCTTATCAAGCAGATAGCCAAAAGTCCAAAATCATTTAAATCTGCCGATATTCAAATTTGAAGCTCCGACTGCATTTTTACACTTGAGGTATTCTACTTTACTGTACTGATGCTCCCCGTGTAATGAAATGGGAGACTACACAATTTATTTTTAACAACCCTTACTTCTCCTTTACAATTAGTCACATTATATCTACATCGGAAATTTTTATAGGTCGTTTTCAATAATGAACTACTCTTTTTAAATAGCTTTGAATGCAAAAGGTACGTCGGTCCCAAAATTAACCGACCTATCAAACAAAACACAACAAATTGAAAATTTTTCTTTATTTCTCAACATAATTTCTTTTTAGCTCGATATTCAATAGTTTCGATACCCTGTTTATAGTAAGAACTGTCTTGCTGCTTAAAATAGCCATCAACCGCAGACTCAACATCTTCATTATGGGCAAATCTTTTACCCCCGAGTCATATTTTCAAGTTTGGAAATATAAAATAATCTGACGGAGCTTAATCTGACGAATAAGGTTCGTGATGAAGCAATTCGAACTTTAATTCATTGATTTTGGCCATCACAATAGTGGAGATGTGCATTGTCTCGATGAAACAACACTTTCTTTTTCGCCAAATGTTTCCGTTTTTCCTTAATTTCATCACTGAAACGCTGCAATAAGTTAGCATAATACTCGCCGTTGATTGTTGTTCCTTTTTAAGATAATCAATTAAAATTATCCCATGTACATCCCAAAAAACAGACGCCATGACTTTGCCTGCAAATTTTAATGTCTTCGCCTTCTTTGGACACTATTATCCAATTCCAGTCCACTGCTTTGACTGTTCCTTTGTCTCAGGTTGGAAGTGGTGAACTCATGTGTCATCCATGGTTATGAATCGACGGAAAAACTTGACTTTATTGCGGTGAATCATCGCCAAACACTTTTTATGTTTTTATTCTATTGTGAGCAAACGCTGCACTCATCTTGCTCACGGCTTTCTCATCCCCAAGTTTTCAGTCAATATGCGATGTATAGCACTTTTTGAAATATCTATCATTTCAGCCAGCTCACGCACCTTCAGACGGCGATGATCCCCTAACATTTTGTGTATTTTTCTAACCCTTTCTGGCGTTGACACCTCAATTGGTCGACTACTACAAGGTTCGTCTTGGCAGCTCATACGACCTAGTTTAAATTCTGCCACCCAATATTTTATAGTCTTAAACGAAGGAACAGACTCCCCCAGAGTAGAATGTAGCTTGGCTTTAATATTAGTTGGACTGAGACCTTCCAAATGAAATAATTGAATTATATAGCGGTGACCAATTTTTTCCATGTTTATATATTCACTGAAATCGTTTAATTTTGATGGCTCCAAAAAAAATGCTAAACTTAAAACATAAGTTTTATAAGGCTGTCACTTTTCACCAAAGTATTTTTTTTCCACTATTGGGAAAGATAGCAAAATTTAGTTTGAAAACACTAGACATTATCTTATCACAAAATATGAAATCAGAACAAAGTTAAGACATATTCTAAAAAAGAAAGCATTTAACCCTTTCACGACCGAAATCGAACTGCTGGAAAACCTAATTTTTTTTTTTGCGAAACCAACATTTGTAATGAAAAGTGTCGTCAAAAGTATTTTTTTGCAACTCATGAAAAAATCTAGGGGACAGATATAATATATAAATAAGTGAATAAATACCTTACCCAAGTAATAGCGAAAGACGTTTCGAGTTTATATTTGTTATCTTGTTTACGCTATATTTTTTAATTCAAAATTTTTTAAATAGCTTGAGTCGTAAATCGTTTTTTGACTGCAGTCCTAAACTAATCCTTTTTACGATATTTTAAAATTGTTAAGGGATAGACAAATAAGGAGACCAGGTTTGGAATCAGCAGATAAATATCTATAAATTTCACTTTTTATAAATTAAATTTAACGAAAATAGCTTAAATAAAAAAAACTGAACAAAAACCTCTTGTTTTTTACCTTTGACGACAAATGGGATATATATGTATGTATGATCTATATTGTATCAGTCATCTGTATGAAATGGAATGAATTAATTTCAAATATCTCAATGTTTATTGAAACTTGAAGGATTGTACCATGTCCTACCAAAAGTTTGATTCCCAATAGCATTCGAAAAACATGTACCAAAAACAATGAAAAAAATAAATTAAAATTTCTTAACTTTGGGGTCACCCTATTCGGCTCTTAGACCATATTCAGTTCAAGTGGTTGCTATGATCTGAAGGCTACGTCTATCCTTTGTCGATACACACCACACTCAAAAAAATGGCCTTTAAAATAGCTAATACAACAAAAACTAAAAATGGGACATATGGCAACATCTACGGAACCGTACAATTCCATATAACTCAGGAATTAAACGATTTTAAAAACAATTTTTGATGGTGTCAGCATTTTTGAAATTACGAATTTGACCACGCGAACATCCTAAACTTTAATAGTTATACTGTTAATGTGCTGTACTCAATTACCCTAAATTACCCTAAATTTCCCTAATTTTGTTTGTAACTTTAAAAGTGTTTTCAAAAAAAGTTTGTAAAGTCAGCAAAAAATTTTGCTGAGTCAGCAAAATTTTAGTCAGGCGGGTGCTTGCAAAAAAATTGCTAGCTGATTTTTAGCAACAAAATTAGTAGATTCAGCAAAAGTTTTGCTGACACTTAGTGGATTAGCAAATGAAAAAGCCTTGTTAAAAATTAATAAATTTTTTGCTGAATTTTAGTAGACTGAAAAAAACGCAAAAAATTTGTAGAAAAATTGTAATTTAGTTAATTTATTTGCTGAAAATCATAAAACATATTTTTGTGATTCTTTTAAAAATAATTTACAATAATTACGAAATATAAAAATTTTCATTTTCTCACATTGACGACATGAATTAATTTAATATCTGAAAATATATAGAAATAAATATATATAACATAACAAAAGTTTTCTTTCAACTACTTACATCAATGGTTGTCTAAATGATGCTATCTTTTAAAGGACGCAACTGCCGAAGATAATTATAGAAACGAAACGAAACGAAAAAATAAACAAAAACAAACGAAACGAAAAAAAACAACCCTTTTTTGCAATAAGAAAAAGGAACCATAAAAATCTACCTAAGATGTGTGTCTTTGTCTTGCGCTTTACTCTGTCTACATGTCTGTATATGTTTGTTTGCAATTTGACCACACTAGATTATTAATCTATAAACATTTAGTTTAGAAATACATATTAAATTTAAATATTTTATTTTGTCTTTTATTTAATTAATAGACAATTATTTTCACAAGCCGGTGACAACGCAAAATTTAAGTTGTTTTAATCCTCAATTTTGTTTTATGTATGAAAAACAGATACAAAAATCTTCCATGGTTGATTTTTTTATATGTCTTATTAGAGTTGTACTTTTTAGTATCATTTTCCTCTTCACTACTACATCTTGACATGCCGCGACATCTGCTTCATTCTGCGCATATCTTTCAATATGGTTGTCGTCCACACTATTAATGTGCTTATCAGCACAATTTTTTTTAGCAAAATAAATTAGTAATACATTTGTATAATATTAGTAAAACATTAGTTCAAAACAGTTAAGTGCTGAATAAGTATAACAAAAATTTTAGCTTAAAACTGAATTTTAGCAAAAAATTTGCTAACAAATAGTATACCTGATTTACAAGACGTTTTACTAAATTTTCTACTAACTTATTGTTTTGAGTGTATAACTTTTCCCGCATAAAATGAAATAGAGTAAAACCTTAGGTGAATGATAATCTTGATGTTGCAAAATCTCCTACACTTTGAAAGAGATATGTGCCCTCAGTTAGGAATAAATGGTAGCTCTCCAAAATCTGTAACTCTGTTTTTTCAATAAGTAGAAACTTCAGAGATTTTTGATTGTAGCGCTTTCAGTGTCAACGTAATTGCATTTTTTTAATATTGGCATATATATGACAAATATACGAGTACTAATAAAATAAGATCAAACCGATTAGTGTGCCTTCAGAAATAAAAAAAAATATGACAATACAAATCTCATCATGTCAATGCGTAATGATCTTAAAATATTATATTCTTTGAAGGGCCCATCTACAGTTTGAGAATTAATTAGTTGCAGCCCTGCCTGATCCGTAAATATCAGTACTGGTATTATTGTGAGTAAGTGATAAATGCATCGTATTATTAGTTTGGTATCCAGAGCCATTTAAGATTAAATTTTCTCATAGATTCTTGGAGCTAAAAGTAATGTACAAACGAAAGGGATACTCCGATACTTTAAGCACTTACAGAGAACAATAGTATTGGTGATCTCTATCATATAAGCCATATTTCAACCTATAATTCTTTAAACTGCGGATGTGCCAATCAATTTAAAATTGGATTTTCAGCTTATTGTGGAGCTAAAAGTGATGTAAAACCAAAAAATAGATATATTGGAACCCATAATTCTTGAAGCTGCGGGTGTGCATTCAATTTGAATTTAGCATTTTTAGCGATTTTTGGAGAAAAAAATGTTGTAGAGAATTCAAAGTTTATTCGATTCATTTAACGCTTTTACATAATAAGAGCAATGATGATTTCTACCGTTCCAGACATATTTGACCCCATAATTCTTAAAACTGCGAATGTGCCACTCATGTATGTGTTTTACTTTTTTATCTATTTTGAAGAACAAATTGATATAGAGACAACACTTATTATCCGATCGATTTAATTATTACAGATAATAATAGTTATCATTAATCATTAAAATAATTAATCATTAAAATAATATTTTACCCCCGTAATTCGTTACACTGCACATGTGCGATTCAATTTTAAGTTGCATTTTTCTTAACTTTGACCTCAATTTCTTAAAAAACCAGATGTGTTAGAAAAATTTGGAAACGAAATTCGGACTTAGCACGAAAAGGTTACTCAAAAACGTGTGGTCGCATCCCCGAAAATCCAAAAATTTTATAAGCGGAAATTTTTACGGTTTTTTGTTTATAACTTTTTCAGCACTCAAAATTGATTCACGCGAAAGCATTATTGCTTTTTAATGTATTTTAAATAAGCTAATCCAGAAAAAATTGTGTGCTACTGATTTGAAATATTTGATTTTTAAAATCTGAAATCGTACGGTTTCGTAGATTTGTCCATATATCAACTATTTGTCGTTAAAGGGTTAAAGACATTTTGCGATATTTCAACTATTAAAAAAAAGATAAATAAATAATTATATTGATTGTTTATCAAATAATATTATATTTAATAAATAAAAAAACATTTTTTTTAAAATATAGTAGAGGCATTTCGGAAATATTTATTGAATAGTATTAAAAATGCGATAACAATTGTAAATGATTTTCATAAATCCCGGGATTCGGAATTTTGAAAACTGCGATTCCTTGATCCCGGTATTTTTTTGATGCCGGTTTCGGAAAAATCGAAACCGACAATGCACAAAAACCGACTAACCGGTTTTTAAAAACCGTCTCAATCGTCCTACTTACCACCTAGCATTAATTTATATTCGAATTTTGTCCATTTACTTAGTTGGCACAGGTTAAGTTGTTTGATTTCATTTCCCGTAGATACATTGTAGTTAATTACTTCATAAATTTTATAATTTTTACAATTTTTAATTTGTTAATTTATCTCATTATCTTCTTTTATATAATATAAAATAAATGTAAATGACATTCAATTTGAGGTTAGGGTTTTGGTTGTTTTCAATTAAAGTTTGATTGCTGTGTCCCAGCAAAATCTTTAATTAACACGTAAGTGGTTATATAATGAAAATAAATATTTTAACACATTATAATGTGGCGTCTGCACCACACAGAGAGAATTTTTTGTACAAGTTTTAATGAAACTTTTTCACTAATCTAATTCTTCAATACACACAAAAAAATCGTTGCCAAGTAACTAGGAGCATTTGAACTAAGAAAGTTTTTTTCGCCTAAATTATTCAATAATTAAGTAGAAACAAGTAAAAACTTGGTAAAATGTTACTACTTTTCGCATAACTTTTGTAAATAAGCTTTATTAGTTGAAATGCTGCTAATTACTTGGGAAAGATTTTTTTGTGTGTTTGTGAATGAAAAATTTCTTAATTTCTTAATTATGAAAAAGCTTCATAGTTTTAACGAAACTGTTTTTAATGAAACTTTTTCATTAGTCGTATGAAATTTTTAATAAACAGAATGTAATTTTTCATTAAATTTTATGAAAAACTGCAATAATATAATGAAAAGTTTCAATGGACGAGTTCCAGTGACATTCCATAGATTTAACACAAAATCTGATTGATATCATGCAGAGAATTCTCTCAGTGTAGTTATTTTTGTTTGACAAAGTCGTTTCTAAAGGGTCCGCCATCTAACGTTTTTTTTTTCAACTAGTGCTTATTTCGTGAATGGTAACACTTATGTAGCTCATGTCTGATTTGACAGATAATTAGTTTTATCCTTCCGCTAAACGAATATGGTTGTGTATACGCTTGAACAACGCTGGGAAATATTGCGACATTGAATGAAATTATTTTCCATTATTGACCGGAAGGATTGTACTTTCAAATAAAAAAAGAAATTTGAGAAAATATTCAGTAGTTTTTTTTATAGCATTTTCAAAAAAAAAAAAGTTATTTGGCGGACCCTTTATAAGCAGTCAGGCTTACAAGCTATTAATTATTTTATTACAAATATAATGTCTTTTTGTCAACTACTTATTTTTTAATTACTGAAAAGTATACGGATAAGTCTTATTATTTATAAACTTGCATGGTTTTCAAACACTACCTTTTCATTTATCGGTAGTTGGATACCACTCCCAGCTCTAGACCTATATGAACATTTTAAAACTAAGATTCCAATAGTGGCATGTGTCTTCTAATATAGCAGCATTAATTTCATAATTTTACCCACTAAATTTAGTTTTATCTACAAAATACCGTTATTAATCGGTGTTTGGGTATTTTAGCGTTATTTCACCTTTAGTTCCAGATATTTCAAAATCAAATAGTGAGAAAAGAAAGGTTATTTAAAAACACAAATGTTTTTATAGAAATCGCTTTTATAAAATTTTCATTTCGTTCTTGATGTAACTGTGATGTAACTTGTGGGCGTTGTGGTGTAATGGTTAGCGCGTTGGACTGTTACACAGATGGTCCCGGGTTCGATTCCCGGTGACGACAACATCAATTTAAAAAAATTATATGTATGAGATTTCTATCACTTATATGTATCGCTGCGCCCACCTTCGGTGCTCCCATAGCACTTTACCCCACCGAAGTAAAATAATGAATCAGAGCTATGAAAACAAAAAGCTTCAATAAATTCGCCAAGTCTACATCAGGTGGCGACCAACAACTGTTTTAAGACTTATAATCTCGCGCAATTACAGTGTTGCCAAGTTTGAAGCCCTTCATCTTTCACCACCTTTCATCTCTCCACTATCCCCTTTCCAAAGAAAGCCACACATTAATTAATTGGAAGAATTTCCGGAGTGTTGATTCTCTTTTTTAAAAAAAAAAAAGCGAGTGCACAAATTTTGTGTGTTTTTTCACGAAGAAAATATGTAAAACTATGAGTTTTGGTGCCTAATTATATGCAATTGGCCCTAATACTACTTCTTATTATTTAGACACTTTAAGATTTTGCTGGGTTATTTTAAATATTTGCCAACAGGCTTCATTTTGTGTAGTATTTTGTGTTAAACACCGAAAAATTAGAAAAAAAACTTGTGTAATTACATAAATCTAAACATTTATTAGATGACTATTTGAGTGTTTTTTTTTTTGTTAAATATTTTTCTTGCCATTATATTTTGTTTATTCTAAGGTGTTTGCAAGATCTGTGCTAGCACAGATTGCAGATCAGTTTATTTGCTGAATTTGTAAGGTCATCTGTGTGTGTATCTGGTTGTTGTGAGTGCTGCTAGCTGGTTTACTTTGAACCCAATAGACGAGGCAATTGTGATGCTTTGACGAGAGGTAGTTTGTGGTCTTCGACTAGGTACTAGTAGCGTCATTGGTTGGTTGGTTTCACTTAAAAGTTGTTGATTGCTTCTTGTTATGTTTGAAAGCAAGCACACCAACAACCATTTATTCCAACATATTATGATATTCTTGGTTTGCACGTTTATACGTAGTTAGTGGGTATAATGAGGTAAAAATCCAAAAAGACTACATTACTAGCGTATTGACGTTTAAAAAAAAAAAAAAAAAAAAAAAAAAAAAAAAAAAAAAAAATGTAAAAAGAAGAAGGTCAAAGCACTCAAACTCATGTATTTTATTATTCTTTATGTGAGATTATTTCGTATTCGTCATAATTTGTTCTGATTATATTGTTTGGTCTGTAAAGAAAATATCTCTTTTAATATGTAGAATTGAGAACGAACGTGTGGTGCAATTTAAATGTTGTTTCTTTTGTGTGCGTGTGTGTTATCAGTAAAATGATGACCAAGTAATGTCTGAATGTATATAGGACTATGAACTAAATTAAAATTGGAGCACTTTTAAATAAAACGAGATACCAGATGTTTTTTTTTTTATATGTATATATATTTTTTTTATATATATATTCTTTTATTTATATAAAGGATTAGATCATCTAACCTTTTCTTTTCGGGAAAGTTTAAGAGGTCGCTGATTGAAAATTCAAACTGGCGGATCCAATATGGCGAACATTTTTTTTTTTTTTCAATATTAATCTTTTTAGTATCAAATATTTTTTTGGAAAGATTTAGGAGTCGCTGAGTACGAATCTAAAATCAGATTTGAAATATTCCAAATGACGGATCCAATATGGCGGATAATTTTTTCTAGAAAATCATCAAAGTATGTGAAACGTTTTAGATGTCGCCGAATACGAATATGAAATCAGATTTTAAATATTCAAAATGCCGAATAATTTGATTTGACACCATTAATTTTCAGAACATTTTTTCGCTATTTTGAATTTTTAAAATCTGACTTCAGATTCGTACTCATCGTTCCAAAAAACTTTTCCAGAAAGTAATTGATACTATTATACTGATGCCGATCCTCTTGTACGAATGAGCAATGATTTTAATAATTTTTATAATAACAAAATAAATAAAGAAATTACAAAACCAATGGCTTAAAAACAAAAATCATCCGCCATTTTGAATTTTGAAAATGCACTTGCAGATTCGTATTTAGCTACCGCAAAAGCTTTACCTTTAACTATATAATAATATACAATAAAACCGATCACATTAAAAAAAAAAAAAACAATATGGCGGATGTTTTTTTGCCATTTTGAAAATCTAATGCCCGATTTATCATCAGCGATCCCAAAAACTATTAAGTGACAATTTTGAAGCAAATTGCGAAACTTTTTTAGATCATAGATCAGCCATTAAGAATTTTTAAAATCTGAGCTCGAATTTTTGAAAACCGAGTTCCCGATCACAAAGAATGCACAATTTTTTTATATACCCGAGTAAAAAAGTTTATATATAATTATATGTAATCATATATAATTATATATGTTTGTATATATATTTATATATATATATTAGGCCGGGTCGATTTGTATGGAGGCAATAAAATCGCTCAACGTTCAAGGAAAATCGTATTCTAGGGATCAAAATAAGAACTTTGCCGAAGGAACCATACCTCTAAAACGAATTCTGATGTCCCAACTTTTGACCCGTAGGGTGAAATTTTGAAAAATCCCACTGACCCATTTAGAGTGCCCCAATCGAATCCAACCCAATCGAATATATTTATACTCTATTTTTTCCGGAGAAGAAATAGAGACCCTAATCTTGGAAAGACTCCTCCTACTTTCTGAAATATCTCTATCCCGAGATTTGCACATTTTGCTAAAAAAACACGGCTAAAAAGGCCCTCTTTTAACTTAAATTTTAACCCCTGAATGATGATTTGTGCATTAATCTGCTAGCGCGTCTCCCAGAGAAGAAGTATCTCCCATAATCTTGGAGAGATTCCTCCTACTTTCTGAAATATCAAAGTGGGCTTTTTCAAAATTTGACCCTACGGGTCAAAAGTCGGGACATCAGAATTCGTTTTAGAGGTATGGTTCCTTCGGCAAAGTTTCTTATTTTGATCCCTAGAAGACGATTTTCTTTGAACGTTGAGCGATTTTTAAATCGACCCGCCCTAATAAACATACTTTAACATATGTATTTACATATAATAGCATGTAATAACATATATATTTATATAAAATAATGCATTATTATATGTAAACGTTTTTACTCGGGAAATCATATCTGAATGGAATTAAAAAATATTAAAAGCATTGGACCTCTATGTACCTCTATGTATGAAACAATTATGAAATAAATAATTTTAATGTTTGTTGACATGAAGTTTTATATAATTATATTTACAGTTATGTTAAATTATATACTAAAGCATATATATTTCAATATTGTATATATAGTAATATATAATTAGGTATATTAAGTATAATTGTATGTAAGACATTATACAATAATATATTTCTATATATACGCCATATAAATATTTTTGAAGCAACACAGAGCTATATACAATTTGATACAAATATTTATGCTTTAACATACATATATGTAGTCATATAGACTACATATATTTATACATTAAAAAATTTAATTGTATAAAATTATATCCAAATATATAAAAACTTTTTTACTTGGGCATTAAGATTTATTATTAGAAATATGTGTATTGTAAATAATTTATAGAAATCCTAATTTCTGCATGCAGTGATACGTGGGCGGATCAATAAGTCCGTGACTTTTCGAACTTCCCTCGTAGTTATATGAAATGCAACACTGCTCCCATCAAGTGCCACCTGTTAATATGCTACTGTCAAATTTTAAGCAAGTTCCGTCATTTACTTTGCGTTTAACAGCTGTTCAAAACATACAACCTCGTGAATTTTTTTAAAAATGGAAAAAAGGGGAATTTTGTTTGCTCATTAAACATTTTTTTTTGCGAAAAAAAACGTCAATCAAACCAAGGAAAAGCTTGATAAATACTATGGGGACTCTGCACCATCGATTTCAATGGTAAAAAAGTAGTTTACTGACTTTCGTTGTGGTCGCACTAGTACAAATGACGCTGAATGTTCTGGACGGCCAATTGAGGTCAATGCTCCCGAAAATGTCGAAAAAATCCACGATATGGTGTTGGGCGATCGAAGAGTAAAAGTGCGTGAGATTGTTGATGCCATAGGCATTTTATATGGCAGTGTCGTTTCGATTTTAAATGATCAGTTGGGTTTAAGAAAGCTGTCTGCAAGATGGGTGCCGCGTTTGGTCTCAATTGACCATTATCGTAATCGTGTGACAACTTCAAAGGATTGTTTGGATTTGTTTAACCGCAATTCGAATGAATTTTTGCGGCGTTTTGTAACTGTGTATGAAACATGGATCCATTACAACACTCCGGAGACCAAGCAGCAGTCTAAACAATGGGGTTTCTCCGGGTGAACCGGCTCCGAAGAAGGCCAAGGTAAGTTTTTCGGCCAATAAGGTGATGGCAACAGTTTTTTAGGATGCACGCGGGATAATCTACATCGATTACCTTCAAAAGGGAAAACGGCGAATATTATGCCAACTTATTGGACCAATTTAACGAGGATTAAAAAAAAAAAACGACACCATATGGCCAAGAAAAAAGTTCATCAAGATAATGCACGGGTGCACACGTGTGCAGTATCAATGGCAAAATTCCATTAATTGGGCTACGAATTGGTACCTCATCCGCCATATTCTCCGGATTTAGTTCCCCAGTGACTATTTAATATTTCCAAACCTAAAGAAATGGCTTGGTGGAAAGAGATTTGGCTCCAACGATGAAATTATTAATCAAACAAATGCCTATTTTATGGACCTCGAAAATTCCTATTTTTGAAAGGGATACAAAAATTTGAGAAACGTTGGACTAAGTGTATTGAGCTAAAAGGAGATTATATTGAAAAATAAATTGTTATTTGCAAAAAAAACTGTGTTTCATTTAAAAAGTCACGGACTTATTGATCCGCCCTCGTATTTATATTTACTGTTACATGAATGCAACGGATTCCAAACGTAATATATTTTTAAAGTGTTTGTCATTTGAAATGTCACATTCTGATAACAAACATTCTTCATTTGGGTCTAAATAAAAATGAATGATTTAAAAGTAATTTACTTGTACTTTTATCAATACAAAACTATAATGAAGTAATACACTAAAAAAAGACTGTAAAGTCAGCAACATTTTTGCTGAGAGGATTCTCGCAGAAAAATATTTAATAACTGCAAAACAAATTTGTAAGTTCAGCAAAAATTTTGTTAAATTTAGCTACTTTTTTGCTGTTATTAAAAATTTTTCAGCAAAAATGTTGCTGACTTTACTGATTTTTTTGAGTGTAAAAATTAAAATGGGGAAATGAATACAACAGTCATTAGTCGTCAATCTAGAATTATCATCATAAAAAAATATGCATAATATATGCATGAATATTGAAAAAAAAAAACAATAAATATTCCAAAAATATGCAAATTTCAAGTTTTTTATAATTTTTTTTTTATTACAAATATCAATCATTAATAAAGATCAACAACAATAAATTTAAATACATAGAAAATGCGTTGCTATAATAATGCAAAAAAAGCATTTATTTTTTTCGTCTATTCTGCTTATAGTGATTGTTGTTTTTTTTTTCTCTCTTTTCGATTTAATATTTATTTGATCGATAGTCATCAGAGTCATGAATGATAAACGAGGAGTCATCAACCGATTAACAAGAGCGTTTATTTTTCAATATAGAATTTATTTTAAAAACAACAAATATATATTATGAACAGACTTGAACCAAGAAGCGATCATGCTGACAGTCAAAAAGCATTTATGTTAAAAATAACACTGTGCAACAAAAATGTCAACCTCAATGGTTAAAACTCCAAATTAAAGTACTGAATTGTACGCACGCAAAAAAGTTTGCAGTAGAATCTACTGAAAATGACAGTTAAAACAACTGTAAAAATTTAGTTTTTTTTAACTGTGGAAAACAACTAACAAATGCAGTATAAATAACAAATGCAGGCAAAATAGCCAACAATGTCTTAAAAATAACTGACAATTTCATTACTACAAATATTTTGAAACAAGTAAAAAAATTCGTAAAAACTACTGTTTCTTAGCAGTTATTTTTAGATAAAAATATACATATTTTAATAAAAAAAATGTTTTATTCTTTCGATTACCAAAAAAAAAATTATTTCCTACATACCACTTAAAATGTATATTCTAAATTCAAAACAGTACTCCAGTTTTTACGTTTTTATGCATTGGGAATAAAATGAAAATATTCTACATAAATATTTTGCGAACGAATAAGTTGATTTTCTTCCTCGGTAAAGTTGTTTTTTTTTTACCTAGCGTTTAAAATTTATTATATGTTCCAATTTCAGGTTAATAATATATGTTTTATAAATGAATTACAAGTAGTACTTATTTGGATTAAAATAAAAAGTACTGATTTCTAAAATACTTAAAAAAATTTCAAATGTTTTACTTTTAAATTAAAAAAAATTAAAATCGAAAGTTTATTTTTCGATCTTTTATCATAAATTATGATGTGAGCAAGATTATACAAGTTCAAGATCATTTGTTTTTTGTTAAGGGGGGACATGACATTGGCCGTTTTTTGAAATCGAATTTTTTTATAATTTTGTATTTTAGTAAATATTCTTAAGATTCTAAGAAAATTTCATGGAAAAATTCCTACGGGTTCAAAAGTTACAGCCGGATTAGTGAGAGCGCATTTTTAATTTTCGCGCTACCTACGTACGGCAGCTGGTATATACTTGTTTTACTTGCTACCTGACTTTTGGTGGTTGTTATTTCGTACCTACTTGAAGGGTGGGTTTTATTTGTGTTTTTGAATTTCTTGAAAAAAAGGCATCTCTATAAAGGGTCCGCCAAATAACTTTTTTTTTGAACTCCAGAACCAATTGGACTTTGTATGGCGTCATACCAAGGTCTTTATGCAAAATTCGCCTAAATGATGTCTCCGAAATGTTCAGTTGTTGATAACGACGGTGAATTGACGTTGATGGCGCTTCACGCACACTTTCTGCCACAGCAGCAATATTCTCGGATGTACGCACTGTTTTTGGCTTGTCACGTTTTTTTTTTTATCGATGAGGATATAACGAACATACGAACCATATTCGTTCATCGGAATTATAAAACTAATTATCTGACAAATAAGACATGAGCTAAGTGTTACCATTCACGAAATAAGCACTAGTTGAAAACAAAACGTTAGATGGCGGACCCTTTACCTCATATAGTGGAACAGCACAACACAAGATAATGAAGACATACAGTACGAAGCAGGCATGGTAGATTGAAGGTAACTTTTTTTTTCTATGTTCACAAACTTTGAACGCGTTTATCTCGAAACCATGTTTTTCGTACTGATTGCGGCACTAGCGGGTTCATTTCTTGACGATTTTTTTTTGTATTTTTTTAAACTTGATTCGCTATCGTATGACACGAGCTTTTTTTAATTTTTTTTTCGATTTTTTATGAATTTTTAAAGTCAATATTTTTTCGAAAAAACACACTTAAATTTGGAACATCACCAAAAATTGACAAAAATTTAAAAAAAGCTCGTGTCATAAAACCATGTTGGAGTGAAAAATATATTTTTTTAAAAAATGTTTTTTTTTACTGAGTTATGAATTTTTTAAAAAAGTGCAATGTTTATTATTTAATTAAAAAAGTTTTCTATCCACTAATTTAATGCAGACTTTATCTACTGACAACAACACTTTCTGGCTATAGTATTAGGACCATAACACAGTTTTGCCGTACTCTGCTACATAGGTTCTCTGAAGATTTTCGGTGACGCGAAATGCAACATTTAAGGGCCTGTTAGTAGATAAAGTCTGCTTTAAATTAGCGTATTTAAAACTTTTTTATGCATTGTTAATTAATAAACATTGTACGATTTTTTGTTTAACAAAAAACTAATGATATTGAACTTGAATATGGCCTTCGCCGCGTTGTAGCGAAAACAGACCAGTGCCTCTGGTGGGAATCGAACCCACGACCCCCGCACGGATAAGCCAGCACGCTACCAACTAGCCTACCGGGGCGCACTGCTCACATCATAATTTATGATAAAAGATCGAAAAAAAAACTTTTGGTTTTAATTTTTTAAAATTTAAAAGTAAAACATTTGAAAAATTTCGGAGTATGGCAAAACTGACTTATGGTCCTAATGCTATAGTCAGAAAGTGTTATTGTTTATTAAATAAACAATAACAACACAGTGTATTATGACTAGAGATTCCAGCCTATACACGAACAATGTATATTAGTTAAAAATATTATATTTTTTATTTGAATTAGTTCAATTATTCCAATTTTGTTTTTTACTTCTCACTGGGTAAATAAAACAATACGGGTAAAGCGTTGATCTTTTTCCCTCAAAATTTGGGTAAAAATCTTCTACCCCTTTTACATTGCTTCTCTGAAGATTTTCGGAGATGACTCGAAATGAACCTTGAAAGGACCTGTCAGTAGATAAAGGCTGCTTTAAATTAGCGGATAGAATTTTTTTTAATTAATAAACAAACATTGCACGGTTTTTTGTTTAACAAATGATCTTGAACTTGATCAGATGATATGTGTGGGCGTTGTGGTGTAATGCTTAGCGCGTTGGACTGTTACACAGATGGTCCCGGGTTCGATTCCCTGTGACGACAATATCAATTTAGAAAAATAATATGTATGAGTTTTCTATCACTTATATGTATCGCTGCGCCCACCTTCGGTGTTCCCATAGCACTTAACCCCACCGAAGTAAAATAATGAATCAGGGCTATGAAACAAAAAGCTTCAATAAATTCGATAACTCTACATCAGGTGGCGAGCAACAACTGTTCTAAGACTTATCTACTCGCGCAATTACAGTGTTGCCGTGTTTGAAGCCCTTCATCTTTCACCCATTTTCATCTCTTCACTATACCCTTTCCAAAGAAAGCAACACATTAATTAATAGGAAGAATTTCCCGAGTGTTGCTTCTCTTTAAAAAAAAAAAAAAAAAATATATCAAGTTGTATATGACTATATACACACTTTATTTATTGGTAAACAAAAATTGTTGAAACCTCGACGAAATTTCGTATTATTTAAATAACTGTCAAAAATTAACTGTTTACTGCAAAAATACTCTGGTAGTTGTTTTTAACCTATAAAAATAACTGCTTCAAACAACTGTTACAAAAATACAGTATTTTTCTTTAGTTTTTCTTTTTTTGATAGCTGTCATAAATAATATGTAGTTGTTTTGTATTATTTGATAGAAAAACAACTGTATTTGCAGTTAAAAACTAACTACTACACAAACAACTGTCTTGTAGAAGCTTAAAAATTTTTTTTGAATGCGTTGTTGTACATAAAATTTCGAGAGTTCTTCACATTTTACTCACAACTTAATTTTAAATTCCAAGTTGCTCAGAAGACATACACATAAACATAAGATCTGGGTTAAAATAGGCAATTAATCTTGTGTCTTCGCCATTATCGCTACTAAAATTGACACATTTCAAGATCAGAGCAAATTTGAAAAGCCCTTTCGGGGGTTTGTTTTAACCATCTAACCGGCAAGCCCGTCTCCAGGCGGGGTATTTTAAATTGTCCATAAGTGCGCCAAATGAGTGATTTATAAGAATAATTTAAGCTATTCCAATAGAAAACCAAATTTACAAAATATTTTGTGAAGTAATTTTTTGTGCGCATGGCACGGGTTTTAAAGAAATAAATATTTTGAAATGAACACAATTTCAAAAATCTTTAAAACATATTTATGTTAACGGGAAACCATCGATACTAAACACAAAGTAAGATTGAAGCTTAAACTTAAAAAAAAATTGCAATTTGGTAGAATGACATACAGGATTTCAGAAGGATACCTGTAAACGACAACTTCTTAACCGAAAAACGTATAAGCGGATTTTTATGAAATTTAGCAGAAAGATTATATTAAGTATTATTAGCAAAGCCTTTAAGTTTAATCAATATATGTTGAATTTAAGGTGCGTTTTCGCTCAATTTAGCGTTTTTCGCTAAATGGCGAAAATCGCCATTTCTTTTGTACTAAAAGCACAAAAGAGTAATTTTTGGACTTTAGTTAATCTTGGTAATAGGAAAAATGTATGCCTAAACTTATTCAATTTTATAGTTTAGTTTTTGAGATTTGCTTTTACCCAATTATGGCCCATATCGCCAAAAAAAGAGTTGTTAGAACAACATATTGTTTATTCTTCGCGCCAAACAAGCGGTATAAATTTCATTGCAAAAAAGTTTAGGCCGGTTTAAGGTTTAACAATAGTGCACTTTCATTTCAAGTGGGAGCCATTGAGGCTGTCGGCGACGACCTTAAGTTTGTTACACAGTGTAATAAATGCTTTTAATTATGCTCTACCAGAAACTTTAATCTTTATTTAAAATAATAACATTTTGATTTTACTCCTACACTCATAACAAATTTTGAAGTTCATGCTTAAGTTATTATAAAAACAACAAAGACTATTGCATAGTTTATTTGTGTTTTTTTTCTTTAACTCATTTTTGACACATTGTTCCCTTTTCGACCCAGTACTTTTAAACGGATATATTTTTTACTGTAAAAAGATGATTAATAAAAACCTTATTCATCATCTAGACTACAATCGTGAATCAAAAAATTGGGAAAAATTGTTATCCAGAAATGCCAAATAATAATTTAAAAAAATAAATTTTTTTCCTTTTTGATGGAATTTTTTTCAAAAATTATTTAAAAATATAAAAAGCCTAATCTTTTATATTTTTGATTGTTATGTTGATGAAAAATATGAAAATATATTTCTCTGCAAATATTAACTTATAAATAACAACTTTAGTAGAAAAATGCCAAGCGACGTGTTAATCTAAATATACCCATAAAATTGTACTATTTTAAGAATAGAAAGAACAACATTTAAACAATTATAAATAAATAAACAACTGATTTATTTAAAAAAAATCTTTTTGCGATAGAAAGACTCAATATTAAATATTATTCAAAAAATTGTAATTTAAAATTTGGACTACTATGGCAACCCTGACGGCAATTTCATTATAGACCTTTTTTATAAAGGCAATATCGGGTGCCATCGAGGAGCCATGGGTGCTCATCTGAGAATACAATTTTCGTTTTATTTTAAAGAAGAATAAATTCTTTATACGTACTACTTCGATCTGGCAAAAGATCTTATCAAAATTGTACGAAATTTCGTATTTGAATATTTTTTGCTCCTAATCCATAACTTGTACTAGTAATACTTCGATCTGGCAAAAGATCTTATCAGAAATTTTAAGAAATTTAGAATTTGACTATTTTTCGCTCCTAAACCATACTTGTATATACCAAATTTGTTCACAGAAAATGTAGTATATTTATAATTTAAATCCTTCAATTAAAAATTATACATTAAAATAAACAGCCTTAAAGCGAACACTTCTTAAAAAAGTCTTGCACATTAGAGGGTTAATAAAATTGCATAATAAATTCAATATATTTCTGTTTTTATTTTCGAAATTTCTCCAATGTACATATAACATAGCATTCACTTTAGTAACTTTCATTGACGTAAATTTAACATAGCACACACTTTAGTAATTTTAAAAAAGCATTTATGATTTAGAAAAAATACAGTTCAACATGACACCCATTTTTGGATTTATTATTCAGTTCTTCTATATCTAAGACTTTTGTATCTAAGACTTCGAACATATTTGAAAAGTTGAAATTTTCTAACACTTTTTGTCTATGTACAGTAAAATTTGTAAAACATGAATAGTGCGTAATAATTGTCAAACGAACGACACAGTTCCCAACACGCAAATCAGTCACAAGTCAAAGGAAAAAAGAACGATTGAACGATTTGAACGAACTAGTTCACTGACTCGAATTGAACGATACTGACCGAGTCACCAAAATGAACGATTAATCCCAACTCTACATTAGTTTTTAAAAATTGGGTGGTTTTTTTCTTGGCCATTTTATACACAAATTTAGCCATATTTTTGGGAACCAAGTTCTGGCAACACTGCCCGAAGGTGCTGTTTACTTTGCTGTATAACTTTTAAAAATAGTCAACCTAACCCTGTCCATCGTTCCTCCCAATTCATAAAACCTTGAGAAATAAGAGGCATCAAAAGTCAGTTTCAACAAGTGTTGAACATTTTTGAAGTATAAAGGGTGTTTTTTTTTATAGAGTTATAGAACTTTGAAATTTAATAAAACAAAGATGAATTTTTGAAATTGACATGGAATTTACTTTATTCGAAAGACAATTTTCTGTCATTATAATTTAAATATGACTTCTGGCATATGACCGCCACGGCTAGCTCGGACGTAGTCTAATCTGGAGGTCCAATTTTCGATGATTTCTTCCAACATGTGTGGCCATATATTGGCAATAACGCGGCGAATGGTGTCCTCCAAGTGGTTAATCGTTTCGGGCTTATAGGCGTAGACTAGCAACTTCACATATCCTTTACAGAAAATAGCCCAGCGTCGTTAAATCGCACGATTTTGGAGGCGGTTACCAAACGTTTCCTTCAATAAATTAATTGTGTCACGAGCTGTGTGACATGTTGCGCCGTCTTGTTGAAACCACAGCTCCTGCACATCATGATTGTTTAATTGATGAACGAAAAAGTGAGTAATCATGGCTCTATAGCGGTCACCATTGAGTGTGACGTTCTGAGCAGCATCGTTTTTGAAGAAGTACGGACCAATGATTCCACCAGCCCATAAAGTTTTTCTGGATGTAACGGTGTCTCAACATACACTTGAGGGTTATCATCACTCCAAATACGGCAGTTTTGTTTATTGACGGATCCATGTAACCACAAGTGAGCTTCATCGCTAAATTAAATTCGCTTATGAAAATCGGGATCACCGTCAATCTTGTTTTGGGCCCATTCACCGCATCTACACCTTGCTAGGTGATCATGTGGCTTCAATTGTTGCACGAGTTGAATTTTGTAAGCACGCAAACCAAGGTCTTTCCGCAAAATCTTCCATAAAGTGGATGTAAACATATCTAATTCCTGTGCAAGATGGCGGATAGACTTATTGGCGTCTTCCTCTACCCTACGCTCTACAGCAGCAATGACTTTTTCTGTACGCACTGTACGACGTCTCTGTGGATGCATATTATCATTTAGAGTAAACGTGGTGCGAAAACGTTCCATATTTAATCGAATTAATTGCTCTAATGGACGATTATGTTGACCGTAAAATGGACGTAGTGAGCGATATGTATATCGAACAGAACCATGATTTTCAAAATAAATTCGCACAATTTGGAAGCGTTGTTCAGGCGTCAGTATATTCATGTTGAAATGCCAAATCAAACTAAATATAAATCACTTGGTAGCTGACAAAATGGACGCCTGTTAAAAAAGTGTTGCCAACTTAAAGTTCTTTCTATACCGGTATAAAAAACCCCCTTTATTTGAAAAGCTAAATTATTCTTCTTCTTGGTTATACTGTATATTGTATTATTGAAATTTATTTTAGAAAAACAAATTGAAATTTATATATTTTTAATTTAAAATCACAAAAACAAAAACATATGCCCGACAATATTAAAAATTCCTTAATATTATTAAGGTCATACAAACGAAATCTTACAATGATTCTTAACCAAAACTGATGTCTTTACAGTTTTTATTATTATTAAATATTCAAATTATACACAAAGTGACCCAGAACGCACTGCTGTAAATATACAAACATAGTCCATAGTAGATCATCATATACTCCATACATACTGATATGTAAATATTTAGTATAGTTTGCCTTCTAACAGGAATTAAAATAAAATTAAAAAAAAAAAAAAATCATTCCAAGGGCCTTTTTTGTTTGAAATGGCAAAAAAAAAAAAAATAAATTTAATAAGAATAAAATAAAACATGTTTTTTTCTCTTCATGTAAACAAAAACTAAACAAAAATACTAACTCATATTTTAGACATAAATATTGTAAGTACCCAGTCAGAAACTGCCAGTGGTACAAAAAATCAAACACTGGCTAAACGAAGAATTGTAAATATATTACTGGCAGAATGCTTGTTTAAGACGCATTACCAGAGTTTCTAAAAAGCGTTTTGCCAGTATTTGTTTTACAATAACTTTAGTGGTATACAAAAAAAAAAAGGGTAAAGAATTGGCTGAGACCACTGGGCCAACGATGGCAAAATGTGTTTTACCAGTGTTATCCAGTCAGAAATTACCAACGGCTCAAAAGTCTAATAACTATTTTATAAAAATGATGATGCTGTGTTAAAAAAAAGTTTATAGTCGGAAGGTTCCGAGTTCGATTCCGGCATGAATTTTGTTTGTGACTTTTTTATACTTTTTAATATTTTTTAATATAAAATCGGTTTTTTCTTTCTGGAAAAGCTCTTTTAGGACCAACTTTTTTTTGTTTTCCGAACGTTGGCAATTTTTTTAAAGCAAACATTATACCAGTGCTGACATATTGGAGCAGCCAACTGTTACCCAGCAGTTATCATTCACTTACCTCTTAAACTATCAAGTATTATATGTCTCGTAAGCTCATTAGTTAGAGCTGTTGGCTGCCAATCTGGCGGCCAGGTTTCAAATCTCGGCGAGGTCACCAAAATTATAAATGAACTTTTTTTTAAATTTTATTTTGGAAAATCTAATTTTAGACCTCCTATATAATTTTTCGACAATTCATTGGCCCTGAACCCTTCTGTGGCGTACCCAATGGGTATGTCAGAGAGAGGCTCAGCAGATGGAGGGAGTCGGAGTTTGGGGCCTATTGGGCCAGATCGCCTGGGCAGCGACAGGCGAGGCTGTTTATATCTCCCTCTGGGGAGAGGTCGCGGAAACTCTTGTCTATGACGAGGGGGACACTGTGGCCTTAGGTATCAATTGTACAAGATGGGACGATCCTCTACGGATACGTGCAGGGTCCAATGCTTGCCCGACACTTTTTGACCTTTTGTCTAATGATGTTATTATTTTGTGGCTGGGAAATCACTTGTTGCCAGCACTTGTTAAAATGCTTTGCAATCGGTGGTCCGTTTGTCTTTTTCTGACTGCGTAGGTACATACGAACATGGCACAGTGGGTTGTTTTACAATTTTTTTGGAAATAATTCAGTCATTTTTTACTGGCTGATCGGATTGTTATGAAACTTCACACAGTCATAATAAACGTAATTTGAAACTTAAGTTTCAAAGAAGGGCCCACTAAATCAATCAGGACACCTCTGGTGTTCAACAATTTTGAGAGCTTGCCAATTTTATATTTATAAACCGATTTTCACAAATAAAAATTTTTTGCAATCTGTTTGTAATGGCCAACAATAAATTTGCGTGATTACAACAAATTAAAAAATAAATCACTTTTTTATCACTTTTTATTCAATTTATAACACTTTTATGTATAATAAACAACTTCATTTAAGACATGCGTGTCAATTAAACTTTTGCCTAGGATCCCATGGTAGACCGGGCTGAGACTACCAAATTATTCATTCTTCCACTAAAAATATCACCATTACAATAAACAACACTACGTTGTTTTAATGTTTTAATGTTTTTTTTTGTTTAATATTATTCAGGGATGGCAGTCAATACCGCTAAAATACTGTTATCGATGTAAAACTCTTTCAACTGACTATGGTTATCCCTAAAATACCGTTACCGAAATAATTTAAATAACGTTATCAGTAAAATACCGTTACCGATATAAATAAAATACCAATATCCTTCAAATACCGTTACAGAAATAATCTGGCAAAATCAAAAATAATCTGACAAAATCAAAGTTTGATCATAAACTATCTATTCAGTAGAATTCGGGCATAATGGGGCTAAAATTATCGATGTGCATTGAAATTACCTGACTAACTAAAATACTGTTACCGAAATACCTGAAGAACCGTTATCCGCTAAAATATCGTTACCGAAATAATTAAAATACCGTTACCGCTAAAATATCGAAATAAGTAAAATACCGAAATAACTGAAATATCGTTACCAAAATAAACTAAAATAGCGTTTCCTTTAACGTTATCCGCATCGAATCGGTTACCATCCATGATGTTATTTAATTTATTTCGGACTGACTGCAACTTTTTCACAAAATCTTAAACTAGAATGACACTTAAAGAGCGAAGACGGCCATAAAAACAGACTGATCATCTTATAGTTGGCGCAACTATAATATGGCTGTAGTTAGAGAAAGGAATATGATAATAACAAGATAATAGTATGATAACCGAAAAAAAAATTTAAAACATGATAACGCTATAATATTTGGACTAAATTGAAGCACGTGCACCAGTTTTTGATTTTCCAATTTCGGTGGTACACTCAGAGAAAAAATGTATTAATAATTAACTGGGGAATATTATTTTCACAAAACGCAACTATTTGTAGTAGTGTTTCAGAAAAAATTCAAACACTATATGTGTTTCTAAAGAAACTTTTAGTCAGGAGGCAAAAGAGTCTCGCTACCTTTTTGACCAAAAAAAGTACTAAAATCGTGTTTTTTTCATAATTTTCAAGGTATTGCATTAATTGCATTTTTTTTGAATAACTTGTTGTAAATATCGCCAAAGCAATCCGACTTGATCTAACATTTCCATTGGGAAAAAGCCGAACCCGGTTATTGCAAAAATGCTTAATTTTGACTTTTAAATACGGATAACTTATGCACGAAAAAGACGATGAGTATGCGTATTTATTGTTCGCCAATAGTAGATTACAGATCTGATTCATTTGTGAAAATCGGTTGTTAAATATAAAATTGGCAAGCTCTCAAAATTGTTGAATTGCCGAGCTTTAAATTACGTTGATTATGGATGCGAGCAGTTTCATGGCAATCCGGTCAGCCAGTAAGAAAACTCTGAATTATTTCCCAAATATTCCTGAAACATCCCACTGTACATTGTGAGAATGTTGTATGATATTGGTAGTAAAGCGGAAGTATTATAAATTCGTAAACTATTCCGGTTCAAACAAAACTTACGTACTTAACAACAATCAAACAAACTCATATCCCATAAAACTGTATTGTATGTAGTAGATATGTGTGCTGGTTGGCTGGTTAGTTGTTGTTGTTTTTTTTCCAACTATTAAGTTTTTAATTGAAGAGTCAGCCCGCTGCTTTTTTTTATACAAAACTACTATTGCTGCTGCTGTTACTACTGTTGCAGCTAAAGCACAAGGAAAGTAAGTACCCGATGAAAAAAGTTTCTATATCGACAGTTTTATGATTTTACATTTATTTTTTTACAGTCGTTTTTTATTATTTAAAAAAATAAATACAAGTTTGATATAATTTTTATTAAAAATAAAAATTATGTTTTTTTCGACCTTTAATTGTGCAATGAAAATGAAAATTATTCAAGTTCGAGGCCTTACTCTAAATTTCTTTATTAGGATATTGTCCTAACAAATAATCTATTGAGTTTTTTTGTTTTCAAATTTATTATTTGGCCCTTTCAGGAATGTGTTGATAGATCTATTTCGGGAATTTTCTAGGTTCCCATCATCAGAACACGTTTTGAAAGCAGTAACAATCCCATGCCAAACATCAAACATTCATATAAACTAGTTTACTCACTACATGAGAACTAATATACATATGAGTTTGAAGTTAAAGATTATAACCATTGATCAAAAAATAAATTGAAAACTTGTTTGTTATGTGCAAGGTCCATCTCTGGTGGATATTCAATACACGTTTTTTGTTTTTTCCTCTCTTTTTTATTTTTTGTTTAGTTTATAAACAAAACAGGGGAAGTAAACTAGACTGTACTTTGTCTTTTATACAAGTTTGATATAATTTTTATTAAAAATAAAAATTAAAGGTCGAAAAAAACATGATTTTTATTTTTAATAAAAATTATATCAAACTTGTATAAAAGACAAAGTACAGTCTAGTTTTTTTAGGACAATATCCTAATAAAGAAATATAGAGTATGGCCTCGAACTTGAATAATTTCATTAAAAAAATAAATGTTTATTTATTTTTTACTAAAAATTGTTTTACTACAATTGTTAGTAATTTTTTGAACAGTAAAAACAAATGACAAATGTTAGTTGAATTTAATGAAATGTTAGTCGTTCTTTCTTCAAGTAAAATTGCATTTGTTTTTGACCTACATAATATCCTTAGTGTGCAATTTTAATATATTCATTAACCAAAAAGTCGTATAGTGCTGTTTTTTGCTTTTTATGTAATGTTTTATATTGTTTTTTGTTAAAAAAAAATTTATTTAATTTTATTTTCTGGAAATACATAAATTAATCTAATAAACTTTTCTCGAAATTTTAAAAGTACTTAAACTAAAAAGAAATTATTTGACTAAAATCTTTTGTAGTTACTGCCGAAAAGCATAATTTTTCATTTTAAACTTCTGTTTTATTTTTTGCATACATTTTTGTATTAGAGTTACGACCTTTTGATTTTAGAAAAACCAGATGATACACAAGGCCATAACTACATTACTTAAAAATTATTTTTTTTTCATGAATTTGTTTCTTAGAATCAAATCCGTCTTTGTTTCTTAAGGATAATTTTAAAATTTGAATATTTATAATGTTTTTGTCTCTCCTGTTAAAAACTAAAAAGTGTAAATACGGCCTTTTGGATTTTAGCTGACGATATACTCATATACAACTTGATATCATTATATATGCTTATATGTGTGGCAATGTATACGATATATGTTCATATCTTATACTTAGTTTATGAATTTGTGTTAATATGGCGGATTATATCATCATATATCATTGTATCGTATGTAATCTATTAGCATATCTTGTATATCTGATCATATGAAATACATATAGATCTATATATGTCCATATATTCTACCGCATATGATACAATTAATCAAAAATAATTCTATCACTTGTATATATAATTATATTTGGCAAAACATATCATTATATATAAATATATATAGTTAAATTTAATGAAAAAAATCTATCACTTTTAGCACCGTTTACAATTAGATGAGTTTCAAAATTTACTGGGAAAAACATGAAAAACTACGGTTTTTTGTTTTGTAGTGATTATTAATATTTTTTTTGATTAAAGTACTAAAAAATAACGTTATAATTATTAGGTTTTAAACCAACGAACATATCGCACACGCAGTTCAAAAGTGACTCAACTCAAAATTTTAATTTTTCGGTTTTATATGCTTAAACTATGCACAATACACTTGTTTATCAATAAAAAATATCAGTGTATTTTGTCGTTGTTAAATGTTGCTAAAAAACAATTATGCCTTTCTTTATGTTTCAATTAGTATGAAGTTGCAAATATTTTTTTTAGATTTCTGAAAAATTAAAAATTTTGAGTTGAGTCACTTTTGTACCAAGGTACTCAACATCTGTTATATGCCTACTGGTTTTAAGAGAACAAATTTTTAGATGTTTTTTGTTTTAAAAAGCGGGAAACATTCAAGGCGGGATCAGAATTCAAAAAGCGGTATAATCCAGCCAATAGCGGGATGGTTGGTCATATAAAGCATCACTACATCTATCTCTTTTCAATCGAGATTTGTTTCATGTTTATTGGCTTGAAAGATCGCTCATATAGAGAACGTGTGACTAGTTATTTATTTTTAGATTTTTTTTTTATTTTTTATTTTATTTTTTATTTTATTAATTAATAATCATATAATTACAAATTATATACTATTACCCTAACCGAGCATTAGCTACTATGGCCTTCGGCGCGTTGTAGCGAAAACAAACCAGTGCCTCTGGTGGGAATCGAACCCACGACCACCGCACGATTTTTTTTTTAGATTTATAATTTCTCATTAATGTAAATACCACGTTGTACAAGGTTTGGGTGTAAATGCTATTTTGTTGTTGTTTTTTGTTTGTTTGTTTATTGTTAAATTCTCAACAATAATTGTTGTTGTTTTAAGAAAAACAAACTTAACGTAACGAGCCTAATATGGATTTGGAACGTAATAGGGAGTATGGGAAATTTTAAACGAACAAAATTATTGTTATTACGGAAGCTAAACAATCTCTAGAATTTTAAACGTTTTTGGGGATTTTGGCAAACAGGGGATTTTACATAAAAATAATGGGAAACTACAAAAAACATAATACAACAGGTACACTCAAAAAGATTCACATTTACTACATGACAATTGTTTAAGTTGTAATCAGTAGTTGTTATTTTTAACTGCAATTACAGTTATTTTCTTAAATACAAAACAACTATTATGACAATACGTTAGATTACGTTAGAAAGTAACAATGTTATTGATAAATTTAATATATAAATATTTTTTTTTTGACTTATGTCAAATAGGAAATGCCTGTTAGTTCAGTATCCATACACTAAGGATATTATGTATGTAAAGACGACAGCAATTGTAGTCAAAAACAAATGAAATTTCACTTGAAGAAAGGACGACCAACATTTTATTAAATTCAACTAATAGTAAAAATGTAACCACATATGCTAGTAAAAAATAAACAAACATTTATTTTTTTAGATAACAGAAAACGGATGTACAAATTGAATGTAAAATCATAAAACAGTCATTTGATGTGGTTTGTTTTTTTAAATGAACTACAAGGTTAGTAAAAAAATAGATTTGTTGTACAAATGACTGACATTTACATTAAAAATAAAGAAACTGTATTACAATCCAAACAACTACATATTTTTAAAGCAAACGTGTATGGTTCGAATCTTCAAATTTAATTAGAAAACATCGCCTGCTAATGGGCGGTTATCATTGTTAAGAGTTGATTTTCGACAAACAAGCAATAAATAAAATCTTTTCAAATGAGATTTCGATGTATTTTCGTATATAATCAAACAATTGCTATCTGTACATAAAAAAAAAACTGAAATTAATTTTCAATTAAAATTTTTGTTGATTCAATTAAAAGTTTAATTGTTGCATTCGGTCCTATTAACGAAATTGTATATACAGAGAAAAAAGTTTCATCATATTAATGAAACTGTTTCATATATCGTTTGTCATCAATTCATCATATTTATGAAGTTTTCATAGATATGATAAAGAGTTTCATAAAAATGTATGCCAAATGTTTCATTAATCTTCATTATTTAAAAAAAAGTTTCATTAACCATGTGAACATATTTTTTTGTTTGTTTTCCCAACAAATTGAAATTCAGAATTTCCATTTGAAATTTAGAAATCATTAATAGATTTTTAATTGTTGAAATTGAATTTCTAATCAGTTGATGTGTTCTAAATTTTGCATGGAATTTTGTGAATATAAATTTTATTTTTTTATTTTTATTAATTAATAATCATATAATTACAAATTATATACTATTACTCTAACCGAGCACTAGCTACTATGGCCTTCGGCACGTAGTAGCAAAAACAGACCAGTGCCTCTGGTGGGAATCGAACCCACGACCCCCGCACTGATAAACCAGCACGCTACCAACTAGCCTACCGGGTCGCACGAATATAAATTTAATTTAGAATTTTGTATGTATTGTTGATCTTTTAATTCTGAATTGTCATTTCATTCTGAATTGTCAGGTTTGAGATAATAATTAAATGTTACTATTACTATACTATTAAATGTTACATTTTAAAAATAATGTATTAAAAAAATAAATTTTCGTCATTGGCTATAGCATTCATTGTGTTTGTACGCTACCAAAGAAAAATTTTCATTTCATAAAAATTTATGAATTTTTCTTTATCATATTGATAAATTGTCTTATAACATTTATGAAGCATTTCATGAAATGCTACACACAGAAAAAAATTTAGCTATTTGCCAACTGAAATTTGGTTATTAAGACTCAAGTTCGGTTATTACGAATTTCAGACGTTTGGGCACAACTTAACTTTAATTTTCACAACAAATTTCGGTTAATTCATCTGATTATAGTTGCAACACCCAAAATATTAGGAAATCTAATGTTAATATCGTTGTACTAACTAAATTTATAAGTTGTTACCATTAATATACACTTTTCAATTCGGTTGGCACTTTATTTCTCTGTGTGTATGAAACTTCTTCATATTTATGAAACATTTCATAAATAAGAGGAAGCTTGTCTTCAATTATAACTATTATGAAACAGCTTCATCATTTTTATGAAGTGTTACATTGGACGAACATTAAAAAAGTTTTTCATCATATTTATGAAGTTTTTCATAAATATGATAAAGATTTTCCTTTGAGTGTACTGACAATTTTTTAATTTAGTAAAAAAAATGTTATTTATATCATTCGTTGAACTTTTATTAACAATACCTTTTTGTATTACAATTATTAATTTTTTTTAAGCCAACATCTTTTTTTGCCATCCCTCGCATTATGATCATAATCAATTCTTTGTGAGAGTGTGTAGTAAAAGAAATAATTTGTTCTTAACTTTAAAACAAATATTTTGTTTTAATAAAAACAAACCAATACAAAATAAAAAGCTGTCAACTTGATGAACAAAGAAACAAAAAACTGGTCGAGATGATAGCGGTTGTATAGCAGTTGTCTAAAAAACAATCAAGGTCGAGTTTTTACTCTAACTGACGAGCAGTCATATCCATACCTACAGACATGATGCTTAATTGCTTATACATGTGTATTGCTGGATTATGTGCCGGTTTGGTCGTTAGTAAAAAATTCTAAACGATAGTATTAATCAGGGCAGCGACTTTCATGCAAATGTATGTTTGTAGTCAGTAGCCCAAAGACGAATTGGAGCAAATCAAAGAATTTGCAACAATATGACATTAATTTGCAACAAAATAGCATTGATTAGTTGTTGCATATTTTTGGTTATTTTGTGTTTTAGGGTTGTCGAATATTCCACCTATTTAAAAACCGGTGCGCCCCGGTAGGCTAGTTGGTAGCGTGCTGGCTTATCAGTGCGGAGGTCGTGGGTTCGATTCCCACCAGAGGCACTGGTCTGTTTTCGCTACAACGCGCCGAAGGCCATAGTAGCTAGTGCACGGATAGGGTAATAGTATATAATTTGTAATTATATGATTATTAATTAATAAAAAAAAAAAAAACGGTTTCGCACACTTAAAAGTTCTGCTTTTTAATAATCCGTTTTCGTTTTTTTTTTAAATTTAAAAATGGCTTTAATTTAAAAATTGCTTTGTGTTGCTGAATTCTGAAATTTTTCAAAACAGATTTTAAAAAATTACTTAAACTTTAAATATTTATACTAAAAACTGATCAGATTCTGTTTTTAAAATGCATATTTTGGGAAATCCAAAAGTTTGGTCGTCGTTAATTAAAAATTTGATGCATCGGCATTGCAACCTATCATTTCTAAATGACTTTAAGACGCATATCACGAATGTGGCCTTAGAATGTTAAAATTAGCTCTAGTTAAAGAAATATTAGCAGAAAACTTGTTTTTAGAAAATTTAATTTTTTCGATAAACGTTTTGCAAAAAATACAAAGTTGAAAATAATATTGCTACTTTTTTGCAACATTCAAATAATATATAAAGTCGCATTAAGCCGAACGGTTTCGAATATCGGAAAAAGCTCAAACACCCCCCTCAATTAAAATTTTTTTCATGGTATTAATGAACCCATTTTATAAATTTTGTTTTCTTAGATTCTATAGAAAATTTCATTATAACAAAAAATTTTATTAATATTATGAAATTTTTCATAAACTTTTTTCCATAAAATTTCATAGTTTCATAAATTATCTCTTCATAAGATTAATGAACATTTTCTTTAGAGCTATGAAATTATTTCAAAGACTTAATTTTTTTATATTTTCATAAAAATTCATAATTTCATTAATTTTCAAACATTCTAAAATTCAGTTTTAATATTTAATTCTCACGTGTTCAACATATTTTATAAAGTGCTTTATTAGCGTTTTATCAATTTTCGACTTTTACGGAATTATTTCTTTCACATTTTTCAAGACATTCATGAAAAGTTTTATGAATTCAATAAAAATTCATTAGTTTTATGAAGATTTTAACTAATTCTACATACATTTCATAAACATTGACTTTTATGAAACCTCTTTCATAGATTTTATGAAAAGTTTCAATGCACGAATTCAAGTGACAATTTTCATTAATGCTATGATGGAATAAATTGCTGAAATGAAGATAATTTTCTCAGTGTATGCATTATTTTTATTTTAATACAACAAAAATTCGTTAATAAAATGCCTCATTTAAGGTTACTCAAAACACATTTTTTTGAATAACAAAAATACTTGAAAATCTTTGGGCGAAATTTGAACATGAATGTGAATGTATCTTCAAAAAACCTTTCATTTGATATCAAATTTGTCTATATATATAGTACGAAATAAACTGTAAAAAACGTTAAATGGTTGCAGTTTTTAATCCCACTTAGCAACGCCTAAACATGAGATTTGGGCAGATAAAAAACACGGCTCTCTTAAATTTGTATTCTTTACGATAAATCCGGTCCGGGTCGATATACCTCCCTTGTCAGTATTTTATACTTGCTAGCATTTAAAATTGAGTGAAACCTTGCTAATTATTCCAAAAAAATGCTTATATCTCTGAAACTTTTAGATTAAAAAGTATTAGAAAATGCCGAATTATTCGAAACGAAAAAACCGGTTTCTTGAATAACCCAAAAACCGCCATTTTTAAACAAACGGAAAATTATAAAAAACCGTTTTATACAATAATTCGGCAATAATAATAATAATAGTAATTACTTTTAAATGCATTTTTTTGTTGTTGTATTTTTCGTGATTTTTATTGCAAAACAAGTTTCAAATTTGAAGTGCATATTTTTGTATTTTTAGTTCATATTGTTTTGGTTTTTAGTGCATATTTTAATTTAAGCACATATTTTAAATGCACACACAGAAAACAGTTTTGTAGTTGCAACCGAAATTTTTGCTAACCGAATTTTTGTGGTTCCACGTACTGTCACTATTATAAAATTTTAATACTATTTTAACAACCGACATTCTGTGGTATACCTTTGGGGTATGTTAGGGAGAAGCTCGGGTCGTGGAGGGAATCAGAATTCTCTCTCTATTGGGAAAACTCTCTTGGCCAACGACAGGCTAAGAGATTATTCTCTTTTTCCAGTGCAGGATCGAGGAGACTCTTGTCCCTCGGGAGGGGTAACTTGAGTACCCTGGAGTCTTACCTGACTGGACACTGCAATCTCAGATACCACCTGCGGAAAGGGGGTCTTTCGGACACGGATGAGTGTAGGTTTTGCGAACTGGCAGCGGAGACATCGGAGCATGTTCTTTGCGAATGTCCGAGGCTTTGTGAAAGGCGTGCCAAGTTTCTTGGCGATCGCTTTGTCTCCCCTTCGGACATTATGAAGGTTTTGCCTAATAGGATTATTGGCTTTATAGGTAGCTTGAATCTTTAGGGTAACTTTAGGCAGCACAAAAGACCTAAGTTGGTCGCGGTGCATAGTGCCATATAATCTAATCTAATAACAACCGACATTTATTTACAAATTTCGAATTTTTATTGTAATAATTGAATTTATGGACAAAAATTTATTTTATTAATTAAAAAATGTTATATCTCGAACTGGGCTCGAACCGGCGATCTCCCGTTGGCAGCAATTGCTTTACATAAACCAAATTTTAATATGTTTTTTTAAATTTCAACCTTAAATATTTTCTTGTTTCAAATTTAAATATTTGTCTAAAAAATAAATTTGTATATACAATAGAAATTCGGTTGCTAATCTCAATATTTTATTAGAGTTACCAAAACTATAAAAAAATTTATATTATTTTAAAATTATTTTATTAATAAAAAATTCTTCTCCGCAAACTGGGCTCGAACCGGCGACATTCTGATTGTCAGGCAATTACTTTACTTCTAGTCTAAACTCAATTTAAATTTTTATTTTCAAATTTCTACCTTGAATATTTTTTTTCTTTAAAGTTTATGTAAATATTAATAATGTCTAATGTGTCTAAAAATAGATTTGTATGTACAACAGAAATTGGGTTGCTTATCTTAATATTTTATTAGAGTTATCAAAACTATTAAAAAACTTTATATTATTTTAAAATTGGTAACGAAAACTTATATTTTAGATAGAGTGATGGTTTTTTTTTTTGCAGGCGAAACTTATATTCGATTTTAACTGCACTGATAGGAATTTGTGCGTAGTATTAATGAATTCCTTCAAAAAAACGTTTCATTGAGTCAATGAAAGGTGTTTCATTAAATCAATTTTAATGAATGGTTTCATTGACCTAATGAAATTTCATAGCCTAATCGTTATGAAAGTCTCATGTGTTTAATGAATAAAATTCATAGTTTGTATTAACTATTTAAGTTGATATTTAATAATTTGCACTTTTTATGATTATATTTAGCATAGCATTAATTTGGTGGTTATTGAGAAATTATCATTCGTTGATATTATTTATAAGGTCTGGTCTGGTCCAATTTTAATTTATTTCTGTTCTTATTGTTTTATTTTTACAAAATTGTTCAATCTTTCTTTACATTTTTTATAATTTGTGTTAAAAGATGACATATATTCTTATATGTTGGTACAAAATATGTAATTTTGTATCGATCTGGTTTGGAATTCTGTAGAACGGCGACGATTATAGTTCACTTTTTGTAGTTAAATTACGACCATATTAGATAAAAATGTTAAATATTGTTAACGATGTTGTTAAAAAACAAAAATTTATTATCGTTTAGCATAACGTTTTTGTGTAACATCGTCAAAACGATAACAATTCAGGTCTCGTTTTGAACAAAACTATTAGTGACCAACTATTTAAATTCGTCAAAAACTGTTAGCTCTAGGCAAACTTAATAAAAAAAATTTATTTGTATCAAAGTTTTAGTTAATTCTGTTTAAAAGAAATTTTTCAGTTTTTTTTATTTCAAAATAATAGTACAAAAAATTTTTTTTTTCTTATTACAAGTCAAAATTTTTATTGAAAAAAATTTGAAAATTTTTCATTGATTTAATGTATTTTTTTTTATGAAATTATGAAAAAATCATAAAAAATGTTAATGAAAAAAATACCAATATTAATGAATTTTCATTCAGTTAATGAAATTTTTCATTAAACCAATGAATCGATTTTAATGAAATCGTTTCATTTATACTACGAAGGAAAAGTCTATCAGTGTGCAAATATTTTATTCAAGGAATAAAATATTCGAAAAGGTGTTGGTTGTTGGTATTAAAGGTAATGTAGATGATAATTTTTTTCAATGTTGATAAGGAAAACCAATAGTTTGAATGATGTGACTGTGTTTTGTTTAATTTTATATATTTTCTGTTTACAATATAGTTTAATTATTCTGATGATGAATTTTAAGTACATAATTACAATTAAAATTATTGAATAATGATTAAATTTTGTTAGTTACAATGGAATTCCAACCAATTTATTCTCTGTGTGCATATTTTGAATTTTTTAGTGCACATTTTAAGCGCATATTTTTGATTTTTTGGTGCGTGAAAGTCGCCGCTCTGGTAATAACAAGAATCGAGTATAAATTATAAAAAAAAAACTATCACTCAACCGTTGTTAAGTGAAATAAAATCCAGAAAATTTGTTAAGTTAGGATGTAGTTTTATTTTTTGTTGTTTTCAAATTTTTCTTCCTGATTGGTATAACGTGTTTTTTTTTGATTACGTATAAATCAGGAAATTTTGAATTCTATAAATGAATTTAATGCATTCTATTAAATTTTTTATTTTTTTTTATAGATTGACATAATCTTTCGAATTGTTTTTCGCATACAAAAATATCTGCCTCTTTTTTAATTATTTATTTATTTTTTTTTGCTAAAACTTGATTTTTACCTTGTCGTGGTTGATATTTTTTTATTTTTAAACTTTTTTCTGTGCATTCAATTAAATAGTAGGGTAGGCCCAAAAAAAAAAGACGGTCGAATTTTAGATCTCTACAAGACATCCCCTAATTCAATAGGGCTCAGTAATGCTAGGTCCAAATTTCAGCCAAATCGGTCAATATTTAGAGGTCGCTATAAATTAACGATTTTTCCAGGGTTAAGCCGAAATTCAAATATTTTATGGATACAGAAAGGTTTTTGCACAAAAACTTTTTTTACCTACTTTGGCTGTCTAAACACGAATTTGAAGTCAAAACACCGAAATTCAACCAACCTCCCGAAATATAGGCCTAGTGCACTTAAAAAAAAAATTGGTTCACAACATTGGCCTATTTTCCATATATTTTTGAATCTATTAAACAGATTTAAAAGTTTGACCCCTCGTTTTATTTATATAAGTGCATAGTATAGACCAGTGTTGCTAACTTTTTGAGAACAAAAAGCACAACAAAAGCCGTAAAAGGCGTAAAAAGCGTTATTTTTTTTTATTTAAAAGACGTAAAAAGCACCAGACAAAATTTATTTCATTTGTTAACAAATTTATAGAAATGAACTCAAGTTAACCATAAACATGTTTTAAAGGGTCCGCCTAAAAACTTTTTTTTTTTTGAAAATGCTATAAAAAAAAAATTCTGAATATTTTTTCAAATTTCTTTTTTTTATTTGAAAGTACAATCCTTCCGGTTAATAATGGAAAATAATTTCATTCAAATGGCTGCCTCGGCTGGCCATGCAGTAGTCTACACGATCGGTCCAATTTTTAAGAACATTATCGATTGTGTGCAGCTGTATTTGTCCTTTAAAGCGTCAATTGTCTCTGGCTTGTTGGCGTAACACTTATCTTTGACGGCACCCCACAAATAATAGTCCAACGGTGTCCCATCGCAGCTCCGAGGTGGCCAAACGACATCAGCTCTGCGGCTGATAATGCGATCTTCAAAAACAGGGCGCAAAACATCGAGTGTAGCTTCGGCTGTGTGGCACGTAGCGCCGTCCTGTTGAAACCAAATGTTGCCAATATCCTCCTCTTCAATTTTGTGAACAAAAATTCGTCCAACATGGCCCGATACCGATCGCCATTGACTGTAACGGCCACTCCTTGCTCATTACCATGATTTTCAAAGTAATGTCGCAATATTTCCCAGCGTTGTTCAAGCGTATACACAACCATATTCGTTCAGTGGAAGGATAAAACTAATTATCTGTCAAATCAGACATGAGCTAAGTGTTACCATTCACGAAATAAGCACTAGTTGAAAAAAAAACGTTGGATAGCGGACCCTTTATAATTGAATTTCGTGTTAAAATAAAGTAATCACATTTGTTCATCGACAATTGTTTAGTCCAAATATTCTTTAACCGTTTTCTCGAAAATTTGGGGGTATATTGCAATTGCTCAAACCGGTTTTGTAATACACTCAGCTAAAGTTAGAAACTACACGTTTGACGAGTGAATTTTCTGTGTAGCACAGTGTTATTATTCTTTTTAATTCTGCCTTCAGAATTCATTATATATAATTGTAGAGAGGAATGGGTCCATTTGAATTTTCATAAATTTAGAGCTAGATAAGATCATAGAGAATAGTGGGAATAGTATTTACAATTTCTCAAATTATATGAATACACCGTAAAAAAAGAATATACTAAGAGACGAAACCCAAAAGTCGCATTTTATAGTGACCTCTACTTAATATTGTCCGATTGAGCTAATTTTTGGTATACGTAAATTTTAATAAAAGGAACAAAAGAAAGCTTATTTAGCAAGAATCGGAAGACATTTTTATTATTTGCATACATGCGCGAGCCAGCCTATTAAATAGTGATAAGTCTTCTTCGTTTGCATTTTTCAGATTTTTATTTTTTTGATTTTTTTTTTGTATTTTTGCCGATTATATTTTTAGAAAACACATGCATTTATTTAGTTTAAACAACAAAATGGTTTTTGTTTTTCTTTTAGCATATTATTTCTTAAAATTTTATTTCATTCACCTCTTCAATGCATTGACATTGTATGAGTTCATTGCCAAGTTTAATTTTTTATTTTTTTTTTTTTTTGAAATCGAATGAAACTAAAACAAAAAAGAATCTACTGACAACAGCATTAAAATAAATACAAAATTGCGTACAAAGGCACTTTGAAATTATATGAAAGCCTCGTTATACGGATAACTATTTAGTAAATAGAAAAACTTCAATATCGGTAGAATCCCCGAAGATAATTACTTTGTTGTTAAACTTGCAATATTATATAGACCACTGCAAATGTAGTTAAAAACTAATGAAATTTCACTTAAAAAATGACAACTTACATTTCATTAAATTCAACTAACATTGCCATTTGTTTATTTTACTGTTGATAAAAATGAACCAAAACTATAATTACTCATTAATTTCACTAAATTCCGTAAGTAAAACCAATGGAAAATTAATTATATTCAACAATAAAGCAATTAACAACAAAATCAATTAGTGTTTCAACTCGAAAATTCAATCGGACACACTGTCTGCCAGATTTATTCGAAGTTCTTCCGTTACAGATCTCCACGCATCAATAACTGCTTCTTTTAGATGAAAAACGCTTTTCTGGGTAAACTGGACGGGTTAATACTACCCAAATATTCTCAATGGGAGTTTGGTCCAGAGAACCTGTGGACCATTCCAATATTGTTATTTTTTTTATGATAGCTATTCCATCGTCCATCGTACTGAGTCATTGTCTTGTTAGAAAATGGATTCTTCTTCGTTGCTATTTTCAATAAATGGCACCAATTTCTCAATTTCTCTCCCAATACTGTAATGTACTCAGAAGAATTCATTCTGGTGCTTGGAAATGCCAAATCAACCATACCGTCAAAACAAAAAGTGCCCGAAATCATTAGGGATCCGCCTCCGAAATTCCTTTTTGAGCAATATCGTGGTTCCTCAGGTAGGTCCCTCAACAGCTGTTAAATTCATCTGGACTATCAACATTGAACTTTTTCTGATCAGAAAAAATCACCTTTAAGAGAAATTTATGTTTAAACAGTCCTACCAATAACAGCGATTATTAACTTACCTTACTCCAGTTGGTTTGTAAACTCCTTTTAGCGAATTCAAGTCGAGCAGTTTTGTGGCGGGCTAATAACCTTGGCACAGACATTAGCTTTTGGCGAGTAATTCTCTGGGAATCCTTTAATAGCCTAATTATGGTTGATTTGGACACATTTACCTTACATTCATGATTATCTGATTGAGAATCTTCATTGAGTTTGCTAGTACAGTTGATTATTTTACGCCGGTCCGGATCAGAATGATTTTTTTTCGGGCCGCCTGTTTCCTGTAAATAGTTGCTTACACTCATAAAAAAAAGTTTGTAAAGTCAGCAAAAAATTTTGCTGAGTCAGCAAAATTTTAGTCAGGAGGATGCTAGCAAAAAAGTTGCTAATGTCAGCAAAATCTTTTGCTGAAAATCAGCGAGCTGATTTTTAGCAACAAAATTTGTAGATTCAGCAAAAGTTTTGCTAACACTTAGTAGATTAGAAATAAAAAAGCGTTGGTAAAAATTAATAAATTTTTTGCTGAATTTTAGTAGACTGAAAAAAACGCAAAAAATTTGTAGAAAAATTGTAATTTAGTTAATTTATTTGCTGAAAATCATAAAACATATTTTTGTGATTCTTTTAAAAATAATTTACTATAATAACGAAATATAAAAATTTTCATTTACCCACATTGACGACATGAATTAATTTAATATCTGAAAATATATAGAAATAAATATATATAACATAACAAAAATTTTCTTTCAACTACTTACATCAATGGTTGTCTTAATGATGCTATGACGAAACTGCCGAAGATAATTCTAGAAACGAAACGAAAAAATAAACAAAACAAACGAAACGAAAAAAACAACCCTTTTTTGCAATAAGAAAAAGAAACCATACAAATCTACCTAAGATGTGTGCTTTTGTTTTTCTCTTTACTCTGTCTACATGCATGTATATGTTTTTTCATGGTTGATTTTTTTACTTGTCTTGTTAGAGTTGTACTTTTTAATATCATTTTCCTCTTCTCTACTACATCTTGACATGCCGCGACATCTGCTTATCAGCACAATTTTTTTTTAGCAAAATTAATTAGTAAAACATTAGTATATTAGTAAAGCATTAGTATAAAACAGTTAAGTGCTGAATAAGTATAACAAAAATTTTAGCTGAAAACACGATTTTAGCAAAAATATTTGCTAAAAAATAGTATACCTGATTTACAAGACGTTTTACTAACTTTTCTACTAACTTATTTTTTTGAGTGTAGTTCCACTATATTGCTTAATTCCACTATAGGCAATATACTTTCTGCCACTGATCCTGTTTTGTGGTCAACAAAATAGGTACTTTGAACAATCTCAAATAGAGAGATTTTCATAAAAAATATATCGTATTGATCCATAATACCGACCGTATATATTATTTCTGCTCTTTAAAAATTTTGCGAATTATAATTTTTTAATTAAAAAACTTATTAGATAAAACTGTATCAAATTATATATAATGTGATAGATCCTATTTTCAGATCAAACTGTATGAGATTCGAACCCATGAGATACCATGAGATCAGCTTATGTATGCATTTTTTCGGAGTTGCTGGGATGTTTACCCGAGTAAAAAAAATTATATATAACGATATATTCTTTAATATAAAAATATATGATCATACAAAATTGCATATGTATCAATATGAATTTATATATATGTATAAGCACATCCAATCTAGTATAAAAAAATACTATTCTGAATTTTATATATATATATATGATAATACGTGGTTGATAAATTTGAATAATTTTTTATAAAATTGGATATAACCCAATACATAATTATATATAATACAGACATCAAAACGTCTTCTGTCATTTTAGACATACTTATATATAATCTAAAACTGAAAAAATTTAATAAGTCAGTTTCTATGTAACTACATATATATAATTCAAAAATCGCAAAATATTTTAAGAAAATAGTTTAGAATTTTGCGAAATCGATTTCCATTACAAATAACAAACACTCCACCAAAATGTTTCAGAACAGATTACCTATGAACCTGTTCTAAAAAATAGTCTTTTACCACCGGTTACATGGAACCGTTTCACTGTCCCAAAATCAATTCTATAACTGGTTCTAGAACCGGTTCTAAAACAACTTGTTCTAGTTTGGAGGTAAAGGGCTTATGCAAATAGGACAAACTCCATATGAAAAGAATCGGTTGTAAAACAGAAACTATAAGCTATTATAATCCAGCATAAGTTGTTCTGCAATCTGTTATTTGGAATTTACTGGGCCATTTTAATTTTGACAAACATTTTGTTTAATTTAATTAAAATTAACAATTTCGTTTAAAACAAAAATTTGATGTCCTAAAAAAATATAAATAAAATTTAAATTACTTACAAATTTCAATCATACATTTTGTGTTTTGAACCCGTTTTATGGAGGTCAAATATATGTAACTTAATATCTTTTAATTTAAATATATTTGGATTATTATGTATCTAATTATATCTCATTGTATCAAATTTAATATAAATCAAATATAATATAATATAAATATATGTTATTATATCGGGACAAAACTCAGATAGAATTGGATAGTTTTTTATTAAATTCTATATATTTAAATATAATTAGATCCAAAGTGATACAATTTAATAGAACCATTTTCGGATCAAATTATAGCTTCTTATATATATATAAAATATCTCATCATATATAATTTTATATAAACTTTTTTACTCGGGTAGTTATATTGGATACTATATATAATCGTATATGATTATATCGGAACTTTTTTGTAGGGTAAGCAATAGTAGATTTCTCCTAGTATTTTTTCAATTGTAGGAAAGCTCTTTTCTAATATATTAAATTTAGTCCCCCTTTTTCTACACTCAAAAAAAAAAAGTTTGTAAAGTCAGCAAAAAATTTTGCTGAGTCAGCAAAATTTTAGTCAGGAGGATGCTTGCAAAAAAGTTGCTAATGTCAGCAAAATCTTTTGCTGAAAATCAGCGAGCTGATTTTTAGTAACAAAATTTGTAGATTCAGCAAAAGTTTTGCTAACACTTAGTAGATTAGAAATACAAAAGCCTTGCTAAAAATTAATAAATTTTTTGCTGAATTTTAGTAGACTGAAAAAAACGCAAAAAATTTGTAGAAAAATTGTAATTTAGTTAATTTATTTGCTGAAAATCATAAAACATATTTTTGTGATTCTTTTAAAAATAATTTACTATAATAACGAAATATAAAAATTTTCATTTACCCACATTGACGACATGAATTAATTTAATATCTGAAAATATATAGAAATAAATATATATAACATAACAAAAATTTTCTTTCAATTACTTACATCAATGGTTGTCTAAATTATGCTATCGTTTAAAGGACGCAACTGCCGAAGATAATTATAGAAACGAAACGAAAAAATAAACAAAAACAAACGAAACGAAAAAAACAACCCTTTTTTGCAATAAGAAAACGGAACAATAAAAATCTACCTAAGATGTGTGTCTTTGTCTTTCGCTTTACTCTGTCTACATTTCTGTATATGTTTGTTTGCAATTTGACCACACTATTATTATTCTATAAACATTTAGTTTAAATAAATAAATATTTTATTTTGTCTTTTATTGAATTAATAGACAATTATTTTCACAAGCTGGTGACAACGCAAAATTTAAGTTGTTTTAATCCTCAATTTTGTTTTATGTATGAAAAACAGACACAAAAATCTTCCATGGTTGATTTTTTTATATGTCTTATTAGAGTTGTACTTTTTAGTATCATTTTCCTCTTCTCTACTACATTTTGACATGCCGCGACATCTACTTCATTCTGCGTATATCTTTCAATCTGGTTGTCGTCCACACTATTAATGTGCTTATCAGCACAATTTTTTTTTAGCAAAATAAATTAGTAAAACATTAGTATATTAGTAAAGCATTAGTATAAAACAGTTAAGTGCTGAATAAGTATAACAAAAATTTTAACTGAAAACACAATTTTAGCAAAAAATTTAGCTAAAAAATAGTATACCTGATTTACAAGACGTTTTACTAACTTTTCTACTAACTTATTTTTTTGAGTGTAGATTAAAGTAAGAAATGAGTTTAGTAGAAGTGAGTTCACTATTTTTTTATGTTTTGTTGGAAAGTATATACTTAGATGTAGCAAAATTTTCCCACTTATTAAAAAAAACGAACTAAAATTTACAAATTTTGAGAACAATTTTTGCTAAATGGATTTGTTTGTAAAAACTAACTAAGGGCTAGTTCCCTTTGTCATAGTTTTTAATAATAAAAAAAAACTTATTGAAATAAACTTTGAGAGAATACTTTATAGAAAAAAATTTACTTTAAAATGAAAAATTGAAATATAATTTGGAAATGTTCATTTCAAGTTTAATTTGTTATCACTTTAACTTTATTTTTTCTCAAATTCCAGTTTTTGTTTTTTTTTTGGGTGCAAAATTTAAAAATTATTGAACTTTATACAAACCACTTCTAATTTGAAATAAAAAATGCCGGTTAGTAACTATTAGTTAACTAACTAGACAATCACAAACAAAACACATTTGTTATGGTAAAGCTTGTAGTTTAAAATTAATGAAATGTTTAAAGAGCCGTTTAACGAGTTACCGGTTTATAGTCAATAGTCGTGCTAACATTAGTATGTACTTACTAGCTAGAAAGTAGCTTATATGCCGAGACAGACAATACGGAAGCATTCAAATGATGATGAATAATAAATATTTTTTGAATATTTAATTTAAAGTTTGAGGATTTAACCAACCATAATAACTATTGTTAAGGTAAATATCAAGGGAAACCCCTTAAATGTGTTTTTAAAGATTGTTTAAATATTTTTTTTTTTTTAACATCAAATTTTTAGCAGTTTCTTTAACAATTTAAAATGTAATTAAATACCTCGTTCAATGATATATTTTACTAGGGCAATTTTTGAATTGCGTGTATATTCAAAAGTGCCAAAAATAAAATGTTCATAACTCTGTAAAAGTGCTAAAATCTAAAAATTTGTCAATATTATTAAAGTCAGGCGTGCGACATGTTTTCCATTAAATGAAATGAAAAGTTTTTTAAGGCGGTCTTGTTGTTTGAACGACTGAAATTTAGCTGTTTTTTTAAAAACTTGTGGAAAGAAAACGGCAAAAGATTTTATAATATTTTTTTTTTTTTGTATTTGGTTGCACAATTCATCAAGAAGAATACAAAATTAAAAATTTCTCAATAAGTGGGCTGCTTGAAAAGTTCTCGGGTCTACCAAAAAAAATGTATTATTGGTACGTAGCTTTCCGGGAGTCACGGTTATCTGAAAGCAAAGCGGAAAACGCGTAATTGGTTAGTACTAACACAATATTTTTTAAGCGCCATCTATCGAATATACAAAGAATATATCATAGATATGGCATCACTTACAACATATGGGAAAACAGTGGATATTAGAGTGAGGTAAGTTTCTAAAAATAGAACTGTTGTGTTGTTGGAGTTGTACTTCTGAGATTATGTATGCAAGAAAAAAAACACCGTGTATTGAATAAAACTAGTTTTAATCACAACAAAACTCGACTTGACGATAGCTCAGAGGGCTAAAACGCTCTGTATAACGTGTAGTGCGAGTGCATGTGGCTTTAGAAATCAGTTTATCTATACCACGGTCAGTGATTGCGCAGAAAATTTCATATAGACGCAATCGAACAAATAAAAAAAAACATAACAAATATTACATTATTCAAAAAAATTCAAAAAACAGGGTCACTGACGAAGGTTCAATACCAGAAATTGCGCAGTCTGATTTTTAGAAAATACACTCATTCTTCTCTACCACGCCTTTCACGAATAAGAACTTTTTGTTTCGAATAGAAAATGTTAACTGAATATTTTAACTACTACCGAAAGTCCGTTTTTTTGTTTATTGAATAATAGACAGAAAGTTAAAAAATATATTTCTTTGGTAATTTAACTGTATATTCCATTGAAACAACTTTACCGATTAAACTTTTAAATAACCTTTTTTTAAATCCTTTTTTAAATCGAGAGCGGCCAAATTTGTAAAAGGGACTTAAAAAAGAAATTGCATAAAAAATGCATTTCTTCATTTATTCCGCAGTAAAATAGTAGGGGAGTGTACCATTCCAGTGTATACCATTCTATTTAAATGGTAATAATCCGATGAATATTAAATAAAATACGAATATTCAAATTTACACACTTTTCGCATTTTTCTCATTAAAAAAAAAAAACTAAATCGCACAGAAAACCGTGGATTATTCGAAATTTGAAAAACTAAAAACCCCAATCTTTAAGTGGCTCCTTAGAGCTTCTAAATGCAAAATTTTAATTGAAATCTGAAGACCGAAGGTAAAAAAATGCCATTTTTTCGACAGTCTTCGGTGGAACGACCGATATATAAAAATAGATGATAGATACCTATGTTAAGTGCACTATGTTCAAATGTGCTAGCAGAGTGAAAACCGAACCCAAAAATCCCGAAACCTTGGTCAAATTGAAAATAAAATTTAACTATCTTTAGTGTTACAATACAACATATACAAGAACACTTAGAACACCTTGTGAATATCATTATAAATCAAGCAAATTATAATGAACTTAAAACATTTATCTAACTTATATCTTTCTCATAAATTCCATTTCAGAGTGCTCTCAATGGTAGATCAGCTTCAGAGATTTCAATGCTTATATCATCAAAATTTAATGGAGCCACACCCCTGGTTATATCCTGCCGTAATGGACACAGTGAAATTGTAGAATATTTATTGACATGGTGTCAAGCTGATGTTGAACAGGTCGGTTCGGTAAGTTTTGATGGTGAACCAATAGAAGATGCTCCCCCGCTTTGGTGTGCATCGGCTGCGGGTCATTTGGGTATAGTTAAATTGCTAGTAAGACATGGAGCAAATGTCAACAGTACAACACGTACAAATTCAACACCTTTAAGGGCTGCCTGCTTTGATGGACATTTTGAGATTGTCAAATATTTAATACACAATGGCGCCGACTTTGAGGTGGCGAATCGTCATGGCCATACATGTTTAATGATTGCCTGCTATAAGGGACACTTTAAAATTGCCCAGTATTTGTTATCACTCAATGCGAATGTAAATCGTTGTAGTATTAAGGGTAACACAGCTCTGCACGATTGTGCTGAATCGGGTTCATTGGAAATATTGCAGTTGCTCCTGAAGCATGGTGCAACAATGGAAGTGGATTATTATGGTATGACACCGCTGCTGGCAGCTAGTGTTACGGGTCACTTGCCCATTGTCGAACATTTAATAACTCTACCCAGTGTTAGTCGCGAAAGTCGCATCGATGCTTTGGAATTACTGGGTGCCACATATGTTGATAAGAAACGTGATATGGTTAGTGCATTATCATTGTGGAGACGTGCCATGGAGGAACGTAATCAGGAGCCAAAGATTTCAAAAGTAGTTAATGAACCTATAGCGGCATATGAATATGTTTCAGAAGTGACAACAATTGAAGATTTGGAGGAGTTGGTGTTGGATCCGGATGAAATGCGTATGCAGGCATTGGTAATACGTCAAAGAATATTGGGTCCAACACATCCGGATACTAGCTATTATATACGTTTTAGGTAAGTTAAATTCAAACAAAAATTAAAAAAATAACTAAAATCTCAAAAAGTAGTAAAATTAACGATTCCAAAATATGAAGATGTTTTTAGCTCAACTAACATTTTGACATGCCCTCAAATATTCTATCGCTGTTGTCTTAAGTCACGACCAACACGACTCAGTCCCCGAACCCTTCTCCACATTTGAGCATTATCAACATCGATAAAAAGATTTCTCCTATACTCCCTACGAGCCTTTCTAATGTTAGATTTAGCCTTGTTCCTCAGTCGGCAATAAAGTCTCCAGTTAGCTTCAGAATGATCCCTAAGGTAAGCTCCATAGGTTTGATCCCTAGATGAGCTTGCTTCAGCAATCACTCTAGAATTTATCCAATTTGAATCATTAGATTATAATTATATTAGATACAGGAACACAATTATGCATACCATCCACTATTACATTTAATGACGATAGCTGAAAATCTACATCACTATTAGAAAAAATAGGTGAAGCAGTTAAGATATCGATACAATTCCGATCATAATCTTTGAATTCAATCCAAACAACGCGTGTTTGAAAAGAGAATTTTATAGAAAGTATAATAAAGCTGTGGTATGAACAAAAAAAATGCTTATTGATTCTTTTTTAACCCTCTAACTGGCAAACGATGTTTTGCAACGAAATTCATACCAAGCGCTCCACTCGAAAACCAAATTATAAGTTCTTCAACAAAATTGTTTTTTCGTTGCCTAATTTAGGCGATATGAGCCAACATATTTTAGGGTGCATTTTGGAAACTTAAGCATATAAAAGAGAAGTTTTGGACAAAAAATATTTCTCTTACCAAGATATAACCACTCTCGAAAAACTATTTTTTTTCTGCTTCTATTTAAGAAGTATCTAAACTTCAATTTATATTGTTCAAACTTCAACGATTTGCTATTAATACTTAATGTCTTCTTTCTGCAAAATTTAATTTCATTTCATTTTTATTAATTCAAAAACCAAGCCCATAGGGTTCGTATTCTACAATAAATTTTTACAGAAAATAATAAAATAAATTTATAATTTAAAGAAATGCCTAAAATAAATAAAATTATAACTAAAGTTTAACGGTCCAAAATGTAGCAATAAGATTATCAAATTAAGTGGACGATTAAAAAATAAAACATATGAAAAATATGAAAAATTATCGTAAATTATCAAAATTATAGTGAGTGATTAAAAAACTGCCTTAGTTTGCGTTTAAACGTAGCACTTGCAACACGATGTCCTTTAAAGGAATCCTGATAAAATCCTGTGCGTCCTTGGACTAAAGTAAGTACTAATTATTAAAGATAAAGCTTCAATCTTACTTATATTTTATTATAAAGAGTTTTTAGTCAACTTAAATTGGTTTTTTAGATTTTTGAAAACTTTTTCTTTTTTAAATAATTAGTTTTTGAAATTTTACCAAATATTGATTTTGAAGCGTTCTCGCTTTCGAACCGTGGACTGCACACGAAAAATCTCGTCGCAAAATATTTAGCAAATTTAGTTTTCTATCGGAATATATTAATTTCTAGGTATAAAACGCTCATTTGACGCATTTGTGGTAAATTTTATGAAGACTGCCCAGAGGCAGTTCTACCCGTTAGAGGGTTAAACTTTTATAAAAAATTTAAATTGTCATTCATGGCATCTTGGTCACATTTATGGCATTGTCATAAAATTGTTATTGTAAAAGTTTTGGTTATAAAGTTAACCCTTTACAAGCAGCATCTAGTATTAACCAAGTCTGAATTTTTTATTAAATACGATGAAGACCCTATATTGCCTCTATTTTTTAAATATCTGGTGATTCGAAATTTGTGCGTACTATCCAAATATATAGTTATCATTAGGAACTGAAGACCTTCATGCAGTAAGGGGTTAATATATTTTTTTTTTACTTTTCTTACAGAGGGGCTCATTATGCCGACGCAGGTCGTTTTGACCGGTGCATTGATCTATGGACTTATGCTTTAACTATGCAACAAAAAATTCTACCACCCCTCAGTCCTATGACACAGTCTTCGTTACTATCCTTTGCCGAACTCTTTAGTTTTATGCTTATGGAAGCTGGACGCTTATTGCCACGCGGTCGAGTTGTGCCGTCAATAGAGGCATGCGATATGTTAATGATTTTCAATAAGGCTGTCTTAGAGGTTGAGCGAGGTTTGTCAAACTATCAACTGCTACAATCGGGGGCAAATGTATCCTCGTCAATTACTGGACAAAGTTGGTCAGCAGTGGAACAACAAAAAAGTGCCACAGCTGCACAAACACAAACGCAAGAACAACAATCACAGGCCGTTACAAATGTACACGATTGCAATCATGATCCTAATGCTTTAAGTCGAGCATTAGTAAGCGCTTTACATATTGGTTGTCTTTTAGCCTGGCTAATAGAAGATGAAACATTTTGCGCTAAAATGAGTCAAGACATTTTAATTTCACTCTATAAATTGAATCGTCTAAATGTGGCAGTACGTTCAGGACGCACCGCTTTACATTATGCCTGCTATAGAGAGGGTACACTCGTTGGGCGTTACCCGGCCTGTCAGTTTCCTTCACCATCTTTGGCTAGAGCTTTATTAGAAGTGGGAGCCGATCCAAATGCTACAGATGATGATGGCAATACACCATTACATTTAGCGGCTTTAGCACAGCCATGTCCAAAAGATTTGGCCAAGATCTTATTAGATCATGGATCTCATATAGTAAGTATTAAAAAAAGCTTTCTAAAAAAATGTGTGAAATTGTAATTAAAATTTAACAATTTATATCTTTCTTTCTTTTTTTAAAGGATGCCCGTAATAATGCCGGTGAAACTTTTGAATCTCTCATTAAACCGAAAAAGATTATCGAAATTGCAAATCCTCTTAAATATACGTCGCTGGCATGTTTAGCAGCAAAAACTATACAAAAACATAATATCAAATATGAAGGCTTAGTGCCGACAACTTTACACAAATTTATACAAATACATTAAATGTGTGTTGTCACAGAGGTAACCACCACCATTATTCTTTCCCGTTTCCTGCGTTGGCATTAACTCATTAGCCAAATGGTAACATTTTTAAACTCCATACCCGCAAAACCAACGACAACGACTTATTTTATTTGCTATTATTAATTATTATAATCATAAACACTCTTTAAGAGTCACGAAGTTGAAATCAACAAATCAAACGAAATGTTACATTACATTTATTTTTGAGTTTTTTACAAAAGTAAAATGTATTCAAAGCGCTCATGAAAGTTAAAGAAAACAAAAAATAATATTAATTTTCTAATTCACTAAACTCTCTACCGACCTTTTAGTCTTAACAGTTTGTTTAGGCAGAATCAAGTTTTAATAGTTTTGCAATATCTTAAATGTGATAGAAAAAAGGAAACTAGAGAGTAAAAATGATTAAACAAAATAATCCCTATAGGGACATTTTAAAAATAAAATTAAAAAAAAAACGACATTTTCAAATTAAACTCTTTCTGATTTTAGTAAAACTTGGTATAAATATTCAACCTGGTAATATGGTGTTAGAGTATTTTTTCTTTTATCAAAATTCATTACAGTTCGCGTTTAGCAGTTGCCCAAAGTTGGCGATTTTTTAAAAAATGAAGAGTGGACGCGAATAAGGGTATACAGAAAGAGAGAGACGAGAAAAACTTAGGAATTTTTTAAAACTTGATAATTTTAAATAATTATTTTAGCATTCTATAGATCAAGAAAACATTAATATGCAAATTTTTTTTTTTTATAAAAAAAATAAGTAGAAATTTGCAAAAATTTAAACTTTAAAATTAGCAAAATATGGAAAAAGGGTATACAGACCAATATATTTTTGAAAGCATGTTGGAATAATTATGCTTTGGTACGGTAATTATTATCTGATTTTGACGAAAAATATTTTTGATAATTTTTTTTTAAATTCAACCAATCAGTACAAAGTATTTAAAATAAAATATTCTGATTTGTTGATCTTTGATAGATCCCGTTTTTTGAATTATTCCATAAACCGTTTTTTTTTTTTTTTTCTATTTTTCCGGTTTTTTTAAACTGGTTTTTGAAAAAGCGCGGTTTTCGAGCTATTCAAGAAGTCGGGGATTTCGTCTCGTGTAATTCGGCATTTTCGAATATTTTTCAATTTGAACATTTCTGAGAAATAAGAGTTTTTTTACATAATTTTCAAGGGTTATTTTAATTTTAAATGCTAGCAAGTATAAAATCCTGAGATCCAATCTAATTGAGAATTGTTTATTTTTAGCTTTTTTTATTGTTTTATTTACCTATTTTTGCTTTATTTGGATTATCTGATATTGATTTTCTTAAGATTTTTAAACTTAACGGCTTTTTGAAAGGTTTTTAACTTAAAATGTTTTTTTTTTACTTATAAAATATTTTTTTTTCTATTAACTTTGAATTAAAAAGGTGTTTTTTTTGCAAGTTTTCTACTCTCTTTTCTTTAACAATATATTTTCCTTTAAATATATTGATTTTAGGTTTATTGTCTTTTCTGATATAATAATGATAGTAACTTTTAGTTCGCCGCTCATTTAGTTCACTTTCATTGTTGAATTAGTTCGTTTTTCGCCAAATTTGTTCAATTGTTCATAAGATTATATCGGTCAATGGTTTGTTTGGCAATTCTGAATGTAATGAACTCAAATTAGAAAAGATAGTTTGAAAATGAACTAATTCGTCAACGAAATGAACTAAAATTCCCAACTCTTATAACTATAATGGAGAAAAAGATATTTTAGCCACTAATTTCGATGAAAGGGATTAAATCGTTAGATTTTATTATATGATTTTTATCCACTATTTATTTTTTAATATCACATCTCCACATTTAATCCACATCGGGTGGGTGTCCCTGTAGAAGACCCCTCAATGTTAGCGTAATATACTTTTACTACTTCAAATTTTTTTTTAAAATAAGTTTAGTCGAAAAGGTTTTCAATGATCAGCTCAATGATTCGCAAGACGTTGTATAAAAATTAAAAAGGCTCTTTAGAAAGAAGATCTGTTTAGTTTTAAATGTCCACTAGGGTTATAGCTTTTTATATTTTTTTTTGCATTTATCAAATTTTATCTATCTTAGCCTTATAGCCCATACACAAATATAAATAAACGCAATTTTATATTTTCGCTATTTTCAAAAAGTTCTCTCATAAACCTTTATATGAAGTTCGACAAAATTTTTTTGTTTGTAATTAAACTAAAAATTAATATTTCGCTAAAACTTTGAATGCAGCTGAACTATAACGATGGCAATCGATCTTAAAGGATACACATGTTTTCAAATTTGACGCTTTTCGCGGATTTGGTTAAAAAATATTAAAGCGTTGTTTCGCGATGTGGCCAGCATTCATTTTGGTCCACTAATGCAATTTATGCGATAGGTTTTTGTTACGAAATTACCCGAAAAAGCGGAAATTAGAGGTGTACAAAAATAAACGGATTTTTCGGTTATAATCTTTGATATTTAAAAAAAATTTAATATATTGACATAGCACCCTACGATAAATTTCAATAATTTTTGTCACCTATGGGAAAATCGATCTGCATGTCAAACAGAAGACCACATGTATTTAACGTGCGTACTCAGATTTTCGTTATCTCATTCTATATCCTTTCAAAAGGACATTTAAAGATAAATTTTTAAACATATTATTTTAATACTTGTGCTCATTAAATGATGCTATTTGATGAAAGATCATAATCTCTGCTATTTCAAAAATTTGGTCCTTCAAAATTTTTTGAAATTTGTTTATGAATTACAGAATAGTGAAACTTTTAAAAAGCATTTTTTTCTTTTGACGAACTTATTTAAAACAATCAAGGATCTAATTTTTAAAAGGACATTTTTAAAAATGTTTGGTCCCGAAAAATTTTTGCGGAATAGGAGAGGTTATGATCTTTCATCTGATACCCATATTGATATCAGTTAAGGAGTACAATTATTTAACTAACTTGTTTAAAAATGATATCCTTTCAAAAGGACATAGGATGTGTTGGCGACAAACTGAGTACGCAGTTTAATTTCATGTGGTCTGCTGTTTAGCATCTTAAGTCGATTTTACCATGCGTGGCAAAAAATATTGAAATATTTCGTATATTGCTATGTGAATATACAAAATTTTATATTTAATAAAGAAGATACTTTCGGAAAAATTTCGTTTATTTTTGAACCTCTCTAATTATCAACTTGAAATTTTTATGTTATAAATGATACTTTGAGTTAATTGCAAAATTAATTTCAGATAAATTAGTTATAGTATTTTTTTAAGATATTCGCAAATTAAGAATATTTTCTAAATTTCTTTATCATTTTTGCGAAAAAAATTAATTTTTGTGCAACACTGTTTAAAGCAGAGGATTTGATCTTTAAAATGGCACCAACTTTTGAAATTTCTGTTGACGCATTCAAAAGGTATGATAATTCAAACATTGTAGATCAACATTAATTTTTTGAAAGAAGACGAAAATATTTGCTAATTTATGACCTCATGTCTTCCGATTTACTTTATATTAAAAACATGTAGCATTCTCTATGAAGCCTGTAACGCATCTTCATATTCAATTTTTAAAATTTTAAACAATTACAATTTTTTCACGGTTTGAATTTTCAAGAAAATTCTCATCTTTTTGAAGCCTTTTACCATTTAGTACTTCAGCAATTTTCAGATTGCACAAAACACAACTTAAAACCTGTTGGCATATAAAATTTAACAGATGTTGAGTAGCTTGGTTTAGTCTATATGTTCGTTGGTTTAAAACCTAATAATTATAACGTTGGTTTTTAGTACTTTAAGAAAAAAAATATTAATAACACACCTCGACAAAGCTTCCTTAGTTTGAATGCCGATATGTGATTTACATACTCTTTGATGCCGTGATTCCCAATGCGGCATCCATATTTTTCCACCACGTCACAATTTTTAGAAAACATTGGTTAAAGTTTCCGAAAATTACCATTTTGGCTCTTTGAAGCCTTATATCAAACGATTGCAATCAAAATGAAGATAAGTAATTAGAATACACTTTACTCTCGAAGATACCACAATAAAATTTTCTAAAACTAATTGTTCAAATAGCGAAAAGATACATTTATCAAATGCCTTCTACAAAAAAATAAAAATACATATATGGTAGAATATATGGTCATATATAGATCTATATCTATTATATTATTATACAAACATATATGATGATATATTACGCCATATTAAAAAATGTTCATAAACTAAGTATAAGATATGAACATATATCGTAATATATTGCCACACATATACTCATATATAATGATATCAAGTTGTATATAAGTATATAGAAACTTTTTTCATCGGGTTGATATTATCATATAAAAATAGACGTGGTGTTACAAATGGTAATACTCAATGAGATATAATTGTATAAAATCGTGAATGATTATATAAAAAATCATTTTTTAACCAAAAAAAAAAAATTTTTTTAAATTTATTATCAAAACTAAAAATTAAACAAAATTTTTTGTATGGAAATAATAAATAATTTTTTTTTTTTTCAATAAAATTGAGAAAATTAGATGGCATTTGTTTCACAGAAAAGCGAAATTTAATTTTATATTTATGATGATGCATGTTTTAAAAACAATGTTGAAGAGGAACAACCATATCAAAAATGCATCTAAAAACTTCATATGCATCAAAACTGCATTTTTTTTTAATATGTACTTTTTTCTATTGCATAAGTGTGAAAGAGGACAACCATAAGAATCGAATGCTTTTTGAATTAGAAAAATCCGATAACAAATTTGAGAAATAGAGGGATTTTTCTAATTTTTTGGAAATTAAACAGCAAAAAATCGAGATTTTTTGAACATTTTAAAAACTGTATATAAAGATGTGTTATATGGGCTCCATTGGGTATGTGTGTACAAAAAATTAATCAAATTTGTAGACCCACGGTCAATTTCCATGTGATATATCAAACAACTCATAATATTTCCTACTCATTTGTTAAAATCCTCTCCCAACTTTGAGCAGTAACTCAACGCGAATTATAACCAAATTTTGGAAAAAGAAAATATACATAAACTAAACATTAACTAGGAGAATATAAATGCCAAGTTCATTGAAATTTGAAAGACCTTTATCTGAAAGTTTTTAAAATCTCCCCATATTATTAAAAAAAAAAAAACGCCACAAAATATATTGTAAATACCGATTATAATATTGCTTGTTAAATTCAATTACTACAGCGAAAGCGTAAACGTTTGACAATTTGCATGGTTATCGAATGAAATTCGTATTCGCATCATTAAATATCGTATTAACTGTAGATATCTCTAATTCTATATCTCTCTTAACTATCTTTTTGAACTGTTTATCTATCATATAGTCTACTCTCGTACACTACACAATACATACATATAAAACGTATTAATATAAACAAAAACAAAAAAAGGTATATTTAATAATGAAATTATAGCAAACGCTTTGTGTTTCAATAGTAAATAAGTTAATCTATCAAATTAGTTAGTGTGTGTTTTAAAACACTGTTCTTCTTACAAACTAAAATACAAATAAATACACGTATAGTACATAATATTTGTTTGAAACAGTTTTGGACTTGCACCAGCTTAAGTCGATCACAGATCAAAAGATAATTTCAGAATGGACTTTACTTGCACCTTTAAAATATTATAATAAATGAAACAATTAAAATGCAGGTGTATCAAGTTTTTTTTTCTTTTTTTTTTTTTAAATAATATTGTTCGTATGAAATAAGTGTGTAGTAAGTTTTTGAAACAAATTTAGCTAAAAGTCGAATTTGGCTCCCCTATACTCGCATTCTTTAGGAGCCACTGGGGGAGAGCAGGCTTTTTTTAAGATGTCTTAAAGATAAGTAAACAAGAGGTTTAGATTTTTTTTTTAATCATAAGCAAACAAAATTATAATTAGAATAAACAATTTATTAAGAATAAACAATTTATTAAATAGTAATATTTTTGAATTGATGTTTTTATTTGTAGGAGTAAACAAATAATTTTGGCTATAGATTCTTAAACGATTTTAAAGGTTTGTATTTAGTATTTAACAGACATTTTAAAAGAATTCATTTTTATACTCAATAAATTTTTAACTTAAAACTGAATATTCGTCTTGTGCTGGCTTTCGAGTTCTTAAAAACGCTCGCTTTGGTATATTCGAAGTTTTGTTTGAAACAAAAATCTTAAATGGCAAAAACAAAATTTTAATAATCTGTTGTATATTATTAAAAGAAAGAAGAGATTTTTAAAAATCTTATTTTAAATAAAAAAAAGCTATTAAATGATTACTATTTGATATAAAAAAAATAATAAGCATTTCAAATTTTTAATACCAAGTGTTGTTTTTATTATTCAACAAACATTTTTAAGAAAAAATCCACATTTTTTTTACTTTCGACAATTTCCAACTGCTCTATTTAAAAACGAGAAAAAATGCGATATTGGACTCTAGAACACCAAATATAGACTCGTTTTACTTTATACGGTTTTGTTTTCTAGCACATTGGTGATTTATTTGCTTACCCATTACCCAACCAAGTTTAAAAAAAAACATGGAAACTACACGATTTTCTGGTATTTTTTTTTATAAAAAAGTGCTAAAATTTGTGATCACTAAAATGTTTTAAAATATGGCTTTTGGCCAAATATAGAAAATCGCTATTACAGATATTAAAAAAAAAAACATCAATATTCATATGATCGTTTTAAACATAATCTTTCGTCTATGTGCTGGATATCGAGTCGTTTTCAAATAGCAAACTTTTTTGAAAACGAGTCATGTAGAAATTGGTGTTCCTAAAAACGTTCGATTTGGTATATTCGAAGTTTTGTTCGAAAAAAAAAATTTTAAATGTCTAAAGCTTGTAAACGTAATTTTAATCAGCTGTTGTATTGTATCAAAAAGGAAAAAAGCTGTAAACAAAAAAATTATACAAAAATTGCACGGTGTTTTTGTTTTAAGTCATGTTTATAAACGGCTGCGTGGGCCAACAAAAAATAAAAAGAATATGCAGTAAATTGTTATGGTTTTTTTTCAAAACTTGTCGCCGTCCTTTTTTTTTTTTGCTTGTACACAACACAGAGATGATGAATTCAATTTTCAAAATAGTACTTTTTATCCCCAACAGTACTAAACAAATTAACAAACCAAATCGTCATAAAAATTTATTTATTATTTATTTAAGAGCTTGTTCACAACAACAGCTAAAACTAAAAGCGAAACTGTACACTCTGTATGGGAAATTTTAGTAAAAATTGTATGGGAAAATAGATTTGTTTTAAGCTTTTCTTGTGAACAGCATCTAAAACAAAACTTAGCCGATGTTGTTTAAGTGTAAGTGACACCTGTTTTTTTTTTGACATTCCGTTTTGTTTTTTAAAATGAATTTTGCCAAAAGATTTAGCTTAATATATAATTAATTATTATGACGAAGTTTTAGTCAGCAGTCTAGCGGATTTTTGCTATTCATACAAAATGTATGGGGAAATAATTTCGTTATTAGTTTTATCTCTTATTGGGAGTGTTCTCATAAACAAAAATCAAGTAGTCAAGTGGTCATAAGAGTACCATGGTACTTTTCAAATACTACAACAAAAAGTACTATATTAAAATCATTAAAATCTAGGGCTGCCATATTAAATTATTGCAATAATTTTGCAACTAAATCAATAGTTTTTATGTGTTTATTTTTAACAAAACAATTAAAAACATATTTGCTTTTATTTTTATATACATTCTAATTGTTAATTTGTTGTTATGTTGTTAATAAATAAAAAAATGCAAAAAAAACTTGACTTATTGAAGTTTGTGAACTTCGGTAACTCTAGATTTTTCGAACATCATTATAAAAGAAGAAGAAGACTTTAAGTAAATTTGCGATTTGTAAAAAAAAGTGTAATTTTCAAGAAATATTTTTTTAAGACATTTATTTATGTGCATGATAAAAAATTAATTTACATTGTTCATGCTCTGTTCAAAGTGTTTTTGTAATTGTTAGACTAAAACTTTGTTTAAAAAAATGCATTTTATTTCATTGCCACAGATTTATGTAAAAATACATGAAATATTAAGAGATTTTTAAAAGTCTTGTTTTAAATTGAAGAAGCTATTAAAAGATTGCTTTTTGACTTAAAATAAATAAAAAACATTTCAAATTTTTAATACCAAGTGTTGTTTTTATTACTTAACAAACCTTTCTAAGAAAAAATCTACATTCTATTTACTTCGACCAAGTACAACTGCTCGATTTAAAACGAGTAAAAAAATTGCGATATCGGAATCTGGCACACCTAATATTGTAAACTCGTTTTACTTATGCGGTTTCGTTTTCTGGCACATACACGTTTAATACTTATTTCGGCGTTTTTCGATATTTTCACTTTTAACGATTTTATTAGCAAAAAACCAGAAAGGGTAAAAATTTCGGATAATTTTCAATAACCAAATACATAGCAAATATAATTGGTAAATACAATAGACAGTAATAATTGAAACATTTCCTAAAATTTATATTATTTGGTGATCCGAAATTTCGCTTATAAAATCGTTGAAAGTGTAAAATTCGAAAAACGGCGAAATACTGATTGAATTATTTTTTATTTGCCCGACGAAAAAAGTTATATATAGTCATATATAGTTTGATATAATTATATATATATAATTACTTATGTGGCCATATGTAACGATATATATTTTAATACAGCGCTATACATCATCATATATCGTTATCTATCAGGTTACATATAAGTTTATATGAAAACATATAAACTTCCATGTATAAATATATATAAGTAAACACAGACGCGGATCCAGGGGGAACGACAATGGGAAATTTCTTCCCAAAACTTAAAAATTTTAATACAACGGTGTTAAAGAAATTAGATAATGAAAAATATTCAAGTTCGAGGCCATACTCTATATTTCTTCATTAGGATATTGTCCTAACAAATTATCTATAGAGTATTTTGTTTTCAAATTTATTATTTTACCCTTTCAGGTATGTGTTGATAGATATATTTCGGGAATTTTCTAGGTTCCCATCATCAGAACACATTTTGAATAACTTGAATAATTTTCATTGCACAATTAAAGGTCGGAAAAACATAATTTTTATTGCTAATAAAAATTATATCAAACTTGAAATTAGATAATTTTATAAAAACTACTCTAATTTTCCTCCCCAAAACCTTTCTCTGGATCCGCGCCTGGTATATATGATACAATAAAACCAAACAAATTCCATCACTTTTATATATAATAATATATGGTATATGACATAAAATTCTATATAAATATGTGTAGAAATTAAAAAGAAAATTCCTCGTTTTATGCGAATGATACACTATCTCAATATAGAAACCACTAATACGTTCATGAATTGGAAAAAAAAACGCATACATTCAAATTAAAGCATTAAAAGTCAAACAAAGTCTCATAAAAAAGTCCACAAAATAATTTATATTATTTATTATAAAAAAAAAAAAACAAAACAAAAGAGCAAAAGCAAACAAACATATAATACATATTAATTCAAAATAAAAAAAAGATCAAAGTTAATTTTTTAATTCGATTTCATTTCATCACTAGAAATATTCCAAACTAGAGATGGGCACGTGATTGAATTTTGACTCACACTCGCGAGAAAAAAACTCCAACCGGAGTTTATCTTATTTTTTAAGAGCCCATAAAAGATCCCATATATAAACACATACAAATTGGTCCGAAAAATTGGTCATCTACACGTTTCTAATTCTATCAAATTATATATAATTTGATACAATTTTATTAAATTATATCTAATTATATATAAATATATCTGATTTTATAAAATTTTAGCCGATGCTTTCTGTAACATGAAGTTATGCTTAAACGTATTGAAGTTGTAAATTAAAATTTCTAGAAATCAACAATTTTAAAGACCCAAATTTTTTAAATGAAACATAACGAAATTTTTAAAAACTATCCGGAATAAATTTAGTGTTCCAAAAAATATTTTATAAAATTAATTTGAAATTATATAAAATAAATCACTAGCAAAGGATATCGTTATAAAATTAAAATTGTTATATGTAAATCCATATGTAATAAATTCTTAACTCTAGCTCCCGTGGGCGAGCACTTGCGCAAAAGTATTAGCTATGTTCTTTTAAAGGAAATTAAGGAAAAAGTAAAGCCTCTCTCGAAACATACTTATTTTTTGGTCATCATTAGTAAGCATAAGTTAGCATTAGAAGTTTAACATATGCTAAGAGTTCATACAGACGAAAAAAAAAAATTTTAGTGAACAAAATCGGAGAAAAACTAAAACTACTCCGTTCAGAGTGAAATTGTTAAAATGGAGCTATGACTTTCACTGTAGAAATAATATTACTCACATATATTAGTTTATGAAATTTAATATAATTTGGTAAATTTGTTGAGAAAAACTAAGAAATGTTTATATCAACTTTTATCTAATAATATCTTATTATATCTAATGCGATACAATTATATACACAGAAATTTGTATGGGGACAAAATTCGGATGAAATTGTATCTTATATACATCAGTACATATTCTTATCAAAGTTTATCTCAAAATTGAGGTATCCCGTTATATCCCAGTAGATCCCTCAAATATATTACCGGATTAAGTTAGATCAAAATTGATCTCAAAATTGGGGTATCCAAAAATATCTGATTTACGCGTATTACTTAGATCAAAAAGATACGTAGTTTTTAATGGATAGAATGATATATTAAATTGGTTTTACTTGTATCCCATGACACAGTATTATTTTTAATAACAATATAAAACAAATTTATCATTATATCTTATACGTATATATAATATTAATGATGTGGTACCATATATAATCATATCTCAAACTAAATTGTTAATCTTAATGTCATATATAATTATATCTGGAATTGCATGATTCATATGGCACCATATAGAAGCATATCTTTTATAACACACAAAAATATTTTTTAAAATACAGCATATATTAGTATATCATACGTTATAAAGCTTATACGTCACCATATATGATTACACATTGTGTTATATATGAAAATGTATTATTATATATGAAAATAGATCTATCATATCTTTTTATGTATAGCATAATATCTTATTTTATAAAGGTTAATATTCAACAACATATCTTTATATATGTGGTCACATAAGAAATATATAATAATATATGGATATGCATGGCACAATATACAATCATATATTATAATATATTTTAAGACGAAATAACATAGGACCATATGTAATTTTTTTTACTCGTTTATGTAAATTTGTTATTAAGTGTTTTAAAACCCCTAAATATTTAATCGGCGAAAAAGTTAAAGAAAACATTTACTTCGCTCACGAAGAATTTTTTTCCTACTCACACTCACTAAAGCTCACGTGAATAAAATTAGGATTTACTTACTCTCACTTGTGATTCACGTGAATTACTCGCGCGCGTTTCACACCAATTTAAAAGTATAATAAAATGCTAAAAACCAAAAATACGGAAATTTTAAAACCGTATAAATTTGAATTCGCGTAAAACGAGGTTTGAGTGTATTTTAAAAATTAAGAACAAAAAATCTATCACTTTTATACATAATTATCAGAAAAAACCAAAATTCAATGTACTTAAAGAAAAAAAAAACAAAAATATTGAAGAAAAAGTAAAAATAAAAAACTTAGGAAAGCTACACTTAAAAACAAAAGTTCAAACTTAATAGAATAAATAATATTACATGAGTATAAAAAGAACTTAAACCCGAGTAAAAATGTTTACATATAATCATGAATTATTTTATATAAATTTATATGTTATTGCTTGCTATTATATGTGAATATATACAGTGGGGAGCACTTGTGAGTACATGTAAGTACTTTTTACACCTAAAGATTCGGGCCGAAAAATGTTTGACACTAGAACTAAATTATACTTTCCTAAAGGTACAAGGTACGCTGAATTCAAATCGAGCGTTCGAGCTATATTAACGAGAAAAGTGTATTTTTTGATCAAAATGCTCCGATTTTTGACCTTCCTGAAAATACATTTTTCATAATACTTGAAACGTCACCTGAACAAACTACTCTTACCCTTTTTTCAGTTTTTCAATTTTTAAGATAACTTATTTCCTTACAACATTATCGTCGGTTGAACTTGATAATAAATTTGAATTTTTTAAAATTTTGCATTGCGGGACTTTAAAATTGCTGTTACAACCTCAATTTCAATTTACAATAATGTCGTAAGGAAATAAGTTATCTTAAAAGTTGAAAAACTGAAAAAAATGGTAAGAGTAGTTTGTTCAGGCGAAGTTCAAAGTAAAGGTCCGCCATCTAGCGTTTTTTTTTCAACTAGTGCTTATTTCGTGAATGGTAACACTTAGCTCATGTCTGATTTGACAGATAATTAGTTTTATCCTTCCGCTGAACGAATTTGGTTGTGTATACGCTTGAACAACGCTGGGAAATATTGCGACATTACTTTGAAAATCATGGTAATGTTGCAGAATGAGTGGCCGTTACAGTCAATGGCGATCGTTATCGGGCCATGTTGAACGAATTTTTGTTCACAAAAATTGAAGAGGAGGATATTGGCAACATTTGGTTTCAACAGGACGGCGCTACGTGCCACACAGCCGAAGCTACACTCGATGTTTTGCGCCCTGTTTTTCAAGATCGCATTATCAGCCGCAGAGCTGATGTCGTTTGGCCACCTCGGAGCTGCGATATGACACCGTTGGACTATTATTTGTGCGGTGCCGTCAAAGATAAGTGTTACGCCAACAAGCCAGAGACAATTGACGATTTAAAGGACAATATTCGTGAAGCCATTGGTGAAATACAGCTGCACACAATGGATAATGTGCTTAAAAATTGGACCGATCGTGCATGGCCAGCCGAGGCAGCCATTTGAATGGAATTATTTTCCATTATTAACCGGAAGGATTGTACTTTCAAATAAAAAAAGAAATTTGAGAAAATATTCAGTAGTTTTTTTTATAGCATTTTCAAAAAAAAAAAAGTTATTTGGTTATTTGATAGCTTAATATATAAATGAATTTTTCTCCGATGTAATTTAGTTCAAGATATACCAAAACTAACACCTTACCCTATAGCTTACAAAAATACGAACTGTAATGAATCTAAAAATTGATTTTCAGCAAATTTTGCATCATTATATTTTGCCTGGAAGTAATAAGATGAATTACCTATTACAGTCAACCAATTATATTTTGTATGAGAGTAATGCATTATAAGTTTCTTATCGGTAATATATTATTTTATTACTTAAAGTAATTCAGATTAACGTATAAAATAACAATTAGTCATTACCATGTTTTTGCTTGGGATCTAACAAGTTTAAAAATATTCGTGTTCATAAATTATAAAATTATATTTTTTGGGGTAATAACTCTAGCAAGGAAACTACACAGTGGTGAATCCTCAGAAACTAGGATATGATGTAATGTACAAAAAAATATTAGACACGTATTTTTATTAAGTGCGCAATCTCAAGTTCAGGATTTAAAAAGTGGGGTCAAAAAAAACCCAATTTGACGTTATTTTAAAATATATTTCTTATCTGAGTTACTAAACTATAGGCAATTTGGTTATCAAATGAAAGGTATTTTGAAGACGCATCCACTAGTATATAAAACATGTCCGTGCATATCCCAAAAATTTTGTTATTTAAAAAGCTATTTTTTCTAGTACCACAATTGCATACGAAGTTGTTGTTAGTTTCAGTTAAAATTTGCATATAATAATGCTTATTTAATATAGTCGAGGGGTGTCTGGGCTTTTTTAAATTTTCATAATCACTCGGCTTTAACACGAAGAGCGTTTATAGAGCCCATATTTGAAATATTTCAAATACGTGGCATTCCCGAGCCCACAGCATAGGCAATATTGTATCAAAGTGTTTATTTTCTCGAGTACTTCAATACTGTGTTCAAAAAAATCGGTATATCTTAAATTTTAAAGAAGTTTTCATACAAAACTGTTGTAACTTTTGACGCCCCTTTTTAACCACCAAACGTGCGATTGCGCACAAGAAAAAAAAAAAGAAATACGTGTCTAATATTTTTTTGCACTCAACAACATATAGAACCCCACGATTCGCTATTTTTTTTTGCAAATGGTTCCAAATGGAAGAAATCGTTCTTGTATCGCTTATCTAAACATTGATTAAAAAGAAATATTAAAATGGGTTGAATATAATGGAAAATCAGTAATCCTTTTTTTAATTGTGTTTTCAGTTAATTTAATAGGTATTTTAGGTGGTTTTTTATCGTAATAATATTGTGAGCGTAGTCGATTTTGTGGAGTTTTTAAAAATTTTGACATGTTCATAGTTTGCAAATAAAAAGTAGAAAATTTTATTGTATCTGCAATTCATAAAGACTGGAATACCGTTTGGAATTTTGACTTTGCATTTTAAGTAGGATGTAGGAAATTCAAACTTTGATTTTAATTGAAATATTTTTTTTTTGTTATTAAAAAATACTTTTATAATATCGAAAAATTAACTGTTAAAAAAACAGTAGTTTTTACCAATTTTTACAGTTGTTTCAAAATAGTTTTAGAAAAAAATTTACATATATTTTTACGACATAGCTATTTTCATTACATTTGTTAGTTGTTTCTCAACAGTTGAAAATAACTAAAGTTTTAGTTATTTTAACGATAATTACCCTTGCCTACTTTTTAACTGAATTTAAAGTTGATTTAACTGTCATTTTCCGTAGATTCTACTCAATTTCATTAGATACACTCAGGATGGTAGAAGTGACTGAAAATGACAGTTGAAATGACTACAAATGTAGTCAAAAAGGCGATGACTCTATTTTTCATAAAAATTACTAAACACGTAGTCATTTTTTTACTATTAATAAAATAACTACAATAATAGTAAAAACTACTAACGAAGCGGTGATAAACAACTAACTTTAAATGAATGCATAAACCATAAAAACTAGCAACAAAACAATGAGTATTAAACTATCACATAAGTTGTATAAACTAATGATTTTAACAGTTATTTTTTCGGTATTTTAAAAAAAAAATTTTATAAAAAAATATTTTTTTCTTCTTTTAATAAAAATGTGTATTTCCTATATCCTATTTAAAATGCAAATTCAAATTTCCAAACATTATTCCAGTTATGACGTTTTTATGCATTGGAGATACAATACAATTTTCTAATTATTATTTGCAAACTATGAACATATCAATAATTTTAAATAACTAACAAAAATTAACTGTTTTGGTAGTTGTTTATTAAAATACTAAAATAACTACTCCAAGCAACTGTTACAGAAGTACAATATTTTTGGTTTGTTATTTGTCTAAATTAGTAGTTTTTCATTTTCTCATAGAACAATTACTACAATAGCAGTAAAAACAACTACTAATGTTTACTACCCGAATGACCTACATGTAATTACTGTAAAATTATTCTGAATGTAGAGATTTCTGCATAATTTATTTGTAGTAAATAAAAATAAATAAATTATTAAATATAATGTGTTTTAATAAAATTTGATTTTCTAAAAAAGTGTAAAAACACTTGTTTTGCCAATTTTTGCATTTAAAATTTTCAACGACGTTGTTAGTTAAATTTACTACATTTGTTAGCGGTTGTCCAATGGTCAAAAATGGCTACATTTTTAGTTAATTTAAAGATAAATACCTTTTTTTTAACTGTCAGTTTCAGTAGATTCTGCCGCCAAACTTTTTAAAGTTCACTAGTGTTAATAATTTTAGCATTAAGTTTAACTTACAATAGCAGTAAATTTTACTGTTTAACTACACTCACAAAAACTTTTCGTTGAAAGTTCGGCAGTTATTTAAAAAGTTATTCCTTAAAGTTGTTTCAATTGAATATTTAACTAAATTACCAAAGAAATATGTTTTTTAACTTTCTGTCTGTTATTCAAAAAGCAAAATAAACAAAAAAAAAACCGGCTTTCTTTAATAGTTAAAATATTCAGTTAAAATTTTCTATTTAAAACAACAGTTGTTTTATTATATTGAAATAAACGAAAACAGTTTATTGTTTTTATCGATTTTGTTTAATAATTTTTCAACAGTTGAAAATAAACTAAAAAAATTTAGTTGATGATAGAAAAAAATTATTAAGTTGTTCAATGTTATCAATATGTACAGTAGGGTAATAACTTTTTGCATTTTTTGCAAATATCAAATCTCCCCAGACAAAATCGTGTAGGGCATGGACAAATATTAAGAACTGCGTTTTTAGTTTTTCGCTATCGTTAAAAAAGGGTACGCACCAAACGCGTTAAAATTTCGAATCAAACAAAGTTAAAAAAAAACTTTTTTTGATGCCTCAACGTCTGACCATCACATCTATATAATTAAGGCATGCTGATTTCAATAGTAAAGTCCATTTTCGAGTCAATGGAATAGTTTTCTTCCAAGTTTGCTTACTTACATATGTATAAACCATATTTTAAAAAAATTGTTATTAAAAAAAATTTAAAAAATATATATTAAAGGCATTTTAGAAATCGCTGTCGGTGCGTACGGGTTTTTTACCAAATTGAACTGAAATAGTTTTTTTTTATCATTAATACAATATTTGCCATTAGAAAACCCCTGGGGAGAATTTTGTCCAAAAAAAGTTATCACCCTAATGTACAGGTTTATCAGTACTAGAGTTCTTAACATAGATAAGCCCCCGCAAATTAATAACTGATTGTAGTTGATTATCTTTCTTAAGACGTTGTGCAGTTACAAAAATGTGGTAGTTGTTGGAAGTAAGATTTTCATTGATAAAAAAGGGATCATCTGAATTATAACGGTCTTTGGAGCTGGATTTGTAGCCAATGTCTTTTAACATCAAATTGCAACGATTTGATTTTCTAAAAGCAGCTATAGATTTTAGCATAAACTCCTTGTCATAAGGAGACATAAGCTTTGCTATTATAACTGCATCCGGCGAATTAATTTTGTTTTTATTATTTTTATTCTGTAGCCGATAAATGGCCTTTACAGAAGGCGTTGGTATATTTACTGCGTAGCAAATATCATCAAAGATTGCAAGTACATCCTCATTTGCAAAATTCCCTAATTTCGGATTTCATTGCAGTTAATTCATCCGCTACTGTTTCAAGTTTGAAAACTCTTTCAGTGACTTTAATAAGGTCTCTTTTCATTTCGCACAGACTATTCTCCATTTTATCTATTTTTTTAAGTATGCGATTAATGTGTGTATTCAGTAGTCTTTACGGAAAAAATATTGTGAGTGTATATTTTTTGTCTACTTTTTATTTGCATTTGTACAGTTTTAGAAAAAAATGTTATGTCTGTGGTTTTAACTTCATTTGCAGTTGACAGCTATTTTTTTAAATTTTCAAAATAACTACATATTGCAGTTGATTTAAATGAAAAATCCAGTTATTTTAACTGCAATTTACAGTTGATTTTCACATATAATTTTTTAATTATATAAATTTAGTTAAAACAGCGATATGTTTTATCTAATTAAGTTAATAAAAATTTGTTAGTCTTGTTTACTAACTCATTATTTTGAGTGCATAACAAAATCATTATTTATGGATATGTGGTCCCCCATTTGAGCAGGTTTTACATCTCTGTTTTATAAAGCACATACCCTTTAGTTATGATTTTCTAACATAAAGAGATTTTTAACAAATTCTCTTATTATTTTTTAATTAATTTCTCTTAAAAGTTACCCAAAATGGAAAAATCAGTTTTATAAAACTTTCTTCCAATCGAGAAATCTCCTTTTTGCCTATTTTATATTTACAATAATGGAGCGGCTTTAACAATTTTACACACATGTTGGATTTTCCACTTAAGTTTGTTAAAGCTTTTTGGAGTACGGTAAATTGTCTTGAAATTGCTCAATTTCCATGACCATACTCAACTGCCAAATATTTTCATCCCTTCTGGCAGTGTTTCTAGTTCAATTGTGTAGTAAAGACGTCTCGACTAAAAACGGAATTTCGTTTAAAAATAACATTTATGATAATAAAAAAATAAAAATAATATATATAAAGTGTGACCAGCCACTATATAGTTAATGATTTGAGAAAAATAGGAAGAAAAATTTTTTAGTAAAGTAAAAAAAAAAAAAAAAAAATCAACCTTAAAAATTGGAACGATAGTGTAAAACGATAAAATTAAATATTTATGAAAATAATTTTTCTTTAAAAAAATTAACATAAAAATACACATGACGCATTAAATTAAGAGCATAGAATTGAAAATAAATAAATCGAAATTCAATACGAAGGAAAAGAGATCCTTCGCGTGTTTTCATTACAAATGTCATTTTTAACATCCAAACGCCACCACCACCACCACCTTCGCTATTTTCAATAAGCAGAAGGTTTTTCTTTTTTTTTTTTTTTTAAAAGAAGTCATTTTAGAATGTAAATGCACGAAATGTATTTATGAATAATAAATAATTTATTACGGAAAAAAAAGTGAAAAAGAAGCAGGTGAATTTTATGTGAAAAAAAGTGTGAGATGGTGATTGTAATATAAATGAAAAGAATTTTTTTCTCTAGTGATGATGATGATTATGAGAAATATGTAAAGAAAATATATGTATTCCAAGGTTATAATACCATTAACAACATCTACCGTAGCTGGTGTGTGAATAATTTCAATTGCAGTCGTATAAAAAATGAAATAAAAATTTTACTTTTTTTTTTTTTTTAATGAAAAGTGTAAAAAACTTAGTATACTTTAAGGGGCTTTAAAAAAATATAAACAGAAAAACTTACACACACACTTATACACGTTAACCCCTTTTATATATGCTACATACAAAATTAATTCTGTTGTATGCATTACATCAATCGATAACTTATTGAAGCTTAAAATATTAGTGGTTAGAAACAGATATAAAGTCAGTAACCGCAAAACTAAAAATTCTTAAAACAAAGTGAAAGTTTTTAATATATACCAAAAATTTACTAAAAAATTTGATGTAAAACTAAATAAACTTCATCGGTAAAATGTGTTAAAAAATGTATGTCATCCTTCATTATTTTGTTTAACGGATTATAAACGAAAACCCACAAAAATTGTTGTGACACCATTGTAAGGATACTACTCTACTTTCAACGGAAAAAAAAAACTGCAGGTATTAAAGTAACACTTTTCTCTTTCATTTCAGTGTTTAGTTTTAAAATTGTGTTTATATTTTGTTGGTGTTAAATGTATTTTAGCACTAATTAAAATTTGTAAAACCCGGCTAATTAAGATTATTTTTCAAGTTTTATTAACAAAAACTTGAGAAAAACAATCTCAAATGGGGGCTACAAAAGTTGTTAATCTTTTTTTTATTTAATTAGTTGAACAAAAGTTTAATCTATATTATATTTCTTTTACATTAAAGATTATTAAAACTTCAACGTACACTCAGAGAAAAAAGTTTCGTCACATTGATGGTATTGTTTCATAAATCGTTTGTCAACAAAACTTCATAAATATGATGAAAAGTTTCATACAAATGTATGACAAATGTTTCATAGACCTTTATCAATTCATAAAAAAAAAAGTTTCTTGAACTTTGTGAACAAAATTTTTATCTTTTTGTTGAAATTTTATTTGAAATTTAGAAAATATCATTTGCAATTAAAGGCTGTATCTTAATTGGCTTAAGTGACTTAAGTCAGTTGTTGGTATGAAACGAAAATTTGGAAATACAATTATTTAAATTTTAAAAAAACCTTAATTTTCATTTCATACCAACACCTGAAATAAGTCACTTAATGCAATTATGTTTTAGCCTTTAGAAACTATTTAAAACTCAAAGACTACCAAAAATTATTTGAAATTCTGAAATACCTATTAAATATTATTTGATGTGTTCTTAATTTTAAATAGAATTTTTTAAATATAAATATAATAATAATAAAAATTTTTAAAACTTTCATAAATATTTATGAAACTGAATCATCCTATTTATGAAATATTTAATAGCATTTATGAATCATTTCATAAAAAGTTATGAAACTTCATCATCATATTTATGAAACATTTCATAAATATGAAGGTTCATCATATTTATGAAGTGTTACATTGGGCGAAAATCAATGAAGTTTTTTTTCATCATATTTATGAAGTTTTTCATGAATATGATAAAGCTTTTTCCCTGACTGTAGTGGGTACAGAAAGAAAGTTTTGAGTTATTTAAAGAAAGGCGGAAAGGTTTTAATTTAAATAAAAAATAGTAAGGGAATGTTTGCTAATTAGGCTTTATAAAATTATGACAAATACGAAATTTTTTTTTTTTTTATATTTTTTATTTAAAAAACGAACTGATTTTTGAAAGAAATTACAAACGACTAATCTAAAATTATTTGACCAAAATATTATTTGACAAAGTTTCATTTACAGAGTTTCCCACAATATTCCCCCTCCAGTGAAGGACTTACGAAGAATTAAAGCGATATTCTCATGTTACATAAGATTCAGGAAAAATCATTTGAAACATACGCAGGTTTTACTCTGTCTATCGAAATAGTTCTCTGACTGTCATTAATATTCACTGTAACAAGTTTTGGAGACCGACTAAGGACCTGATACGGACCTTCATATGGAGGTTGGAGAGATTTTCTTACGCCATCTTGTCGAACGAAAACGTAATTACAAGATTTGAGATGCTTGTGCACAAAAACTGTACTTTTTGATTTTCTAGTAACGTCTTTAGGTTGAAAAAGTTGCATAGCAGATTTAAACTCAAGTATGAAATCATTTGTTGGCAGCCCGTCTGAGGTTGGTACCAAAAATTCACCAGGAATTTTGATCGTACCACCGTAAAGCAGGTCAGATGGTGTAGCTTCAATATCATCTCTTAAGCAAGTACGGAGTCCAAGTAAAACAGTTGGTAGAATATCCATCCATTTTAAGGTATTGTGACACATAAGTGCAGCTTTGAGGGTTCTATGTAGTCGTTCAACCATTCCATTTGCACAAGGATGGTAAGAAGTAGTTCGGATTCGTTCGCAACCAAGTATTTTAGCTAGTTCTTTGAATAGATTTGACTCAAACTGACGGCCTTGATCAGTGGTAATCTTCTCGGGAACTCCAAATCGAGATATCCAACCAGTGTAAAATGTTCTTGCGACAGTTTCTGCTGTAGTATCAGCCATGGGCCTCTGACCATCTTGAAAAACGGTCAATGCAAGTAAGTAAATATGACATACCTTGTGATGATGGCAGAGGACCAACTATATCTACGTGAATGTGTGAAAAACGAGCTGACACCTGGGGAAAAACTCCTACTGGACTGTACGTATGTCTGTGCTCTTTTGAACGTTGGCATTGTATACATTGTTGGGTCCAAAGTTTTATATGTTTTTTCATGTGGGGCCACACAAAACGTTGTTGAACTAATTTGATTGAAGATTTGACACCACTATGTGAAAGGTTGTGAATGGTATTAAACACTTGACGACGAAACTCTTGAGGTACAAACGGTCTCGCGTTAGTACCCGAAACATCACAGTAAACGGCTTTACTATTGGGACTGATCGTAAGCGGCTTTAAAATAAGAGATGTTGGTTGCTCTTTATTGAGAAAATATTGTAACTCCAAATTATTCTCTTGACATGATGCAAATTTATCATAATCAATTGCCGAAGAAATGGCAATTGCAGATACTCTCGAAAGGGAATCAGCCACAATGTTCTCTTTTCCACTAATATGACGTATGTCTGTTGTAAATTGTGTCAAATAGTTTTCCAAAAATCGTCGTTAACATTGTTGTTGGCTAGCAATCGCATCTCTCGAAGTAATTGAGAAGGTTTTTTGTCGCCAATTTCCGCAGATGACAATAATTCCTTAACACGACGCTTTTCAGACACGACAAAATGGTCAATTAGTCGTATTTTAAGTTGTTGATATGGCGGATTAAGAACTATGTCGCTTATCACGTCGGGGTCACAATATTCGACTCCGGATCTTGGGTGACCATATACTGGACAATCTCTCGGTAATATCACGTGTGGGATTCGGTGATCTCATACGTTATCTTAAGCGAACGGGGTGGGTCTAGTACTCCGGATACTAGTTCCTTACGGGTAGTGTGGTCTCTTCAAAACGGAGTCGCTTTTTGACTCTACTTGATGCTCACGAGTAGCGTGAGCTGCCACTTAAACCAAACCAAACCAAACCACCAATTATAAAATTATGATAAATACGAAATTTTATTTTTTTATATTTTTTATTTAAAAAACGAACTGATTTTTGAAAGAAATTACAAACGACTAATCTAAAATTATTTGACCAAAATATTATTTGACAAAGTTTCATTTACAGAGTTTCCCACAGCTTGTTTGCTAAAGTAGATCTTTCGTTTTTTCACGTTGTTGTTTGAATTTTATTAAATTGTTAACTGTCATCAAGTTTAATTTTCGCTATCTCTATTTAAAAAAGTTTCGACGTGAATGGTTATAACTATTTTTGAAAAATTTTAAAGCAAAACTGTATTAGTATCGGCTTTTTTCTGGTCATTTTAAAACAAAAACCTTGTGCATAAGTTGCAATTTCTAAAAAAATTTTTTTACTAAATGTGCTCATCGTTTTGCAAATTTTGATGCCCATATCTAAAATCCACAAAAACACATCATATTTGAGAACATACACTCAGGGAACTTCTGCTTTAAAAAATTGTAGTTGTTTGGGTTGTAATACAGTTTCTTTATTTTTAATGTAAATGTCAGTCATTTGTAGAACTAATTAAATGTTTTACTAACCTTGTAGTTCATTAAAAAAAAACAAACCACATCAAATGACTGTTTTATGATTTTACATTTCTTTTTTACAATAGTTTTTTGTTATTGAATAAAATAAATGTTTGTTTATTTTTTACTAACATATGAGGTTCAATTTTACTACAATTGTTAGTAATTTTTTGAACAGTAAAAACAAATGACAAATGTTAGTTGAATTTAATGAAATATTAATCGTCCTTTCTTTAAGTGAAATTTCAATTATTTTTGACTACAACTGCTGTCGTCATTACATACATAATATCCTTAGTGTATTTGTCATTTAAGATTTAGAGGCATCGTTAGAGTCTAATTACATTAAAACTCTGGTGAAATATTCATTTTTTAAAATTGTGTCGAACTTGGAAACGGGTTATGAGAAAACTTGTTTAAAAACCGTGAAAAAATAAAATTGCGTTTCTTTATAATTTTTATGGATAGGAAAATTTAATAATTGCAAAAAAGATCGAAAGCTACAACATAACGAGTAATTTTTCGTTAATATAAAAAGTGAATAAGAAAAAAATTTTTAAAGAATTTTTAAAGTCGGATTTTTGCAAACGGTAAGAATTTTATTCAGAATTTTAATAAATTCAATTAATTTCATAAAAAGTAAAAATAAATTAAAAAAAAAAAACTTAAAAATAAAATGTTCATATTTTCCAAAGATAGCAGTCAATATCGCTAAGATACCATTATAGATTTCCCTACAATACCGTTACCAAAATAACTAAAATACCGTTATACCTAAAATACCGTTACGATTTAACTGAAATACTGATTTCTTAAGAAAATACCTTTACCGAAATAATTGTAATATCGTTACCCTTAAAACATAGTTACCGAAATAATTCAAAATAGCGTTACCCTCAAAATATCAATACACTGAGAGAATTATCTTCACTTCATTAATGAATTTCTTTACAGGTTTAATGAAAATTGTCACAGGAACTCGTTCATTGAAAGTCTTCATTGAATCTATGAAACAGGTTTCATTGAAGTCAATGTTTATGAAATGTTTGTAGAATTAATGAAAATCTTTATAAAACTAATGAATCTAGCCGACCGTCAATGAAGCGTTTATAGAATTTATAAAACAGTTTCATAAAATTTTTAATATTTAGAAGTTCTTTGAATTAATAAAGCTTTTCATAAATTTCTTGAAAAATGCATTAGAACTAAGCCAATATTTTTTAAACAATTTGATAGAAGTCCAAAATTAATAGAAGGTTTTATTGAAATAATAAAGCACTTACAAAATATGTTGAACACTTGAGAATTAAATCTTAAAACTAAAGTTTTAAATGTATAAAAATTAATAAACTTATGAAATTTTATGAAAAAATAAAAAAAGAAGTCTTTGCAATAATTTCATAGCACTAAGGTTAATTTTCATTAAATTTATGATGAGATAATTTATGAAATCGAATGAATTTTTTTTATGAAACTATGAAATTTTATGCAAAAAAAAGTTTATAAAATATTTCCTAAAATTAATAAAATTTCTTGGTTATAATTAAATTCTTCATTGAATCTATCTAAAAAATTCTATGAAATTCTTTCATTAATATCATGAAAGACAGTTCTCTCAGTGTACCTTTATTTTTTTTTATTAAATTAAGTCGAGATCAGAAAAAGAATCGGGTATATTTTCCCAATGTTTGATCATAATCTAGACAGTTATTAGAATTCGGATATGATGGGACCAAAAGTATGTGTATGCAGTTTCGCTTCAAAACTGTTGCCGAAATAATTGAATTATCATTACCCCTAAAATACCGTTACTGAAATAAAATAGCCTTAACCTAGCCAAAAATCGCATCGACTTAGTTGCAGACTTGGGCAACGTCAAATTCCGTTTCAAAATCATTCACTTGTGAAACATTTCTATATCATTAATAATTTCAGACCTACGGCCATGGGTCCATAATATCCATATTTGCGTATTTAATTACTTTTTTACGTTTAATTACATGTAATTGGGTGTAATTGAGTAATTGTCCTGTAATTAAATACCCATATGTTGCTGAGTAAATGATTGTGAAATGTAATTGACATCGCCCAAGTCTGTTCAGTTCCACTAGGGTTTTCAAAATTCCGACATTTTTAAACTCCCGGGAATCGGAATTTTTTTTCGAACATTCCAAAATAAATATTTATTAATATTTTGATATTGAATGCTTATTTTTCCTATATTACTGAAAACATATCAAATCAACCACTCGATTTCCTCCAACCCTTCTGATTTCAACCAAACTTGGTATATATAACCTCGTCCAAATGTAAGATAGCGAATTCTTCAAATATCGCGTTTCAAAATATGAAAAATATTCGAAAATTTTAAAAAAGTAGTCGTGCATAATATAATATATATAATATATATTTTTAACGGCTTATGCTACGAGAGTCAGTTAAATTGTGGTTTTACTAGTGCACACAAATTATTCACTTCTCCATGGCAAAATGCAGTGTTTGCAAAAACCGCGGTTTTTAGTGCATTTAAAATTAGTTATCAATGACTATTGTAGCTTAAACCGTTAAATAGATATGTGCAACTACTTGTGCAACTACTTTTGAAAAACTTTTATTATAATTTTTTTGAATAAATTTTTTTTTATACAAATATTTTTTTCTACTATATTAAGTATATTTTTTTAGATTTGTATTCATAACTCTGAATCCCTTAAGAGCTCCATATCCCTGAATCCCTTAAGAGCTCCCATATCCTTAAGAGCTCTGAATCCCTTAAGAGCTCCATAGCATAGTGGAATACACTATAATTAACATATATTTTTTTTGAAAATTTAAAAAAAATTGCAAACACAATAAAAATTATATACATAAGTTCGCCCAAATGAGTTTCGCACCAATTTTCGATTTATATCAAAAAAATTAATCAATTGAAAAATAAAGTTATATTTTTTCTAACTAATCGAATAAACATTATTTTGTCGTTTTAAGATTTTTCCTACCTTTTCCCGTTTCTGATAAAATTCAAAAATATTGTTGAGCCCATAGCAATTTCGAACACTGTAAACTGAAATTGCTTTCACAGAAAACTTTTGCTTTAGCAAAAAAAAAAACAATTTAAAATATAAAGACCGCTATATGATGGGCTTGGGTATCACCCAGCTCGATTTGGTAGGCACCCAGCCAGAAATTGCCGATGGTCAGAAAAATCAAACACTGGTAAGCACTTTATTTTTGGTACCATTGCCAGAAATTCAAATTAAAGCACTGGCAACGCTTTCCCAACATTGACAAAATGTGCTTTGCCAGTACTTGATTTATAAAATTTACAACCGTTTAAAAAAAAAAATAAAGCACTGACAAAGTCTTGATTAAGAACGCTTTTGCCAACGTTACTAAAAAATAGTAAAATTTTTATTTTTTTATATTGTTAAAATTTTTTTTTAGACCAACTTTTTTTTGATTTTCCAGAGTTGGAAAGTTACTTTCAGCAAACGTGCTGGAAAACTGACACAAACAGTTAGCCAGCTGTTAAAGCACTTTATTATGTCAATTGTCATAAAATTACCAATCCTGTGACTGGCAAAGGGGAGGACATGCCACTTAACCAGAATGCTTATTAACAAGAAAAAGCCAGTTGGCCAGAACTTTACCCATTGGAAGCTGTTTAGTTTTCGTTTAATTTATACTACATGCCCTTTTTGCGACAGTCTTTTGGTATGCCCATCTTTGGTTAGTCCTGTGGCATGCCACTATGTGGTTTTAAAGCAGGACAAATGACCACCTCCTATGACAAGCCAATGTTAAAGTTGCCAGTTGTTTACATAGGGTAGGGTTTAGCAGAGGACCGGTCTCTGGCATGAAGGGACCGATCTTGTGGCAAACGCAGAACCGGTCCCATTTCCCATAGGGTTCGTTTACTAACGGCTTTGTCAACTCTGTAAAAAGGGAACGGCCAAGCCCTGACCAGTGTTATCATTTTGGGGTTGGCAAAGCACTTAAGTCTTTAGAAATTCAATTAATAGCACTGGGCCAACGCTTTGTCACTTTTCTGGCTGGGCAGTGACTACATTTCTATTCTTCCAAAATAGCGCTGAACCACCTTACATACAATAAAGCGAAGGCATTTTCTTAAGCTTTCCTAAAGGTCTTCTTTGAATCAGTAAAGAATGCATACCATTAAGCATAAATGTTGTCAACATACAAAAAAAGCGCTTTTTATTTCCTACCAAGGCATAAATTTATTGCTTTTTAGAACACATGAAAGAGGCGCTTTTCACCTGCTTAAAATAGACATGCCAAGTGGGACATCGCGAACAAAAATCATGCCTTCTGGATTTGCTTTGCAAGCGCTCGGTAATCAAATAATGAGAACTATTTTTTTCTGAGGGTATAATATCTACAAATATTAACACCAAAATATGAATAATTTGTTAATTAGAACTTATTAAATTATCTTTTCATGGCTTTCTATTGACCCACTTCAATATTATTGTGCTATTATTTAATATTAGCGCATAATTGTTAAGGGTTTATTTAAAATGGTCTTTATTAGAATGGCAAAGTAATTGGTATAATTTGTTTAAATACAATATGATGGAAAAAGGGTAGAAAAATTATATAACAAATTGGTTGTTGAGTTCAAATAAAGTTAAAATATTAAATGAACTTAACAGACCATAAAAAATTGGTTTATAATAATGGCATTTATGTATACACTCAGCTTCATCATAGTGATGAAACTGTTTAATAAATCGTTATTCATCATATTTCTGAAATTTTCACTAAATACACTAAGAAACTTATATAATGGCAGTTAAAATAACTACATTCGCAGTTGAAAAGGTGTACACTATATTTGTATTTAAATCAACTGCAATGTGTAGTTATTTTTAACTGTTAAAAATGAACTGTCAAATGTAGTACAAACAACTACAAATGTAGTTAAAACAACATTACCAGCATTTAAAAAAATATTTTTCAAAAAAACTTTTTGGTAAATATTCTTAATTTTATTTTATTATTTATATTTAATAAACACAATGTTGTAAAACTATGTTTACATAAAATATCACTTTAAATATTCACGCTAGTTTCGAAAACATTTCGGCCATATGTCTGTCTTCAAGATACGGAATATTGTTTCTTTGATTTTTTTCGTCACATTGAATTATTATATAAATATTAAAGAGCTACAAGAAACATTTAATAATATTCAAGTAAATAAATTTATTTTCTATTCCAAATCTTTCTTTTAAATTTTACTTATATTCTAAAATTTACAGCGTTTTTATTTTATTTGTCTATCTTCTTTAACATTCTCTTCAACACTAAAGATAAAAGAGAAAAACTGTATAAACAAGCCATGTTGGATTTTTATTTTTGTATCTTTCGATACACACACACTTTGTCAAAAAGTCAAAACAACTGCATAAAATAACTGTTACCGAAATGCGTTAATTTTGGTAGGTTGTTTAAAAAATCAACCCTCAAAAACATTATTTTTCTAAGTAAAACAACTGCAATTGCAGTTAAAACAACTACAAACGCATTACTGCACAAATAACTGTCATGTAGTAACTGTAGAACCTTTCCGAGTGTATGATGCAGAGTTTCATAAAAATTCATAACAAATGTTTCATAGCACTTCTTTATTATTTCATAAAAAAGTTTCATAAAATTTGTGAACATAAATTTTCCCATTTTAGGCGAAAAAAGTGAAACTTAGGAATTTCCTCACGATTAAAAAATTAAGATTGTTAAGTTTCCTTTGATCTTCTTTTATTTTATTCTATTTAGTTTAAACGAGCTTAAGATCATTTATTTATTAATTATTTATTTTCAATATGAATTCTTTAGGGAACAAATATTACAGGACAAATTGTAACATTTGTTCCCTGAAGAAGTCACCCAATGTGGAGACGAAATATTGGAAATAAATAATTAATAAATAAATGATCTTAAGCTCGTTTAAACTAAAAAGAATAAAAATTAAGATTTTTAGATCTATTAAACTTGAGTTATTTTAGTAAATTAAAGGGGTGGGATGAAAAATTGTAAAAATGCTTATATGCAAAAATTGTGCTGAAATGAAAGGAAATTACAAAAGTGGAATAAAAGAAAGTGCTTTTAGTTATTTAGTTAAACAATATGATGTAAAAAATACAAAAGAAATCCATAATTGAAATCCGGCAGATTTTCCCAAAAAATTAGTTTTGTTCGTGTTTGTTAACTTTTATGATATATACAGTGGTGGTCTCCAAATTAGCCCAACCAGCATAACATTTTCTTTAACATTTTAATATTTTTTTAAAACAGTTTTTAATGTTTTTATTATTTTAAAATATTGAATACAATGTACTAACTATACTACATTTCTTTTTTATTAACTTTGAGGAATCATAACGGTTAAGTGGGATTAGATTGAGATTTAACGCCCTCCACGTTTTTTTGCCCCAAATCTCCTTTACAAATTAAATTTGGACATATTTACTATATATTTAACCTGGACAATTATAAGTGTCAAAAACGCAAGCATACTTGCCTGTGGTTGTCAAAGGGTTAACGGAAACATCGACAACATTGTCTATTACACAGTGCAACAGTAGTTTTCACATATGGACAAATCAATATATACCTGGAACTACCGGCGTTTTCGGTTGCCTTCACATCTAAATAAATTTTAAAAGAAAAAAATAAATACTTAAAATTTAAAGCAAAATGTGTGCATATATGTATTTATAGCTAAATATGCAAAGATATGCATAACAAATCGATGCCATTTTGTTGCAAATTTGTTGATTTAAAAAAACATTTTTTTAACTTTGTCATCCAGTTATTTTTAAAAAAGCTACTTTTCCTTAATTTTATGCTTATTATTGACGTATTCCAGTTAGGTGTAGTAATTTGATATTTTAAAAATTGAATTTATTTTAAAATAATAATTTTTTTGCTTTTACAAAATTTCGAATTTGACAATTTCTCTTTCCTAAATTGGTTGTTGTAAATAAAAAAAAATTTGTTGATTTGAATTTGGTATATTTTTTCACTTTCAGCAAATTTTTTAGAATTTTTTGCATTTTTTTTTAATTTGAGCGATTTTTATTTTCCAGTTTTTTCCAATTTTGGCGTTTTTAAATTTGCCAATTTTTTTCTATTTAGAAAATTTTGAGGCTTTTTTCAAATTTTAGCGATTTTTTTAAATTCGTTTTTTTTTTTAATTTTATCGATATTTTTGTATATTAGTTAGTTTTGGAGATTTATTGAAAAAACTTTCCTATTGATAGCAATTGTTTTACCAACTTTGGTTTTTTTTTCCATTTTATGATTTTTTTATTCCAGCGATTTTTTCCCCAATTTTTGGTGGCCGCTGTGGTGTAATGGTTAGCCCGTTGGACTGTTGCACAGATGGTCCCGGGTTCGATTCCCGGTGACGGCAACATCAATTTAGGAAAAAAAAAAAATAATATGTATGAGTTTTCTATCCATCATATGTATCGCAGCTCCCACCTTTGCTGTTCCCGTAGCACTTAACCCCACCGAAGTAAAATAATGAATCAGGGCTATGAATCAAAAAAGCTTCAATAAGTTCGCCAACTCTCCATCAGGGGTTGAGCAACAACTTATCATCTCGCGCAATTACAGTATTGAAATGTTCGAAGCCCTTCAGCTTTCCCCACCTTTCACCTCTATTCCCTTTCCAAGGAAAGCAACACATTAATTAATAGGAAGAATTTCCTGAGTGTTGCTTCTCTTTCAAAAAAAAAATATATATAATTAAAACTTTAATTGAAAATAAAATCAATTAAATAGTTACAAATGATTTTAATTGATACTACAATTTCTTTAATAGGACCGAATTTAATTAAACTTTTAATTGAATCAAAAATTATTTTAATTGAAACTCGATTTTAATTTTATCTAAGTAATAAAACTAGAAGGCTGAAATTTGAGTATGTTTTACAGTACAGTAAAACATTTCACATTAATTTTTTGTTTTGACAAATTTATTTAAAACAATTACGGATATTGAAGGATCAAATTTTTAAAAGGACATTTTTAAAATTTTTTGTCATGAAATATTACAAATAATAATTTTGTGGAATAGCAGGGATTATTATCTTTCATCTGATATCCATATTGGCATCATTCAATGAGTACAAATATTTAAATATTTTTTTTTATAAATTTATGGCGTGATAACGCAAATCTGAGTACGCCGTTTAACCACATGTTATCTCCTCATCAATTTTGCCATGAGTGTCAAACAAAAAAAAATATTTAAATGTGTCGTAGGGTACTATATGAATATTACAAATTTTATATTAAACATCAAAGATGTTTTTCAAAAAATAACGTTTTTTTTTGAACCCCTCTGATTGCCAAGCTAAATTTTTTGACAATTAATTAAGGGTTTTTTGAGATATTCGCGAATTAAGGACATTTTTTCAATTTCGTTATCCTTTTCGAAAAAAAAATAATTTTAGTTCAAAGGGGAGAATTTGATCTTTAAAATGAAATCAAATTTTTAATTTTCTGTTGATGCGTTCAAATTTATGATAATTCAAACATTGTATATTTTTTACAAAATTGTTAAACTTTAACAACTTTAAGCAGCGACTAAACGCGAACTACATAGACAATTTATCATCCTAAAATATCTAATAAAAGATATGATTTAAATTAAATTTGTTTCTAAACAAATATTTAATTTAATCAATTAATATTTTAATTGACATTTAAATATGTAAATGCATATTTTTTTTACACACAATTCTGTATCAGTATAAAATACCAAATCCATTGGTGGTTACCAAACAAGCACACACAAATACACAAACAGACACAGCATTACCAAAAACACATATACATACAAACGTGTCCTTCACACACTGTTTTTTGAGTATCATAATTTTTTTTTGTAGATAGTTATTTATATCCTTTTTTATTTAATTTTCAATAAAAGTTTTAATTAACATTACCTTTGCCGTGATAGATGCAAAATCAATTAAAATGTTAATTGATTTAATCAATTTTTTAATTGAAACAAGTTTTTAATTTCTTCTGTGTATAACGATTTTTGGAAAAAATATGTATTCACCGTATTAACTAACTAGGGGAATGTTAATACCAAGTTTTACTAAAATCAGAAGAGGCAACGTTGAAAATGTCGGTTTTTGTGCTCATTATTTTTAAAATGTCCTTTAATATAACTGGTACTATTATTGAACTCAGTTTTTAAAATATTAAATTCGTAGTAATACTGTATCAGTGGGTTTCCATAATACTCAGTGCCGCTCAATCTGCTCTCTTTTTATTTGTTCGTAAACTTGCACCGAGCAAATGAAAACATGTTGCAGAAATTTAAAAGTTTAAATTAATTTTGATCATGTTTTTGAATAATACTTTAATAAAATTTTTAACGATAAAATAAGCAAGATACAATTAAAATATTTTAAATTTTAATAGAAAATAACAAAATATAAGCAAAATAGTGCGCCCCGGTAGGCTAGTTGGTAGCGTGCTGGCTTATCTGTGCGGGGGTCGTGGGTTCGATTCCCACCAGAGGCACTGGTCTGTTTTCGCTACAACGCGCCGAAGGCCATAGTAGCTAGAGCTCGGTTAGGGTAATAGTATATAATTTGTAATTATATGATTATTAATTAATAGAATAGAATAGAATAAGCAAAATAAAAGTGAGTGTTTTAAGCAACAATTTGTTATCAACATGTTGCAATTACTTTTTAGTGTAAAAAAATGTTTTAATTTGTTTGCCCGAATTCGGTATTTTGTAGCTGAGTTTGGCGTGAGCAGTGTAGTATCTCTATTTGTATATACTCTTTGATACTATACAACTTTTAATGCGAATACTATGGAAAAAAATTAAATCCTCTTATTAGCACAACATTCAGATTAATATGAAATTAAAAATAGTGACCTTAATTTGCAATTCAAATGAATTTTAACAATAATAAAAATAACATTTGATATGCTTTTGTTGCCACATGAATATTTTCTGCCAGTTATTTTAACCCTTTTCAGACCCAGACTCAAGTAGTTCAATTTACATTTACAACTAAATTATATTTCAGAATATACCTAACCCACGAATATACCGAACCCACGACCCCCGCACTGATAAGCCAGCACGCTACCAACTAGCCTACCAGGGCACATAAATAATAGTAACACGGTAGAAAACAGTTGAACTAGTTCCGAAAAGTACTAGCTTTCAGACTAGTAAAAACAAACTAGTTCTCAAAAAATGATTTTGTACCAATTGTAATAAACTATGTTGGGACTGTTTGAAAAGGTTATATAAATTAATGTGTTTTTGAAAATTATGTTCTCCCAACCACATTTGTTTTTTAAAATATACTTTGAGTTTATAAATAAATACTTAATTTTTTGTTTTTTTTTCTTTTTTGGGTTTGAATTTTAACGTCTTTTTCAGACATTTGCAATTAATACTATAATTAATTTAAAATTTTATTTAATTTTAATTGTGAAAGGCGTGGTAGAGAAGAATGAGTGTATTTTCTAAAAATCATAACTACATTGTAAATTTTCAATTTTCTGAATCAGACTGCGCAGTTTCTGGAATTGAACCTTCGTCAGTGACCCTATTTTTTTTTTTTGAATAATGTAATATTTGTTATGTTTTTATTTGTTCGATTACGTCTACATGAAATTTTCTGTGCAATCACTGACCGTGGTATAGATAAACTGATTTCTAATGCCACATGCACTCGCACTACACGTTAGACAAATCGCTTTGGCCCTCTGAGCTATCGTCAGGTCGAGTTTTGTTGTGATTAAAAGTAGTTTTATTCAATACACGGTGTTTTTTTGTTCTTGCATACATAATCTCAGAAGTACAACTCCAACAACACAACAGTTCTATTTCTAGAAATTTACCTCACTCTAATGTCCACTGTTTTCCCATATGTTGTAAGTGATGCCACATCTATGATATATTCTTTGTATATTCGATAGATGGCGCTTACGTAGTTAGGGAATAATTGCCAGAGAGCAAAGTTTGATTTTTGTTCTTTCTTTTTTTTTTGGTTTGAATTTTAACGTCTTTTTCCGACAATTGCAATTATTACTATAATTAATATGCAATTTTATTTAATTTTAATTGTGAAAGGCGTGGTAGAGAAGAATGAGTGTATTTTAATTTTTTTATTTGTGAAAAAAAACTTATACACTTAGAATACTATGTATGTAAAGACCACTGCAATTGTAGTTGAAAACAAATGAAATTTCATTCAAAGAAAGGACGACTTACATTACAGTAAATTCAACTAACATTGTCATTTGTTTTTTAATGTTCAAAAAATGACTAACAATGACTTACATTTACATTAAAAATAAAGAAACTGTATTACAACCCAAACAACTACATATTTTGGAATCTTGTAAGACTCATAATTTATGAGCGCTCAAACATTTTTTTGCCTGGGAATAGTTCTTATGCATTATTTCATAGAATAGCAACTGTAATCGCAGTTGAAAACAACAACTACACCAACAGTTGTCATATAGTTACTGTCAAATATTTTTGGGTGTACAATTATCTTTAGTTAATTTAAAATGTTACTAAGGTTTTATATCGGTAACTTAATTAAGAATTAATACTATCAATTAACATTACAAAATTCTATTGATAACTTTAATTATTATATTTTTTAAATCCTAAACATCAAAGAATACTTTTTTCTAAAAACTAAAAAAATTTCAAGTTATATTTAAAAAAAACCTTTGACTTATTATTTTCCCCCACTTTGATGTACATTTTAATAATTATTTCATTGTTTGACAAATTACTATGAAAGAATTTCTTTTAACAATTTAAAATTAACGACTATGCGGCACTATCAAATACATTAAATGTTGTCAGAGTATTAACAATGGAAAAAAGGCCATTTTTAATGGAGTTTAAGCCATTTTATGTACATTAATTGTTATATACATAATTCTTTTTTATGCTAAAATACGGTCGGGTTTTCTTTGCCATTTTCTGTCTCCCTGTTATTTAGTGAAGTTTACTACAACAAAACAAAAAAAACGATAACCAACTTTTTTGTCCATATTGTTAAAGATTATATAAGAAATCCTTTTTTTTTCTTATTACAAATAAAAATTCCAACTGAAAATCTTAATGGCTGTTGAACTAAACAAACATAAAATAAATGGGAGAAATAACTGAATACTACAGTACATTATAGGACAACATTGTACGTACGTACTTCATACTATATCGCACATTTACTTCAAGAACGTCACAACTCAAAAAACATGATTTTTGAGTTAATGATGCAGAATTTTTCGTTATGTCACGTATCATATTGTGTAAAAAAGTCGTATTGATATCTTGTATACTCACCTCTTGAGAGAAATTATGTCGTTAGTTTTTTCTTCAAGGTGGGAGTAAATTAAAAACTTTAAACTCGTCTTCTACAAAATCAAAATTTTTGAGTTATGACGTTATTGAAGTTAATGAGCGATATGATAATGAAATGTTATAACTAAGTACAATGAAATGGTACAAAGATAATGACAGGACATAGTCTACAACATAGTAACATTATAAAAGAGCTGAAATAAAAAAATTAAAAAGCAAAACAAAAAAAAAAATAATATCGATATTTCCCTTGTTACCCATTGTCTTTGGCATCAACAATAGTCTCGTTTTATAGGGACAATTGCAACAACACACAGTGGGATATTTGAAAAAAAAAATGCACACAAAGAAACAAAGAGCCAACCGAATTGATAACAACTTATAAATTCAGTTAGCACAACGATATTTACATTACATGTCTGAATATTTTGGGCGTTGCAACTAAAATTTAGTTGGAATAACCGAACTTTGTTGTGAAAACTAATGTTCAATTGTACCAACGGACTTAAATTCGTAATAATCGAATTTGAGTTGTAGTAACCGATTTTCAGTTGACAAATATCTAAATTTCTAATAAATATAAAAGTTCTAAACTACGGATCACATCACTAAGAATCATATTGGAAATTGTAAAAGATTTGTTAATCTTATGAAATATTTTTGGCCACCCTGTTTTATTACAGGGTGTACTTACAGGCTGTGAAATTTGACTACTTACATTGTTACTTTTGTAAATGTGGACCGTTTTCTAAAATTGGTGTAATTTTTGCGTTAATTTTTTATCTGTTACAACGTACACTTTACATTCCTACATTCCATGATAGATCGGCCAAAATTTGACCAGGGGTCATTTAAATTCCTTTATGTTTGGTACACGAGTTTCCTAAGATGTATACTAGTCACTACCGTTCTCAGTTCCTAAAAATTGTATTAACTCGCATTTTTATTTGCCGTTTTTCGGTTTTTAAAAAATCAAAAATTGGCTAAACTTTGAAAAAAGTGGTATACCAGTCAAGCACTGGTATACCACTGGCTAACCGAGAAATGTAAATAAACTACTGACAGAACACTGATTTATGAAGCTTAACCAGCGTTTCCAAAAAGCATTTTGCCAGTATTTGTTTTATAATAATTTCAGTGGTCTAGAGAAAAAATCATTGTCAAAGAATTGGCTGAGACCACTATGCCTACGTTGGGAAAAAGTGTTTTCCCAGGCTACCCGTCAGAAATTACCAACGGCTCAAAAGTCTAATCACAGGTAAAACATTATAATGCTTTGTTTAAAAAAGTTTGTAGTCGGTAGGTTCCGAGTTCGAGCCCGGTTTCCGGCAAACATTTTTTTTGTGTTTTTTTTTTTTACTTTTTAATAGTTTTTTCATATAAAATTGTTTTTTTTTGCTTCTGGAAAAGCTTTTTTAAGACCAAATTTTTCTTTGTTTTCCCAACGTTGGCAAGTTGTATCCATCAAACCTTATGCCAGTGCTGACATATTTGAGCAGCCAACTGTAACCCAGCAATTATTATTCACTTACGTTTTAAGCTATTATATGTCCCGTTATCTCAGAGGTTAGCGCTATCGGCAGCCAATCTGTTGGTCAGGGTTCGAATCGCGGCTGGACCAAAAAAAAAAAAAAAAATATAAATGAACTGTTTTTTAATTTTATTTTGGAAAATCAATTTTTTGAACACTTATTTCATGTTTTTACCAACATTTTGCCAACGTTGAACATTTTGTTTCCCCAGTGCTTGTCTGACACTTTTTGAACATACGGAACTTTTGTCTAATGATGTTATCATTTTGGGATTGGGAAAGCACTTGTTGCCAGCACTTGTAACACTTGCTTTAGTAGTGCCTTGCCAGCGGAGGTTCGTTTGTCGTTTTCTGAGTGGGATATTTCCTAAAGTAAATGAACAATTTCAAAGAATTAAAAAGCATATGAAAACTGCAATTGTCGATTTTACGCATATGCAATTTTGGAATGCATTTTCTCCCCTTTAAAGTTTGGAAATGTTACAATTTTTTGCAAAACTTATAACTTTTAGAATAAATAAATGCAAACTATTCTTTATGATTTTTTTCAAAAATGGCTAACTACATTTTTACGTATAAAAAGAAGTTTTGTTGGTTTTAGTATTTGAAAGATTTATTTTTTGGTGTAATTTAAAACTAAAATCATAAAACTTTGAAGGTCATTATCTTCTAATTTAGTATTTCCAAAATTTAATAAGCATCTAAAAACTGTTGTTATCTATTTAAGGATTCATTATTCAAAAATAACGCGTTTTTTCTTCTAAACTGCATTTTAAGTGCAAATGCGATTTTTAATGAAACTTGGATTTAAAATATGTTTTTGAAAAAGAACCGTTTTCTTTGTATTTTAAATCGAAACGTTTATAAATAGAACATTTTTGGTCTTCAAAGTTTATAGACGTCATGATGCTTGTTAGGAAAAGACCCTAGCCACGTGTTTGATTACTAAGAAGATATGAATGGAGCATGATTAATATGTTTATTATTAAAGCTCAGCCTGTTCTGGAGGCTCTAGCTTTTCTAAAACTTTGGGTTCTGCTGAGATCTTTTGGGTATAAGTGCAAAATGCATTAAAAAAACTAAAAATGGTAATAAAGACGGGAGTTCATACAATTTTTAGGAACTAAATACCGTAGTGAGTAATATACATAATAGAGTATATTGCACACCTAGTTTAAAAGTGACTCAACTAAAAATTTTCATTTTTCATAAATCGAAAAAAAATTTTTGCAACTTTATACCAATTGAAACATAAAGAAAGACATAACTGTTTTTTTAGCAACAGTTAACAACAACAAAATACACTGATATATTTGTTTATAGATAAACAAGTGTATTGTGCATAGCTTAAGCATATAAACCCGAAAAATTTAAATTTTGAGTTGAGTCACTTTTGAACTAGGTGTGCGATATGTATGTCAAAAATAAACAAAATCAAAGGGTTAGAGGTAAAAAAAAAAATTATAATTTTTGAACGTTCTCTCATGGAATGGACGATATACATCATTTATACCGATAGATAAAATCATTTTCAGAAAATTAAACACTTTTTTTCAAACATTACACGAGTAGTTTAAAATACACATTATTCAAAACAATAAAAATGAAAATTATTCAAGTTCTAGGCCATACTCTATATTTCTTTATTAGGATATTGTCCTAACAAATAATCTATAGAGTTTTTGTTTTCAAATTTATTAATTGACCACTTTCAGGAATGTGTTTATAGACCTATTTCGGGAATTTTCTAGGTTCCCATCATCAGAACACATTTTGAAAGAAGTGACAATCCCATGCAAACCATCAAGCATTCATATAAACTAGTTTTCTCACTAAATGAGAACTAATATATGAGCTCGAAGTTAAAGATTATCACCATTGATCAAAAAATATATTCAAAACTTGTAATTTTTATTTTTAATAAAAGTTATATTAAACTTTAGATAAAGAAATGTTCTTTTCAAAATGAAATTACATTTCCAATTTTTTCAAAGCTCTAGTTTTCAGAAAACATTAAAAGTTGTATTGATTTTTTAACAAAGTTCTAATAATATAATAATAGAAAAAAAATATAATTTTGATGCTAAAAATTACAATTTTTCATAATTTTTTTTTTAAATTTTGAACTTTTAGGATTTTTAACGACTAAACTATTAAAGCTGATTTAAAAAAGTTTTCTCTCTTATTTAGTGAAGTATTATTAATAGATAAACCAAAAAGTCATGAACAAAATTTTAATTTTTAAATTAAAATTACTTATTTTCTTTGTCTTATAACATGGGTACATTACTCCAATGTTCATTACTTTAGAAATCGGTTCACATTTACTAAAATTACACGCCCCAATAGATTTTTTATTCACCATATAGTCAACTTTGAGAGACCCAATTACAATACATATTTCAAAAGATTAAAACTTTTTTACAATTTCCATTTTGATTCATACCGAGTGGATCAGTAGTTTAGAAGTTCTATATTTATTATCATTATTTTTTTCAAATACCCCACTGTGCAACACAAATATATTATAATGAATGCCATGGCATGTTATCAATTGGGGTATGAGTTTGAGTTCGGGCTTGGTTGTTGGGTTGTTGGACTGTTTCATTAGATGGTTGGAATATTTATATCTTAATAAAGAATCACAACCTTGACGACATGACGCCGTTGTAGTTTTGTGATTATAAATACGAAATAATTATGTATTGTATGAACGCGTTTATACAATACAAAAAAAAAACAAAGAAAAGAGTTAAAGTATAAAAGTTTCAGTAGAGCTACAAATTATGGATAAAAGGCTTAGAATTTATTACAAAAGATCTTTTGGAAGTTATAAAAAGGGAATATTAATTTTATTTTTACGTGAATTTGATCCCCATGTGACATATCATAGAACTTACGTCGGACATGTCACTTTAGGACAGTTCAGTGACATATACCAAATCAGTTTCTAATCAAATATATCAATATATTAGTGAAAAAAAAAAATTAACCCCCTCTGGAATTAAAAAAATATTTGTTTTCTATCTTCCCTATGGGGAATAAGGAGTCAATTGTCCTAAAAGTGACTGGTTAAAGAAGGACTTATCACAGGACTGGTATAACATACTGGAGTATGTTAAGCAGTGTCAATTTTCATAAAATTACCAATCCTGTGACTGGTAAAGGGAGGACATACCACTTAACCAGAATGCTTATTAACAAGAAAAAGCCAGTTGGCCAGAATTTTACCCATTGGAAGCTGTTTAGTTTTCGTTTATTTTATACGACATGCCCTTTTTGCGACAGTCTTGTGGTATGCCCATCTTTGGTTAGTCCTGTGGCATGCCACTATGTGGTTTAAAGCAGGACAAATGACCCCCTCCTATGACAAGAAAATGTTAAAGTTGCCAGTTGTTTACATAGGGTAGAGTTTAGCAGAGGACCGGTTTCTGTCACGAAGGTACCGATCCTGTGGCACACGCAGAACCGGTCGCATTCCCCATAGGGTTGCATTAAGGGGGCCTCCAGGGCCTAAAAACCGGTACTCTTAGAACAATATAAGTGTGGGTACTCAAATGAAAGGGATTTTTCTTAGGATTTCAAGCCATTTTTAGTATATTTTAGGTACAAAAATGTATAAGGAGTCGGAAAATTGTAAAAGATTTTGCGATTACATATTGTAATTTCAGCTTTTTACGCTTTTTTGTTAATTTTTTTTTATAAAAATTACTGAAAAATTCATGATTTTTTATAACTAGCGCCATGAAAATCGATGAAAAGCATGACTTTTTGGCATTACGCAGTAATTAATGCGTAGTAAAGAGGAGCATGAATGTCTTGCAAGACATTTTTCGTACAACAACAATTTTTTTATTGCTCTAAATTTACGAAATCTTGAAAATTATAAAAATAAGGACAAAATTGAAGTATCCCCTGAAACATGTATGGACTCATTCATGCTGATATATGAAGTCACTCGAGGTTATACATGTCTATATAGGATTTATATATGCTCATAGGAGTTCATACGTGATCATAAATGTAAATATTACCTCAATTTTCGTTAACGCACACACCATGTATGGAAATATATGGACATTTATGATAATATATTAAAATATTATCTCAATTTTCGTTAATGCACAAAAATGAACATATATGATCCCACATATTAACATATATGAATCATTTATGGAATCATTTGATTAATGTTTGGATGCATGTGGACATGTATGAAGCATGTATGTCTATGTATGGATCCATATATGTCGATTTTTAACAGGGCTGGCTAATATCTTTTATCTTTTATTTTATATAAAATTCCTCATTGCTGTAAAATTTTTATTTCGCCAGTATAATAAATATTAAAATAATTAGGCCTCCAACCGGCCTAAGCTTTATTGCAACGCAATTTTTACCACTTGTTTGGCACGAAATGTAAACATTATATTCTTCTACCACATTTTTTTTCTTTGCATATTTTAGGCGATATATGTCATAAAAATAAATAAGTTTAGCCATAAATTAGTCCAAGATATAATTACAGTCTAAAAATTACAATTTCTGTTCTTTTACTTAAGAAGATATGGCTATTTTTTTTCGATAAAGCGCGAAATTGAGCGGAAACGTACTTAAAATCCAATATATATTCAGTAAACTTAAAACCTTTACTAATACTACTGAATATAATATTTCTGTCATATTTAATAAAAATCCGTCCACCAGTTTTCAAGTTAAGACGATGTCCTTAACAGGTATCCTTTTAGAATCCTGTATGCCCTTGGGCCAAAATTAGAGCCAACTTCAATCTTTTTTTGTATCAACGGTTTCTAGTCAACATAAATATGTTTTCAAGATTTTTGAAAATTGAGTTTATTTCGAAACATTTATTTTTGAAAATTTACGCAATTTTAAACTTTCTCCCTTCCAAACCTTGTCATACACACAAACAGTTTCTTCACAAAATATTTTGTAAATTTAATTTTCTATCGAAATATCTTAATTCCCTATCATAAAACACTTATTTGACACACTTATGGCCAATTTAAAATATCCCGCCTGTAGGCTGGATTGACGGTTAGAGGATTAAATTTTCATCGTCATTATGTACAAATATGTAAAAAAAAAATATAGAAACTCTTTTGTACATATCACGTCTTTGGATTTCTAAAGCTTTTACTTAAATGTTATTAGATTTTTAAATTATATTTTACAAAAAAAGTAATAATTTAACTTGACTAAAACATAAACTCAGCAGGAAATATTTTATAGTCATGCCACCCACACATGACTCTTTAGAGATTTATTTATGAGTTAACAGTTTTAAGAGATACACTTTAATAAATTTTCATATATGGATGCATAAAGATTCAATGTATGTTTGTGCATGATTATAATCATAGGCATTGGATTAACATAGCCCCACAAAAATAGTCTAAATTCGTTAAATCGGACGATCTAGGCGGCCAACTGACCGTCCCCAAACGTGAAATAAACTGTTCACTGAACTCGCCTCTCAATCGTGCCATTGTGGCATGTGTCACCGTCTTGTTGAAACCACATGTCACCCAAGTCCAGCTCTTCCATTATGGGCAAAAAAAATTTGTAATCATTGCACGGTAGCGCACGGCATTCACAGTAACGTCCCTGCCTTCGCTGCTCTTCACACCAAATACGGCAATTTTGCTCGTTCACATATCCATTCAACCAGAAATGAACTTCGTCGCTGAACACAATTTGCACTTTCTTTACCGAGCATGAATTTTGATAATAAAATTCAATAATTTGCAAGCGTTGTTCGTTTGCAAGTCGATTCATGGTTAAATTATAGACCAAACTGAACATGTTTAACAGTAACATGTTACTCGAAAACAGCTGAGCTGCCAAAATCAGTGTTGCCAAAAAAAAAGTTGCTAAACAAATCACCCTTTATTAGTTGGAAAATGGTTTGAATATCGTTGCAAACAAAAATTTGTTAATATTTACAGATATTGGCAATAATTATTGTTAATATAATCGGACCCGGCTAAAAATCGACATATATGCATGCACTTATGAACGAATTCATTCATGCTCATATATGAAGTGATTCGAAGTCATACATGTCCATATAGCACCATATAGGATTCATATATGTTCATAAGATTTCATATGTGATTATATATATATAAATATTACCTTAATATTCGTTAATGTACACATATGACCATGTATGAAAATGTAAAACCATGTATGTTTATATGTATATGTAAACATTATCTCAATTTTCGTTTATGCACACAGATGAACATATATGATTCCTCATATGAACATATTAAAATGGTATATATAAATCATGTATGGAAGCATGTTAATATGCATGTGTGTTCATGTATGTATACATATATGTCGATTTTTAACAGGGTAGTTAGTATTTTTCTAATCTTACAACCCATTTGTTTGACTTCCTTCAAAAACTTAATACTTGACTTAAACTCTATTCTAATTAGATAAACATACTTTTACAATTTTACTAAACTTGTAATAATTTCAAAAAAAAAAATATTTTATATTTGCAGATAACAAGGACAATCAATACAATGGACAGCTAAAAAAAAAAATGGAGAAAATATTTGTGATTAAGTTATAATATCAACAATACCCAAAATACCACAAACACCACAAAAACCAACAAAATAAACCAAAAAGGACGAAAGAAAGAAAAACCATTTGAATTACAAAAATAAACAATATTTCATACAAGAACAAAAATGTATAACAACCGCCTAGGTCTCCCACTACTAACACATTGGCATCATATTTTACAAACCAACCTAATGAGATGTAGTAGCAGTCTTCAACCCACCAGCATTAACTCCAATAGCAGTCTATATAAATAAGTCCTGATTGCCATAATATAAAGAGAGAGAGAGAGAGTGAGAGAATTAAGAAAAAGTTTTTTCTTAACATCATCAACTACAAACTAACGGTAAAAAGCCAGGTGTCGAAATAAAAGAAACTTGGCGTCGTTTTCCCAAATATTATGGAAGCATTTCATTCAAAGCGTCAATCTCCCGTAGAGTCGCTCCTAAGAACGGATAATCGTAGTAGTAGTGAATGTTGTCGATATAGGGCGAAATATCAGCGACGATGCAATAAAACGTTAACAGCAGCAGGAAATAAGCACATACGAATACATAGAAATATATGGAGAAATTTATATTTAAGACATGACTTGACGTGTATTATGATGACAATGTTGTTTGTGATATCAATTGTGTTATCGGGAAATTCAGGTGAGTTTTTAAAATACACAACAAAATTAAAATACAAAAGACATACAAAATACTAAATATAAAATATACAAAAATTAAATTGTTAAGCGATTAGGGGAATTACTTATTATAAAATTTCGATTGTTGTCAAAAAAAAGTCTGGATTGATGTCAGAATTCGTGTTTTCATTTAGGGTTTCATAAATTATTGGTTACAGTAGAAATTGTTGTCTAAATGTGGAATTTCATAAAACAACAATTAATGTCAAAATTGATGTCTTTATATAAGATGAAGACATCAATATTGACAAGTTGTGATTAATGTCAAAATTGATGCCTTAACTTGAAGTTATACATTTAGAGAACTATATATTATTAAATAAATTTGTCTTTATTAGGAATTCTATCAAACCTGGATAATGTCGAAATATATGTCTTGGCTTAGGATGTAGACAGTTAAAATAATTGTAGAAAAAGTGTACACTACATTTTTAGCTACATCAACTGCAATATGTAATTATTTTGAACTGTAAAAAATCAACTGACAAAAACAACACAAATAAAATAATTGTAAAACTTTTAAAACAACTACAAATGCAGTTAAAACAAGTGAAAATACGTTTTAAAGTCGGCTGTGCCAAATCTTCTTTTGAGATAAACAATTTTTTTTGAAACAATTAAAAAAAATCCTCGTAAAAAATTTGTCTAAAAACTTTCGTGGGAAAAAAATTTACCTAAGCAAAAGTGCCGCGTAAAAAATATGGCGGGATAAAATATTTTGGAAAAATTCTGGAAAACGAATTTTGCAAAAAAAAATTATTTAAGTAGACTTGGTTCACTAAAGTTCAAGGAAACAAATTTGTTAAAAAACTACAGTGGAGAAAAATATTGAAAAAAAATAATTTAGCGGAAAAAAAAAAAATTTCGGGGAATAAAATTTTAGTTCCTTATGCAGTCACTTCATAGTGACTACATAAGGACATACCTCTAATATCACAGTTTTTGGAAGTAAATTTCGCGAAATAAAATGTTAGATTAAAAAAATTTTACAAAAATGTTTATGTCCTTAAAATGTCAGTAAAATTGAAGGAAAAAACTGTTTGGCAAAAACTGTTTGGCGAAAACAATTTTTTTCGAAAAAAAAAAATAATTTAGCGGAGACAAATATTGCGGAAAAATTATTTTACAAAAATGTTGATGTCCATACAATAAATTCAAGGAAATAAATTTCACAAAAAAGAACAAACAAATTTCGGGGAAAAACATTCAAAGAAAAAAATTTTGTTATCTTTATGTAAGTCACTTAAGCTGAAGAAAAAAAATGTCGACAAAAAAAATTTTTAAAAAATATTTCGCGGAACAAAAATGTTGCAAATATTAACGATTAATGTCAAAGTTTTTAGAAACAAATTTAAGAAAATAAATATCGCCACAAAATTTAACGCAAAAAAACTTTCGTGTAAAAAATATGCCGAAAACAATATATATTTATTTGTCCTTATGTAGGTTGGGTAATGCTTTTGAAAACAAATTTAAGGAAATAAATTGAATGAAAACAAAATTTCGATAAAACCTATCAAATTTGGGTTACTAAAGTTCAGGAAAAAACATTTACGAAACAATTTCCATTTACGAAATAATCACCAAATGTCCTTACAGTCAATAAATTCAAGGAAATACATTTCGGGAAAAAAATTTAAAAATATTATTATGGAGGCTCTAGCTTTTCTAAAACTTCGGGTTGTGATGAGATCTTTAGCCAGATCGAAATACTAGTATCAACCTAGCTAATATGTTTGATTTACTTTGTTTTTGTAAATATGCGGAGGTTGCAAGCTCGTTATAAATTGAAAATAATAAAAATATTTTGTGGAAAAAACTTTGCAAAAAAAAAAAAAAACGTTATTAAGGTCACTAAAGTACGCGGGAAAAAATTTGCAAAAAAATTTCGTGAAAAACAAATTAAAAAAAAAAAACATACTTTTACAAAAAAAAAAAAACCAAGTAGAAGAAAATTTATTAATTTTTTTTTTTCAAAAACTTTGCTGTAAGTTGACGCTCGTATTTAGGTCTCTTTGGAATCACGATTTATGTCAAAGTTGATTTGCTTATATTAATCTCTACAAAATCACGATTGTTGTCAAATTAATGCCGTAGTTTAGGCTCGTTTATGGAACCAATGTTGTTGTTATACTTGATTTCCTGATATCTCCATTAAATCACGATTGATATCGAAATTAATGTCTTACGCTCACAAAAAAGAAGTTAGTTAAAAAATCTGTTAAACGGGTTTTAATTTAGTTGAGCTAATTTTGTCTGTTGTTATCGTTTAAATCAGTAATTTAACTGAAGTTATTAATTACCTTACTTTACCTCAAGAACAAATTTCATCCGTATTTGAACTAATTTTTCTATCTTAAATTTAAAAGTTCGTGACTCTCTAATTTACAAATTTTGACAGTTAATTTAAAACACACCCAGGAAAAAATTACACATTCCAAAAAGAAGGTGATGCCCACACTTGCTTGCATATCTCATTGCCAAATTTAGTAACTGCAATACCAAACTCATTCCAACGATAGAGTCAAAAAAGCAAGTAGTATTGTAATCAATTCTGTAAATTTAAAACAGAAAGCATGAACTCAATAACAAAGTAATTATTTACTTAAAAGAAAATAACAATGTTATTAACTTATATGTATAACTTTTTGTACTCAAGAAGTAATCATATACTTTTTCTTAATAAAAGGACGCTATTGGAAGTAGTTCCTAATTTTGAGAAAAGAATTTATCTCATATATATTTTCAAACAAATTTTTATTTGCAGGAAAATAATACTAAAAACAGAAATAGCATGTTGCCTAAATTTTGTTAAACTGTGGTTAGGTATAAATTAGGGAAGCTCACGTGAGCAGAAAATTGTGAGTGGAAGTTGAAGTTACTGACGTTATCGTGAGTGAGTGTAAAAAAATTTTTCGAGGGTGATTGTGCGTGAGTCATATTTTTGTTTTTCAATTTTGAATTGTTCTTTTTTTTTTGAAAAATTTATATTTTCGTGGTTTATAGCTCCAAAATTATAACAAACTCATGTTATCATAACAATTCGATGTTTCACTTTTTAGGGTTTTATTTCCGTATGAGTTTATTTGAGTGACCTAGGAGAATCACGTGTGAGTAAAAGTTGAATTTACTTATGGAACTTCTTTTTTTTAAAGGGAAATATTTACTTATTTTTTTTTGTGTAAGTACTTTGTAGTTTTACAATGGAACTATTTCTTTATTAAAAAATGTATGTAGTTCTTAAAAATATAAAGTAAATGGTTCTTCGGTAAAAAAAAATCAATTCTAAAGAATCAATTATTTTAGTCTCACGCCCTGTTAAAAGAATCGAGTAGGTAATCTAGTAAGGAATGCGTTCTGCCCAAAATGCTTGATTACAAACCCGCTTACCTTTTCGGAAATTTTTTGCTGGGCAATTGCTATTAGTCTCACTTGTAGATGGCGCTATTTTCTCATATTTTTTATGTTATAATCATAAAATAGGCTATATCTCAGAAACTAAACGAGTTGTTATAGCTGAATATATAACTATTTGTACGGGCTTTTTTTATGAGTGTAGTTTAGGATTCTGTTCAAACATGAGTACACTGATAATAATCCATGCGTAAAAATACAAATAAATGTCAAAATAACCAAAAATTTTGTAAAATAAACAAAAATTTGTTCATTTTCAAAAGATTTTGTTGTTTTGACATTTTATTCGTATTTTTAGCATGGATTATTATGAGTGTAAAGTCATTCTTTATTTAGGCTTCTTTATATCAGCAATGAATGTTAACTGGGATCTCTTAAGTAAAGTTTTGTTACACACAGAGACAAAGTTAGCCATTTGCCAACTAAAATTCGGTTACTACTACTAAAATCGATTAGAAAATACGACTGATTAGTGGTTTTTACAACAAAATTCTGTTGATACGACTAAATTTAATTTTTAACAACCTAGATATTCATAAATGTTTGTACCAACTGAACTTATTAGCTGTTACAACCAAAATACACTTTTCAATTCGGTTGGCACTTTATTATATATGCACAGAATAGATTCAAAATTGTGTTTACAATTTGACTGATTTTTTTTTTCCCTAAAATTTGATGTCTTATATTGAGATTTTTTAGAAAACATAGTTGACAACATAATTATGAATTTTATTTAAAATAAACATTAAAGTTATCATTAACATTTTTCATAATTCTGAAATTACTGTGTTTATTTGCTCTTTTGTCATTTAATTGCTCGCATAAAAAAAATTAATTAAAAAATATCATATTTATGCGATTGCTGATTTTACGCGGCCTTGCGCTTAAAAGGATTAAGGCCACTATTTGTATATTAATTATTCATATACTGAACTCTTTTGAAATAAATTAAAATAATTTACATTTCAAAAAAAAGAGCTACATGCTACACACATACACACATACATACAACATACAATGTCATACATATATAAAACTGTAATTTTCGTCCTTGATAACAATCATGACTATATTCAGCGTTTGTTGTTATTCCCAGGTTATTGTCAATTTAAATTATCATCAAAGCCAAAATTGTGATCTTATCTGTCAACTGTCTTCTCCGTTTATATTCTGCTGTCCACTATACTTTTGAAACGTACACAAAACAAAAAAAACCAAAATTTTGTATTGCAAAACGAAACACAAAATGCTTCAAGGGTTTTTCACAAAAAAAAAAAAATAATAATGGAGTAAAGACAAATGGTATAAAAACAAAAAAAAAAAAACAATCTCCAAATGAAGTCAAACGCCGTTTCCGTTACAAGGGATGCGTAAAATATTTGAAAATACTACGTTGAAATATAAAATTTGTTTATGGTTTTGTAATTTGCTTGGCCAATTTTGATATTTTATACCCTCTAAACATAAAAATTTGATGGCTTTTTTAATGAGAATAGGACAAAGTTATTTGCGAGGCAAAAGGAAACTGGAATGTAAAAAATGTTAAAGTTAGCTAGATTTATAAAAAAAAAATTTAGTTTAAAGACAAGTGATAAAAAGCCTGTACTTTTGTTAATTTTTACTATTTTATTATTTTTTGTGTCATATTTTTAAATTTCAGTAGCAATTGTTCAATTGTTTCTATTTACTAATTCTAATATCATTTTCTTTTAACTATGTCGAAAAGAAATCAATTTTTGCCATTTTGTTCTAAATTTTCTAATCTTTTCTATTTTTTACTAAAGGGCCCGCCAAATAACTTTTTTTTTTTGAACTCCTGAACCAATTGGACTTTGTATGGCGTCATACCAAGGTCTTTATGCAAAATTCGTCTCAATGATGTCTCCGAAATGTTCAATTGTTGAGAACGACGGCGAATTGATGTTGATGGCGCTTCACGCACACTTTCTGAAACAGCAGCAATATTCTCGCGTGTACGCGCTGTTTTTGGATTTTCACGCTTTGGTTTATCGATGAGGATGCCACTTTCTTTCACTTTTTTCACAAGATAACGAACATACGGACCATATTCGTTCAGCGGAAGGATAAAACTAATTATCTGTCAAATCAGACATGAGCTAAGTGTTACCATTCACGAAATAAGCACTAGTTGAAAAAAAAAACGTAAGATGCCGGACCCTTTATAAGTGTAAACAATATATAAAAATTTTTGAAAGTAGAATTTTTAAAAACCTAAAAGTGATACAAAGATACAAAAGAAGGGATATATAAAAAGATATAAAAGAAGGGATAAAACTCTTAACTTTATCCACTTGGATCTACTAACAAACCTTAAAATAAGCATAGTTTTACGATGCATGGCATATTTATATGAAAATATCTATGGTTAGTGTTTAACTCTGACTACTATTTTTTTGATAAGTTAACTCATTTTTGACACAGTGTTCCTTTTTGGAATCACAACATTTAAACGTTTATATTTTTTTTTACCGGATAACGAAAATTAAGTGGTTTAAAACCTTAAAATAATTTAACATCTTGAATAAAATCGTGGATTAAATAAGAACTGATTTAAAAATATTTTTATTTTTTTTATTTTATTAATTAATAATCATATAATTACAAATTATATACTATTACGCTAACCGAGCATAAGCTACTATGGCCTTCGGCACGTTGTAGCGAAAACAGACCAGTGCCTCAGGTGGGAATCGAACTCACGACCCCGCACTGATAAGCCAGCACGCTACCAACTAGCCTACCGCACAGTGGTTCCAAACACAAAAAACATGGTAATAAATATAGATGTTTTAAACTACTGGTCCAATCGGGAAATGGTGTTCCCAAAAATTGAAAAGCGGGAGCTAACCTTTAAGGAAAATGTTTCTGTGGTCACCCTGTTTTAACACAGGGTGTGCTACAGGGTGTCAAAGTTGACCATCTCGAGTATGAAAGAGCTTTAAAGGGGTATAACTTCTATAACCATGCATCGATTTTAGTGTTTTTTGGACTTTTTTAAATCTAGGTTACGAGACAAAGCAAAAACATGCTTCATGTACCATAGTAACTCTTACAGTTAAAAAAATATTTCACTTTGAATTTCAAAATCTTCATTTTTCGCCTTGACTTTTTTAATAGTTTTGCCAATAGATTATTCATTTTTCAAAGAAAATGCTCAAAATTTTTTCAAGTCATTCTAATGACCTTTCTTAAACTCCTAAAGAAAACTTTTTTGAATTATCTTAAGCCGTTTCGCAGTGATACTATTTTAAACTCAAAAATTAAAAGTGTGTTCTGAAAAATGGGGTTTTTTGGTCAGATAAGGGGTAACTTCACACACCTTTATATATATTTTGCTGATATTTTTTGGATTAGTTTTTTACATAGTTTGATAGAGTAGACTTCAAAAATGCTTAATGGTATAGTTTAAAGCATTTTTGGATATGCACCCTACGTCCAGCATTGGTCGAAAATGATGAATTTTTGAACGGAATTCTATGTTTATGACCGTGATAAAAAAAAGTCACGCCACTTAGAGACGATTTGAAATTTTTATACTGTAAAGAGATTTATTCTAATGAGTTTGCCACTTCATTTGCCGCCGCCCGCTCAAAAACGTAGCCTGGAGAGCAAATTTTGTGGAAAAAGTCATTTTTTCAAAAGCCTTTTTTTGATTTATAAAAAAAGCGTACTTATATTATCAATTTCAGCAAGATTTTATTTTATTTTTAATAAAACGTAAATAATTGTCCTACATTCCAAAAATCTTTTCGATATTGCTTATGGTTATTTTTACATAAAACATCAAAGTTCAATGTAGTATATCTAACTATAATTAATTGTACATTTATTGGCTTTTGCTTTCGGTAATGTTAAAAAATTTAAATAATTTCAGAAATTTTTTTACATATTATTAAATTAGACTTAGTTATCAATTCAACGATGCATAAATCGTTTATCTAGTGTAATAAATGAATTCAAACTATTGCGCTTAAATCAGGCATTTCAGGTCAAATTGCAGTATTTAACAAATTTATATATTCAGGTATACAGAGCGTGTTGCATTATATTTCTCTAAAAGGGTTACGGGTTTTTTATTTTTTTAATACTATTTCAAAAACCTAATAAGATATAAATGCAGGTAGAAAATGCGTTTTATGATGTAACATTTGCATAACATATTGTTTTAATGGGCTAATATAATGCGTTTTTTTTTATTTTACCTATTTCAGTTTTTTGTTTTTACAAATCCAGTACCTGCTCGATTTTTTGTTTATAAAAAAACAAATATTTGTAATATATAAGCGTAGTAATTTTAAAAGGAGGTTATTTGAGTTAAGCAGTCATGGAGGTTACAATAAAATATAGCTCCCTTTGTAAAGTAATTTGGGATACTCTTGCCAATACTGATATACGATCGGAAAAAATAGGAAAACTGATTGATACCATTGTCTACTCGTATGGCTTAAATATAAAGCCAGATGAAATTGAAAATTTTTACAAAATTTATGAAAAAAGGATTAAAGATTCCGATTATTCTATACAAAAATTTATGAAGAAGAGTCAAGATTGGCTTAATAAGGAGATGTCAGTAGTTATTGAACAGAAAAAAAGGGGCCGCCCTAAAAAAGATTATGAAGAGGTCCAGATTAGGACTAAGAAGGTAAAACAGGAAGAAATGATTAACACACACTCCGCTAATGAAATAAAGGATTCTTTTAAAGCAGCTTTGACACGTATACAGCCTAAAGAAACAGGGAAAATTGTCGACGTCCTACCAACTGCGTCTCCTAAGCGTTTGAAGCGCATGATACAAAGTATTCCAACACCAAAATCATCAACTTCCTTTACCAGTGAAGATGCATTAGCTCTTTTTCTAAATTTGGGGTTAACGAGAAATAAATATGGTATTTTAAGAAAAGCTCTCATTGAAAAAGGATATGATATTTTTCCTAGCAGTAAAGCAATAAAAGAAACAAAAGAAAATATTTTAAAACCAATAACATCCCCAGTGCATGCCTCTATTGAAGGCGCAAAAGTTGAACTATCACAGTTAATTGACAATACTGTTTCTAGAATTATGTCCACATTTAGCAGCAAAGATATTGAAAGATGCAAGCAATCTGATGTCGTGTTAATGTTCAAATGGGGCTGTGATGGCACATCTGGGTTTTCCGAATACAAACAACCATCTGGAAGCAGCAAAGAAAAAAGTTTTTCATCAATTTTTATGGCTTCTTTTGTGCCGTTAAGAATGCGGTTGTATAATAAATTACCTTCAACCTCGTCTGCAAATGATATATGGACGAATTTAACCCCTGGATCTAAATTTTTATGTCGTCCAATACGATTTGAATATGTAAAAGAAGACATGATTTCAACACAAAGTTTAGTAGATTCAATAGAAAGGGAAATTTCGAGCTTGTCTCCACTTTACGTGGAAATATCTGGACAAGTTATTAAAGTTTCATTTCAACCACAACTTACAATGATTGATGGAAAAGTTGCAAATGCAATTACAGACACAACATCTACTTGGAAATGTAATATATGTGGAAAATTAAGTTCACAGTTTCATGAAGATAGTGATACAATTTCTATGAACGAAAACGCTCTGAGGTTTGGGATATCGCCACTTCATGCCAGAATAAGATTTATGGAATATTGTTTACACCTCGCATACGATCTCAAATACCGCCTTATTCCAGGAAACCTAAGCCTTTCCGTAAACAAAAACACTGATCTACACAACATGAGAAAAGAAGAGAAGAAAAGAATTCAAGATGAATTTAAATTAAGACTTGGATTAATCATTGATACGCCCCTTCAGGGGTTTGGAAGTTCCAATGACGGAAATACAGCAAGGCGTTTTTTCGAAGATCCAGAAACTACCTCCTCAATTACGGGTCTCGATAAAAACCTACTAAAACGTTTTAAAGTTATATTAGCAGTCATTAACAGTAAAAAACCTATTAATGTGGCTAAATTTAAACTCTTTGCCAATGAAACAAAAGACATTATACTCACCATGTACTCTTGGAGGCCAATGACACCAACAGTACATAAAGTATTAGCTCATGCCAAAGAAATAATAGAAAACAGTATGTTGCCTTTAGGCGAACTGACTGAAGAAGCCCAGGAGGCCAGAAATAGAGACGTCAAACATTTTAGGCTTTTTAACACACGTAAGTGCTCCAGAATAGCTCAAAATTCCGATTTGATGGAATTTTTATTAATATCATCGGATCCAGTACTTTACTCCATAAGAACAAAATGGTTACCAAAAATAAGCATAGACATTGAAAAGGAAGATTCTGAATCTATGCATATAAACGACCTTTTAACTTTTGATACTTCAGACTACTTTGTAGAAAATGTGTAGTCCTTAGGAATATATTCATATTTTTAGCACAATTACTACCAGTTAAATTTAATAAAACCTTATCTTTAGAACAAAAAAAAAACATTATTTTGTCTTTCAAATAAATGAATATATGGTAGTTATTTACCTGTTTTATATGGAAAATTAGAACAATATATTATGCAAATGTTACATCATAAAACGCATTTTCTACCTGCATTTATATCTTATTAGGTTTTTGAAATAGTATTAAAAAAATAAAAAAACCCGTAACCCTTTTAGAGAAATATAATGCAACACGCTCTGTATACCTGAATATATAAATTTGTTAAATACTGCAATTTGACCTGAAATGCCTGATTTAAGCGCAATAGTTTGAATTCATTTATTACACTAGATAAACGATTTATGCATCGTTGAATTGATAACTAAGTCTAATTTAATAATATGTAAAAAAATTTCTGAAATTATTTAAATTTTTTAACATTACCGAAAGCAAAAGCCAATAAATGTACAATTAATTATAGTTAGATATACTACATTGAACTTTGATGTTTTATGTAAAAATAACCATAAGCAATATCGAAAAGATTTTTGGAATGTAGGACAATTATTTACGTTTTATTAAAAATAAAATAAAATCTTGCTGAAATTGATAATATAAGTACGCTTTTTTTATAAATCAAAAAAAGGCTTTTGAAAAAATGACTTTTTCCACAAAATTTGCTCTCCAGGCTACGTTTTTGAGCGGGCGGCGGCAAATGAAGTGGCAAACTCATTAGAATAAATCTCTTTACAGTATAAAAATTTCAAATCGTGTCTAAGTGGCGTGACTTTTTTTTATCACGGTCATAAACATAGAATTCCGTTCAAAAATTCATCATTTTCGACCAATGCTGGACGTAGGGTGCATATCCAAAAATGCTTTAAACTATACCATTAAGCATTTTTGAAGTCTACTCTATCAAACTATGTAAAAAACTAATCCAAAAAATATCAGCAAAATATATATAAAGGTGTGTGAAGTTACCCCTTATCTGACCAAAAAACCCCATTTTTCAGAACACACTTTTAATTTTTGAGTTTAAAATAGTATCACTGCGAAACGGCTTAAGATAATTCAAAAAAGTTTTCTTTAGGAGTTTAAGAAAGGTCATTAGAATGACTTGAAAAAATTTTGAGCATTTTCTTTGAAAAATGAATAATCTATTGGCAAAACTATTAAAAAAGTCAAGGCGAAAAATGAAGATTTTGAAATTCAAAGTGAAATATTTTTTTAACTGTAAGAGTTACTATGGTACATGAAGCATGTTTTTGCTTTGTCTCGTAACCTAGATTTAAAAAAGTCCAAAAAACACTAAAATCGATGCATGGTTATAGAAGTTATACCCCTTTAAAGCTCTTTCATACTCGAGATGGTCAACTTTGACACCCTGTAGCACACCCTGTGTTAAAACAGGGTGACCACAGAAACATTTTCCTTAAAGGTTAGCTCCCGCTTTTCAATTTTTGGGAACACCATTTCCCGATTGGACCAGTAGTTTAAAAGATCTATATTTATTACCATGTTTTTTGTGTTTGGAACCACTGTGTACCGGGGCGCACAATGATTTAAAAATATATAATTTTATATTTTTGAGTGTTATGTTGATGAAAAAATTTTTAATTGTATTTCTTTTGAAGAATATAGTTCATCGATTGTGGCGCAAAAGTAATCCTCCTATCAGAAAATGCTATACATAATAAATACATAATAAAAAAAAAAACATCGGAAGGTTCTTTTTGCGCCACCTTATATATCATTTTTGAAAATCTGATCGATCGGACGATGAATTTTTTCAAGTACACAAAGTCTTAGATATTCCTAAACATATACACTCATAACATAAATAATGGATGGTTTGTCTTAAAATACTACTAAACTTATGAAAATTATATCGTCAGAGTTGCCATATGGCAATTTTAAAAATAGTTTTGACCATGACCACGATCTTTTCCAAAAAATTAAAAAAAAATATTTTTCATATATTTCTGAATATATTTTTGTTCACAAAATCATACAAAATTAAAATTTTTAAAATATCTTAAGCCGTCTAGGATTTATATGCTGTAATAGTTCCAACTTTGGTTGATAATATTTCCTCCAGAGGGCGCTTAACGGCAAAAAAATACAAACATTTCTTAATGAAGAAAACAAATTTCGGAATTCCACTTCAGCGATAGCCGGGACACTAAAAGATCACGTGTGAAATTTTAAACAGATCGCGCTTAATCTTCAGAGTCCCCCGAGCCTGTGAAAATTACATTATTTTTAAAAAATAAAGTTTAGTGAAAACAATTTGAAATTAAGGGAAACTGATATATTTTTTTTTTGTAAATATATTTTATTTGATCATATTTATTTATTTCATCTTTCCAAGATACTTGTAACCGTTTAAAATCTGACACTGAAGAACTCCCTTAAATTTTGTATAAAGGGTCCGCCATCTAACGTTTTTTTTTTCAACTAGTGCTTATTTCGTTTGACAGATAATTAGTTTTATCCTTCCGCTGAACGAATATGGTTGTGTATACGCTTGAACAACGCTGGGAAATATTGCGACATTACTTTGAAAATCATGGTAATGTTGCAGAATGTGTGCGAAAATTGCGAAGATCGCATTATCAGCCGCAGAGCTGATGTTGTTTGGCCACCTCGGAGCTGCGATTTGACACCGTTGGACTATTATTTGTGGGGTGCCGTCAAAGATAAGTGCTACGCCAACAAGCCAGAGACAATTGACGCTTTAAAGGACAATATTCGTGAAGCCATTGGTGAAATACACCTGCACACAATCGATAATGTGCTTAAAAATTGGACCGATCGTGTAGGCTACTGCATGGCCAGCCGAGGCAGGATTGTACTTTCAAATAAAAAAAGAAATTTGAGAAAATATTCAGTAGTTTTTTTTTATAGCATTTTCAAAAAAAAAGTTATTTGGCGGACCCTTTATAACCAAAACCACAAATTTGCAATAATTGAAAATTTTATTGATGTTATAGTACAATTTAGTAAGTTTTTTTACATTTTTTGCATAAATGGTTGAAGATCCATTTATCAAAATGTGGATCAAAATGTGAAAAAATTAATGATGTATAAATTTGTATGTGATGTGTGGAGCGATTTATTTCCAGTATATTTTTCAATAAATAATTTGCAGATATTTGTTTTTTTCCTTTGCGTTCTATTTATTGCTCTGATTTGGTTATTGTATATTATCTATTAAGAGAAGAGTTAAAACATGTTGACCAGAGGTCAAAAATGACTCACAAGCATTTTTTTTTTTTTTAATATTGATATATTTGCTTTTAAGTTAAACTCAAAAAAAAGTTAGTAAAGTAAGCAAACATTTTTTCTGAGTCAGCAAACTTTTAGTCAGGAGGGTGCTGATTTTTAGCAACAAAAGCTGATTTTTAGCAACAAAATTAGCATATTCACCAAAGTTTTGCTAACACTTAGCTGATTAAAAATTAAAAAGTCCTTGCTAAAAGTTAATAATGTTATTGTTGAATATTAGTAGACTGTAAAAAACTCAAAAAATTTGTAGAAAAATTATACTTTAGTTAATTTATTTTGCTGAAAATCTGAAATTATTTTTGTTATTTTTTTTAAAAATAATTAACAATATGTTACAAAATATAAAACATGTTTATAATCCAACATTGACAACACAAATTAATTTAATGTCTGAAAATATATAGAAATAATTGTCTAAATGATGGCATCTTTCTTGAAACGAAACAAAAAGTAATAACAAAATATGCAAGCCCTTTTTTTGCAGTAAGAAAAAGGAAACATGCAAAATTACATAATATGTGTGTTCTGGTCTTTCGCTTTAGTCTGTCTACCTAAACGTATATTTGTTTACAGTTTGACCACACTAAATTAATAGTCACTATAATCATTTAGTTTACAAATACACAGTTAATCTTTATTAAATTTAAATATTTTGTTTTATATTTAATTTAATTAAGCAAGCCGGTGGCAAGACAAAATTCAAGTGTTTTTAATCCTCCATTTATATGTATACGATACACATTGTTGGCGTGCTTTTGTTTTATTTTGTATGAAAAACAGATACAAAAATCTTCCATGGTTGATTTTTTTATATGTCTTACAGAGTTGTACTTCTTAGTATCACTTGCTTGTCTCTACTACATCTTGACATGCCGCGACATCTACTTCATTCTGTGTATATCTTTCAATCTGGTTGTTGTCCACACTTTTAATGTGTTTTTGAGCACAATTTTTTTTTAGCAAAATAAATTAGTGAAATATTAGTTCAAAACAGTTAAGTGCTGAATAAGTATAACTAAAATTTAAGCTGAAAACACAATTTCAGAAAAAAAAATTTGCTTCAAAATAGTATACTTGATTTACAAGACGTTTTACTAAATTTCTACTAACTTATTTTTTTCAGAAATCTACAAAGCCTTGTTTACGTTTTTTATATGCATTATTTAACCCTTTAATGCACACAATATTAATATCAACATATTAACTTTCATCAAATTTAATGAATTTTTTTGCATTTAATCGAATGCAATATATTGCGGGTCATTTTGGGCCTCTGCTCAACATATGTTAACTCTACATTTAATAGATAATATATAATAACTAAATTAGAGCAATAAATACATCACAAGTAATAAAAATCCAAATAAATTAAACATTTTCCGAAAATTATTCATTAAAAAATATCCTGTAAATGTGTTACTTCACAAATTTTTATATCTTTAATTTGTTCATATTTTGATCCTTGAGAACCGTTTTATGCAAAATTATAAAAAAATACTTATAAATTGTGCTATAATATCAATGAAATTTACAATTATTGCAAATTTAAGGTTTTTGGTATTACACAAAACCAACACTGTCAGATTTTTAGCGGTTACAAGTATCCCAGAAAGACAATATTTTTTATCGAAATAATTATCAAATAAAACATATTTAAAGAAAAAACATATCACTATATTTAAATTTAAATTTTTAAAAAATGTTTTCACTAAGCTATATTTTTTAAAAAATAATTAAATTTTCACTGGCTCGAGGGATCCTAAAGATGAAGTGCGAGCTGTCTAAAATTTTATACGTAATCTTTTAGTATCTTTTTAAACCGATCCCGCATCTATGACGTGCCATTAACGAGTTAACCGCTCTTAGTTAGATTACTTTTAACCACTTTTGATCGACCATAACCATAATGCATACTAAGTTACCGTTAACGTTATCCTCTACAAATATTATCATTTACCGTTATTTATATTTACTCATGTATTTGTTACCAGCACGTACAAACACTGACAACAAAATAAATACATTTGGTGCTAGAAAGATGACAAGATAATAAATTTTCCCATAATAAAAAAAAAAACAGGACAACAAATTAAAGGACGAGCATAATAAAACAAATGGACAAACACATAAAGCTCCTAGGCTTATATAAGGTAGGAGAAGGGCATTGGGTTGTTAGCTACATGTTAAACTAATAGTCGGAAAATACATAAAAATTATAAATTGAGTGTACACTCAAAGAAATATAACAGACATTTAAACAGGGATTAAAATTGTGTTAACATTGGCTTTATTTAAACCAGTGGAATATATCACAACATTTTTTGAAATAATTCGACCATTTAGAGGTCTGATTGCAAAGAAAACTTTTTATTCAGAAACAAACAGAATTAAAATTAAAAAATAATTCAATACATTGTTCCACTCAAGAAATAAATTCGTTTAAGTACAAACTAAAAAAAAAAATTTCCGATTTTTGTCCTAAAAATTCTATTTTAGAAAATTTTTGTTTTATTTTTGGGAATTGTGGCTTTAAAGTCTATTTAAGTCCAAAAAATCACTGGATTGTATTTATTAATACATATTTTATAGAATAGTAAAATTTTACATTTTAACAAAAATCGACCAAGTTTTTGTTCTTCCAAAAGTGTTAAATGAAATTCTTTTTTAAAATGCTGTAATCTACAGGAGATTTCTTTACCAAACACTTCTATGTATGTTTATAACTCCTTAACAGGAAATCTTCAGAAATTACCCATTATTCATATATTTCTTATTATGAGTCTTTGTTTCATATTTTACATCATTGAAGTATGGTTAAAGACTCATAAAGAAATATATGAATATACTTCTGAAGATATCATTTTAACCCAGCCAAAACAGACATTAACAAGTAATTGAGCGTGTAAGTAGCTCATAAATGGTATCACTGCCCAGCCCGAAATTGCCGATGGTCATAAAAATCAAGCAATGGTAAAGCACTTTATTTTCAGTACCATTGGCGGGCATTCAATTATTAACAACGCTTTCCCTACCTTGGAAAAATGTGCTTTGCGAGTACTAGATTTATAAAATTTACAACCGCAAACAAATTAGAGCACTGGAAAAGTCCTGATATAGAACGTTTTGCCAATGTTGGTAAAAAGTGCTTTAAAAGCAGGGGTGCCCAAGGCCTATGCGCTTGGTGCTCATTTGTTTTTGTAAAAACACTTAGCTATAGGCTGTGTGTTTTAATACACATATAGAGCGCTCAGCACTAGCAATACGAAATACACAAACAACTTTGTCTTATTAGTTTTTTTTGTCGTTCTTCACTGTATACACGCAAGCGCAAAGCAACAACACTTTCGTATGCTTTGCTGGTAAACATTGAAATATTTTTTTCTTTTTTCTTTGTATGTATTGGTTTTTACAAAAAAAATATTGAATAAAAATTAGTTTTTCTTTAAATGTATTGGTGTTTGCTCTTCCATAAGGAACTTTTGGGCACTCCTGTTTAAAAGCATTGATTTTAAATAATTTACACGACTTTATTAAAAAATATAGTAAAATAGTGTTGTTTTATGTTTGTGAAAACCGTTTTTTAGACGAACTTTTTTTGATTTTCCAGCGTTGGCAAGTTACTTCCAACAAACGTTATGCCAGTGCTGGCAAACTAGCACAAACAACAGCTATCCAGCTGTTATTACTGCTTAACGTTTAAAGCTATCAAGTATTATGTATATCATTAGCTCAGTGGGTAGAGCTCTCGGCTGCCAATCTGGCGGCCAGGGTTCGAGTCCTGGCAGGACCAAAAACATATTAAATTAATTTTATTTTAATTTTATTTCGGAAATTTTTTTTTTTAGTTTTACGGGATATCTGTTCGCGTTCTTTTCAAAACGTTGGAGTCGGTCCATTCACATGTTTGGTGAGAGCAAAGTGGTTGCTCTGGATATTTAAAAGGCGTCCGATCATGTGTGGGACGGCGCACTGTTGTCAAAGCTAAATTGTCTTTGGTGTCAGTATGTTTTTTTGTGTTTATGGATGGCAACGTTATTGGGTATTCGGATACTCTTGATGTTTTGGGCATGAGTGAGAGCTTGTCTATAGTCCGGCATATCGCACAAAGCATTACAGAGGGAATTCGTTTTTCAGTCGCACTAGCCGTATGTGGAATCGTCTCACAGCGGAGGTCTTCCCTGCTACTTACAATGTAGAAAAATTTAAGTCAAATGTCCACACACACTACTCCCTCTTTCCTCCTCCCCATAACCTATTTTCCTGATATCAACACAATCCAATGTATTAGTAGGGGGCATCCAATGAGGAAATTTCCTTCCCCAAAATAATATTTTTCAAAAAAAAAAAAAAATATGAAAAATATTAAAAAATTAATTAAAAATACTCTAAGTTCCCTCCCCGAAACCTTTCCTGGATTCGCGCCTGTACAACATATCCAAGATTCATTCAAATCTGGGGATTAACAACTGTGTAAGAAGTGGCAGAATTAATTTAAAAACTTTTGTGATTTATCCCCCTGTGGTTTGCTACCGTTCAAGCCCCTTTAAACTGACTTCCGGTTAAAAAAGCGTTCTGGATATAACTGAAATTCCGGTGTCGTTAAAAAAAGCTATAAAATATCATTATTGCTAATGTTACGTTTCGACTACTAATCATGGTTTAAACCATGTCAAATTGATGTCAAAACTGATGTTAAATCGAGATTAATGTCAAAATTGATGTCTTATTTAAAGGTAAAATATCACATTTGTGTCTTACCATAAGGTTTAATGTCAAAATTTATGTATGTCCTAACATAAGCTTTTTTAAAATACCGATTAATGTCAAAATTGGTTTATGCCCTAACATTGGCTTCTTTAAAACCCCTATTAATGTCAAAAATACTCATTGTTCCATTACATATTTGGTAATGGAAAGTACTTACAATTGTCATTACAAATCTCATTATTTTATATGGGGATGCCGCGCAAAATAATGACATATCCTTTCTAAAGACCTTAAGAAAATAGAAAAATATGTGCTTACAACCATAATTGATGTCTTTACTTAAGATTCTTTTAAATCACAAATTATGTAAAAATTTGTGTCTAGATTCTTTAAATGACTATAATATTTCAGATTTTATTTGTTTTGAGACACGATTGTTGTCGAAACTTATATCTTAACCTTAACTATTTTAAACTCACTTTATTCTAAAAATAAATGTAATAATATAAAAGTGCTTGAACTAAAGTTCTTGTCAAAATTTTTGTATTTATTCAAACTTGTTTAGGACCAGAACTTTTGTCAAAATTAAGTTCTTGATCTAAACTTTTCCAAAATCACAATAATTGACAAATCTGATCTGTTGATCGCAATCTGTCAAACTTTATGTTACGATCTTATAACTTAATATTATCAAAATTATTGCCTTAATGTTACCTGCTATAAAACCAATATTTCTGTCAAAATTTATGTTAATATCTGTTGTCAAAATCCATGCTCTTATAAAAGATTATAGTTAGTTTGTCATAAATCATGTCTTTATACCAGATTGTTATAATATTAACCTTGTCAAAATTATTGTTTTTTTTAAGTTTTGTTGCTTACTCATTGTTGTGAAATTTTGTATATTAATTTTTCATTAATGTTAATGTCAAGTTTGATATTATTCGCTACGAAGTTAATGATTAAAAAATTAATTCTAATATATATTTTTGGGGGTGTAAATATAACAAATGATTGCTGGTTGACTATGTTAAGTATATCCCTAGGCTGAGATACGTTGGTTTATCTATAGCATACCTATCAGGATATTATCAAATGATAGTCAGGGATAATGAAATGTTGCAAACAAAAAAAAACATCAGGCACGTGCATGTAACATAACATAAATACCAGACTATGTGAGGACGTTTGTTGACATTTATTAAAAATACAAACGTTAATCTAAAATTCAAATTAATCTTTAATAAAATTTTTTTTTTATTTTTTTTTAGCATTAGCCGCTCAAAGAGAATCATTTAAACCCAAAGATACAAATAGTATAAATAATAATGCAAATGCCATACTGAACGAAATTGGTAGCAGTAGTAGTAGTAGTGGCAGTGGTAGCGGTACTAGCTCTAGTAACAATAATAACATCAACGGAAACGGAAATGCTGTCAGCCATAGTAATGCCAATAATATTAGCAACGGAAATTCAAATGTCAACAACAATAATAATAATGGTCCTGCAGTTCTAAATAATAACACACAAAAAATAGCAACAACGAGTTTGTCTACCACAACTACCAGCGCTAGTAGTAGTAGTGCCAGTAGTGGCGGTTATGCTACCACAACATCCACACATACTCCCAGTTCTAGCAGCAGCTCACATAAATCATCCAGTTCCAATCGTAACTCTATCGAACAAACTGAATCAACACAAAATGGTCCCTATTTTGATAAGGCTGCTTCAAAGAATATCACGGCGTTACTGGGCAAGACAGCATATTTAAATTGCCGTGTTAAAAACCTAGGCAATAAAACTGTAAGTATTTTCTAAGTAAAACTCTCTTTACATTATGTTGAAAAAAAAAAATCCCCAAAGAGCCATTAATTTATACAATTATTTTAAGACTCACTCACACACTCATACATGGGCAATAGGGCGGGTCGATTTAATAATCGCCCAAAGCTCAGTGAAAATCGTATTCTAGGGATCAAAATAAGAAACTTTGCGGAATTAACCATACCTCTAAAACGAATTCTACTACCCCGAAACTGTTGACTTTTGTCCCGTAGGGTCAAGTTTTGAAAAATCCCACTTTGACCCATGTAGAGTGCCCCAATCGAGTCCAAATGTATGACCGACCCCCACTAACTTTGAAGGGCCGATCCACCCATGCTCGTGGCACACCCCCCTGGAACTCCCCTGGGGGGTTCCCCATACAAACATTTCAAAAAATCTCCATTTTTGGCACTTTATTTTATTATTTTTTATTTATTTTATTTATTTTTAATATTTTATTTATTTTTTCTCTTTAGAAATTTATTTAGTCAGAACATATGTAAATGAAAAAATAATTTAACTTAGTAATAGAAAAGAAATAAAAAAATTACTGTTTGAAGTCTTTTTTGCTTTCAAGTCTGGGCAATTTCGCACGGCTCTCTTATGTCGTCGCCATAACAGCCTCTACATTTTCCGGTATAACTCGTTTGGAAACGCTAGCTAGCAATTGAACGTGTCGTTCTGTTGCAGGTCGTAAAATAGGTTGTGTGGGTTTTTTAAGCCACCACAAGACACAGCTGCATGTCGTAAACTTACTTAAGCAAAATCGGTTACAGGTACAATTGAGCATAAAATTATCATAAAGGATTTTCCAGAAGTAATAAAAGGCGCACTTGCTTAACAGAAAGCATAAAATTATCATAAAGGATTTTCCAGAAGTAATAAAAGGCGCACTTGCTTAACAGTATTTGTGGTCAGATTAACGTTTAATTTACATGTAAGTATTTTATGGGCAGTTTTGACAACAAAATCGGTTACAGGTAGAATTGAGCATAAAATTATCATAAAGGATTTTCCAGAAGTAATAAAAGGCGCACTTGCTTAACAGATTTTGTGGTCAGATTAACTTTTAATTTACATGTAAGTATTTAATGGGCAGTTTTAACAACAAAATCGGTTACAGGTAGAATTAAAATTACCATTTCATTTTTATTACCTCGTAGACCATATATAACGCAACAGTTTTTGTGAATGCATTAAGTCGTTGTGAAGAACTCAAAGTGTGAAGTTCTAATTTCAGATAAAAAAATATTTAAAAAAAAAAATCATTCCAAATCAAAAAGTTTACAATGAATCCACCATCCTTTACACCGCAAGATGAAGCAATAACAACATCAACAACTATCGAAAACCCAATGAGTCATATACCCAGGCATGATGTTACTGTTTTTGGTGTGTCTACTGATTTCACTGATCTTAATTTACCAACCCATCTGGATATTTTGAGATATTATTTTTACTTGAGCGAACAAAAAAAATTGCTCTATAAATCATTCACTATTCAAGTACAAGATAAGTTGATTGGAATTTGGAAAAAACTTGGTATGGAAATAATGCTGAAAAAAAGTGTATATAATAAATTGAATAGATTGCTTGTCAAATATCAAGAGCAAATCAAGAATAGAAACAAACACCAAGAATTTACAGAGTATGTAAAATCTCTGGAAACAATTTTTTTCATTGGAACATGTAAATGCGATTTGAAGGCAGCTCCATGTGCATGCGGTTTGGTTCCCGAACGCCTCAAAGAGTTTATGCACGATCAACATAATCAGAGAAGACTAACAATGGATGGATTTGCGATGGAAATTGAAGAGCAAGGAGCAACGTCTATGTCATCAATGCCAACATACCAAGATCCCGATGATTCAACATACGCACCGCCACCGGTTCAAGAAGATTTGGATATAAGCACAAGTTCACAATACACACAGAGATACGATTGTTTTAACTTTGCCTTGGTATGTGACAGATTTGGTGTGCCTGATAGAGTAGCATCAGCAATGGGAACCGCTCTTTTCCAAGATTTTAAAATGAAAGATACCCATGGCAAACCTCTCATCATGGATAAATCGAAAGTTCGCCGAGAAAAAGAGAAATGCAGACAAGAAGTGCTTCGCAAACGGTTAGATGATACCAATTTGTTAGCATTTTCATTCGATGGCAGAAAAGATGATACTTTAACGAGAGATGCAATTGATGAGAAGTATCATACTAGGATGGTAAAAGAACCTCATCTTGTTATTTTGAGAGAACCGAATTCTGAATTGATTGGTTACGTAAGACTGGAACATGAAACCGCTGAATACAAAACAACCAAATTAAATGATTTTTTTTAACGATAAAAATATATCACTGAATGAATTAATTGGCATATGCGTTGACGGTGAGCCAACAAACACTGGCCCACACGGTGGAATTATACGACGATTCGAATTGCTGTTAAAAAGACCATTGCATTGGTTCGTTTGCCTTCTACACTTCAACGAACTTCCGTTTCGGCATTTGTTTGAAGCTTTGGATAAATCAACCAGCACTGGACCAAGATCGGCAACCGGAAAATTGAGCCGTCAAATCGAAACTTGTGAAACTCTTCCGGTAAGTTATTGCTATCACTCATTTATTATAATTGTCAACCGTTTTTAATTGCTTTATTTTTATATATTTTCAGGTGGTGGACGGCTTTCAGAAAATTGAGTTGAAAAATATGCCCCCTGCTCCAGAAAAAATTGAATTTTCCACCGATTCCAAGTACTTATACGACATGGCCCATGCAATTTCTAGCGGCGTGGTTTCAGTGGATCTGGCTAACATCAAACCAGGGAAAATTGTACATTCTCGGTGGCTCACCAAGGCCGCTAGACTATTACGATTATATGTGACAACGGAAAATCCAGATGCAAATTTAAGAATACTGGTTGAATTTATAATTACATGTTATGTGCCAATGTACTTCAATATTAAGTATTACAGCTCTGTCGTGTACGGTAGTAGATTATTTTTCAAATTCATTAGTTGGTCAAGATTTCTAGAACCTCGTTTACGCAAAATTGTCAATAAAGTAATTACAGATAATTCATATTATGCGCATTCGGAAAATATCTTGTTATCAATGTTGTTTGATGATAGCAAAGAAAAGCGCGACTGTGCTATCAAGATAATTCTACGCTATCGAACCGATGTTGACGACCCAACGGGACTTAGAGCTTATAAAAAACCAGATATAAACTTTTATTGCACAAGTTACACGGAAATGATCAATATGAATGACATAAATGACGTATTTGAACCACCATTCACTCGAAGCATTCCATACGATACTTTGAAAGAATATTTAAATCAAGATGATCCACCGTTTAATGATCCAAAAATTCCATCACACATACAAGGAACAGAACGACACGTTCAATTGCTAGCTAGCGTTTCCAAACGAGTTATACCGGAAAATGTAGAGGCTGTTATGGCGACGACGTTAGAGAGCCGTGCGAAATTGCCCAGACTTGAAAGCAAAAAAGACTTCAAACAGTAATTTTTATCTTTTCTTTTCTATTACTAAGTTAAATTAATTTTTTCATTTACATATGTTCTGACTAAATAAATTTCTAAAGAGAAAAAATAAATAAAATATTAAAAATAAATAAAATAAATAAAAAATAATAAAATAAAGTGCCAAAAATGGAGATTTTTTGAAATGTTTGTATGGGGAACCCCCCAGGGGAGTTCCAGGGGGGTGTGCCACGAGCATGGGTGGATCGGCCCTTCAAAGTTAGTGGGGGTCGGTCATACATTTGGACTCGATTGGGGCACTCTACATGGGTCAAAGTGGGATTTTTCAAAACTTGACCCTACGGGACAAAAGTCAACAGTTTCGGGGTAGTAGAATTCGTTTTAGAGGTATGGTTAATTCCGCAAAGTTTCTTATTTTGATCCCTAGAATACGATTTTCACTGAGCTTTGGGCGATTTTTTTGCCTCCCCACAAATCGACCCGGCCTAATGTGCAATCATATATTTATATAGAGAGTCATTACTTTAAATCAGTTTTTGATTGCTTAAATTAATACCGACGGGATATGTCTCATACTATAAAACAATATGTCCGCCTGTATGATTAATTAGTTGAAAAGAAATAACAATGAGATTTTGTTGTACATGTGTAAAAAAATACAGTAGAATTCATAAACAAATAAATGGAGCAACATATTAATCAATATATAGATATTTATCAATAGTTATATACACACATAGAAACAAACCTGTAAAAATAGCAAAAAAAAGCTATTAAAAACTAGTTAAAAATGAGTTTGTAGAAAAAACTGCTAAAATTAGCAGATTTTTTTTACTAAATGTTAGTACACTCAGGGAACTTCTGCTGTAAATATTTGTAGTTTTTTTGACAAACAGTCATTTGTAGAAGAAATTTTATTTTTTTACTACATGGGTACATTCAAAAAAATAAGTACTAAAATTAGTAAAACGTCTTGTAAATCTACACAGAAAAAACTAAAAACGGGTTTCAATTAAAAATTTTTTCAATTAATATTCTAATTGATTTTGCACCTACCACTGAAATGATAGTATTAACTAAAAAAATTTGCAGACAGTTTATTAAGACTCTTTCAATTAAAATAATAATAATATCAATTAAAAGAGTTATTTTTTTTCTTTACAACCTCAATTAAAAAGTTTAGTTAAATTGACTAAAACTTTAATTGAAACTTGAGAAGAAAACAATGGTAGTTTTAATTGAAAACTCGTATTTTTTTATTTCTTTTATATGCCCCCCCCCCCCCCCCCCCCCCCCCCCCCCCCCCCCACCCATTAAATAAAAAATGAAATGTAGGTTTGTAAATTAAATTGACATTTTATTTATAATAAAATTAAAGCTTTTTAATATAAAAAATGTATTATAAGAAAACAAATAAAAGTAAAGACAAAATTTTTGTTTTGCTTGTCTTGTCTTGAACTTTTTCTTGTAATTGAATTGCTTTTTTAAAAAATCACACACAACTTTAAAATGATAGTTTAATGACACTTATACTTATTGAAAATTTAATTATTTACAAAAATAATAGTTTAATTGTCCTTTTTCGATAAGCTTTATTTAAATCCACATGTGCACTTTTATTACCACAGATAAAACACGAAACTAAATTAAGTTTTCGTGCGTACACGAATATCTCAACAAAAATAGTGAAATAACTACGATTTTGCGTGTATTTGAAATCGGTAAACTATTCAACTTATTAAAAGTTAATCATTTGCTATTTTTTTGCTTTTTATTTACAAATTAAATAATATATTGATATAATTAAACCTCTGTTTGATTATTTAATCTAAATAAAATAAAAAAAAATATTTTGCAAATTTTTAAAAATTTTGTTTACATGTTGTCAACACTGTATGGATATATTAGAAAATTCAATAAATTTTTTAATTGAATCAATTACAAAAATTGTTTAAATTGCCATTGATATTCAAACAATCGATTAATTAGATATTTTTGGACCATAATTTTTTCTGTGTAGTATACTATTTTTCAGCAAAATTTTTGCCTAAATTATGTTTTCAGCTAAAAATATCAATATGTAGTAGAGAAGAGGAAGATGATACCAAAAAGTACAACCCTTGTAATATATATAAAAAATCCACCATGGAAGATTTTTGTGTCTCTTTTTTACAACAATGTGTATTAAAGCAACTTAAATTTTGTGTTGTCAACGGCTTGTGAAATTAGGTCTATTAATTAAATTAAAGACAAAATAAAGTATTTAAATTTAATGAAGATAAAATGCGTATTTGTAAAATAAATGTTTATAATGATTAGTGTGTTTAAATTGGAATGTTTTAATTGCAAATAAATATAAATAGCAATTTTTTGCCAGCACCCTCCTGACTAAAATTTTACTGACCCAGCAACATTTTGTGCTGACTTTTACTAACTTTTTCCTTTGAGTGAACAATTTATGTAAACATTTTTGTTTTTACTTAACTTTATTTAGATCCTCGAAAAAGGTCAAATTGTATGACCTGACATAATCATAATCAGTCTATTTCAAGCTTAACATTAGCTTGTGTTAATGCCAAAATTAATGTCTTAACATTGGTTTCTTATAATATACAATTTATGTCAAAAATACTGTCTTTCCTTCAAAATTTATGCTCTAACATAATCATGATTAACCCCTAATAAGCTACAAATATTGTCAAATTTAATGTCTTAACATTAGCTTTTGCTAATTCCTAATCCTAAACAAAATGTATGTCTTTATTTTAGCTGTTTTTAATCCACAATAAATAAAAAATGATATCTTTAATTAAGCTTATTTGAAGTCGCTAATTGATATGGAAATATTTATCTATACATTTTTAGTTCCACTGTAAAAAAAAGAAAACTTTCAAATGCAACATGTATTTCACTTAAGGATATTTTTTATGTTTTATTTTTCTTTGACGAATGCCAACCATAAGAACGTTTTTAAGTGATTTCTAGAAAACAAATGTTTCTCAGTTCATTCATTCATCCATCATATTGTTGTGTTTTGTTAGATTGGTGGTGATAGAAATAGATGTAAATGCTCACACATCTAACGTTGATATGAACGTGTAACGTGTATGCTTGACAGGTGATAATTATTCTTTTGTAAAAAAAAAAATGAAAAAACTTTTCAACTGTTTCTAGGGTAACTAACACAAACAACATATGTGTGAAAATAACAGCAAAATAAATGCTTATAATTAGGGCAACCAAAAATAAGCTAGACAATTTAGACAAAATACAAGTTCTAATCATGAAATTATAAAAATTTTGAGCTATATTTTTTAGAGCTTTTTTCTAGTTTATTTTATAATACAGTCGAAGCCCGGTATAACGAAAAAGCGATATAACGAATAAGCAAATTGTTGGCATTGAAAGTATTTTTGTATTTTTGTGAAAATTTATACTCGATATAACGAACAGTTGATGCAAAATATGTAAAAATGAAAGTAAATAGAAAAAAACGTGATAACCAGGGACAGGAACTTCAAGCGCAACAAAAGAGTGTTAAGTGTTTATGTATTAAAAATAAGCCCTTAAAATGAGAAAAAAATATACACTAACATATTTTTAAATTAATTATTTTTATATTTTTTTTTTTTTTTTTTTTTGCAATTTTAATTAAATTATAAAGTTAACTTGTATTGTTTAATATATACTCTGCACAAGTTTTGCACAATTACCACACAGTTTTAATTATTTATATTGAAAAATACACATTTGAAAAAAACTCTTAAACCTGTATCTCTTATTCCCAGTTGGCATATAAAATTTATGAGAACACTTAAAAGAGCTTGAGCAGCTTGGATCCTCTTTAATCTACATACTCGTTGGTCATATAGAAAATAATAAAAAATGCAGATTTTTACGAAAAACAAAGAAAAACTCAATAAAAATATGAAAAATAAGTAAAAACAAAATAGGTAAAAATATGCATTCAAAATATGCATTTAAAGCGAAATATGCAAAATATGCAGTTTCATTTTTCATTTTCAATAAACTCACCATATCGAGAAATTTTAAAATTTGCTATTGATTTAGTAGAAAAGTTGTTGCGATATAACGCATATTTCGATATAACGAATAAGCCTGACAATATATCATTCGTTATACCGGGATTCGACTGTATTTGCTTATTTTGCAAACCTAAGCTACTTTTTGACTTTTTTCTTTAAGCTTATTTTTTTTTTTTGTTTTTAAGCTTATTTTTACTTCAAAACTAGGGAGTTTTGTTGTTTTTTAGAAATCGGTCTTATTAAATATTTTTTTTTGTTTTAATTGAGAGTTTAAAATTAAATATTACATTTTGGTTTATCAGAGAATTTTATGATAAACCAATATTATCTATTGCACCTTTGTTTGACTGACGAAGTTCCAAGGAAAACATTTAGCAGACATTTTATTTACCTTTAATAAAAAGTTATGAAAGTTTATGCTTTAAATTTAACGTATTTTATATATTAAAACGTCTTATTTTACTATCTTTCGAGCTTTATTTAAGCGCTTAAAACATTGTTATTAATGATGTTTTTTTGGTTGCCCTACTTATAATACAAACAAATACCAATGTTTATGTTATAGATGAGTTGTATGGATGTACACAATTTGCCAATACATCTATTGAGGGCTATAAGTTGAAAACTTTGAATAAATATTTTTTTTTTAATTTCCGTTTAACTTACTTAACGACCATTCTAAAGTAACTCTTATCTCAAGTTGTAGAAACTTTTTAAGTTGAGAGCTATCAACTTATGACCATCAATTTGTATATATTCAAAATTAACAACACGAATGATGATGATGATGATAATATGAAATTGGTTTGTAAAACTACATGCCGTTTTTTTTATTTTAGCAAAAAAAAAAAACATTATATTTTTGGAGAGAGAAGGATAAATATTCGTTACGTGTATTTGTTAAAAAAATACAAGAAAACGGTGCAAAAAAGTAGTAGTGGTGACAGAAGTTGGTGTATATGTTGTTGTTGTTATTGTAACATTAACATGGGTCACAGGTGACAGACGACAAATGTAAAAAATATAAAATAAAAACATTTTCATCACTGCTGCACGCCTTCTATAAACATAGAATTATACACAGACACACACTCGCAGGCACACTCATTCAATACTGACACACAACAACGAGCACACCTGCGAACTGTTAACATGACAAATATGTTTTCCTTAACTACCCCACCATATATTACAACATAAACTTGTATATAAAGATGGTGCATAAAATAGTTTTTACAAAAGGAAACATTTTTTATGGAAATTTATTGAAAACTTATAGTGAATTTACATTATACCTGCAATTTGGTTTAAACCGGATTTTAGAGACAATCTGTACCCCGTTTCTGTAACTTCCGCATCGAAAAAGTTTCGCAAAAAACATATAAAATACAACCTTGCTCTGCTTTACATAGGGCGAGACACACACTCAGGGAAATTCTGCTTTAAAAATATGTAATTGTTTGTGTTGTAATACAGTTTATTTATTTTTAATGTAAATGCTAGTCATTTGTAGAACAAATAAATTTTTTTACTTACCTTGTAGTTCATTTAAAAAACAAACCACATCAAATTACTGTATAATGATTTTACATTAATTTTTACAGTAGTTTTTTTTTATTTAAACAAAATAAAAAAAATAAATGTTTGTTTATTTCTTACTAACATATATGTAGTTCATTTTTGATACAATTGTTAGTAATTTTTTTAAACAGTAAAAACAAATGACAATGTTAGTTGAATTTACTAAAATGTAAGTCGTCCTTTCTTTAAGTGAAATTTCATTTGTTTATAACTACATTTGGAGTGGGCTTTACAGACATAGTATTCGAAGTGCAGTCAATATAAATATTAAGTCAATCCGAAAAGCGTATATATCGATGCATTCAGGTTAATTGTCTTTCTAACTACGTACTTTACAAAAATACACTAGTCAACAGTTTTAAAAGTTACAAGATCTGAAACATTTAGCACTAAAAATGTCAACATTATCATTTCTTAACTCACCCTGCAGAAAGCAGGGTGCTCATGAAATTCTCTCTGGTTATGAAACGTTCAAAATTAGGTTGTTGCAATACAACACTCTGTTTTTCCTTATTTTGGGAGAAAAATTTGAAAATGTGGCATCACCTTGTGGAAAAAAATGTAACTAAACAAACAAAATTTATTTAATTTCGGAAAACTAAATAAAACCCAATAAAATGTAATTTTTTACTGAAAGATAAATCTAATTCATCATCCAGTTACTTATTTTTGTTTCCGGCAAAGATAATTGTGCAAACAACATCCCAGCAAAACATTGGTAATGGGTGCGATAAAGTAATGTATTACCTTGTAATGGATATTCCTTACCTTTAACATTATTTTACAACAAAAAGTAATGATTTCCCGATAATGGGTTACATAATTCATTACTTTGTAATTAATACTCCTTACGTTCAGCATGTTTTCGAAACATGAGTTACCACTAGGTAGTTACGTAATGCATTACCTTATAATGTATACTCCCTACCTTCAACATTATTTTAAAACAAAGTAATGAGTTACCAATAATTGGACAGTCATGGGTTACCTTATAATGATACTTCATTACCTTTTACATTATTTCAAAACATAAAATAATAACTTACCGGTCATCAATTACATAATGCATGATCTATAAACGTAAAGTAATGCTTAAAATATTTTTTAAAAATCCATATTTAGACACATTACTTTGTGATTTCTTGTAAGCATGAGGGTAAGTTACATATTTTTAACATCACAAACAAAAACTCGAAGCACAACAATTCATTTACACTTTTAGCAATCTATTAATACATGTGATGATAGCTCAGTTCTCGCCTAACAATCAGAGACCCCATGTTCGAGTCTCAGGTTGAACACGTTATTTATTTAATTAAAAAAATTATTTGTAATCATTTTTTTTTATAAATTTATTTTTATGAAAATCTATTTATAGACACATTACGTTTAAAAACCTGGTAACAATAAAAGTTACCAATTACTGTACCCCCTACTAGGTAATAAGTCCACCCATTACTTTTTGGCTCATATAATGTACAACTCATTAGTGAAGTAAGGTGTATTGTAATGCATAGAGCCCTATGGCGATACATGACTTTACCCATTACGTGATAATGTGTGGTTTTGCTGTGATTGATATGGTGACCACAAGAACAAAAAGAAGTATCGTCCTTCCAAAAAGTCATGCCCCATGAAAAACAACATTTTCAGCAAAATTAACATTGTTTCTTTCATAATTAATTGCTGCAAATTTTGTCTTCCGTCAGCGAATTAATAACTTTTTAGAAAAATTTACAGTTTGAGGTAATTTTATTTATTTTTATTTTTTGTTTACAATATGTTGTGATTGTCAAGCCCAAATCCAGTTTGCCTGCCAAATTGTATAATGTAAACGAGGGTGATTTGCAACTGGATTTAACTAGATTTTAAACCAGATTTCGTGGAATTGTAAATTCATTACTACCTTAACTTTTGAATATTTTGTTAGAACTTATACATTTGCATCACATTTTGTACATAACCCTCGACATTTTTGTAGAAATTTATTGTTTCACTTGAGCTTTTCGAATACAAGAATTTTTATTCACTCAATTTTATATAAGACAAAAAATGAAAATACTATTCAAAAAAGAATATTACGTCTGACAAGGACATGTCTATCTCAATTATGATGAAACTTCAGCTTTTAGAAAAAAAAACACGTGAGATGTCAAATATAATGTCTATATCTCTACACAGAAAAAAAAAATTGCGCCAAGTACACATTTTGTTGAATAAAAAAAAATAATCAATTACTTTTTTAATTGATTCAATTAAAAAGTAATCAATATTTTTGTTTATTTAAAGTAATCAATATTATTAAAAATATTGATTACTTTTTAATTGAATCAATTAAAAAAGTAATTGAGTCAATTAAAAAAGTAATTGATTATGTTTTTTTTATTCAACAAAATGTTTACTTGGCGCAATTTAAGAAATATTTTTTTGTGTGTACTGAAGCTGTTAGTAAACTTTGATCTTTTTCAAGTATTATGTCTTTCAAGAGACATAGCAAATGTGAGTTATATAAACTGGAGCTTTAACTGAAGCATTTACTAATTTTACGTCTTAACTAAAGCTTTTACAATAACTCGACTTACATATGTCAAAATCTATTTTCCTAATTTAAGTTATTTAACAAAATTAAACCCATTTCAATTATGATGTGAAGTCTAAAGTTAATTGCAATATTTTAACTAAAGCTTTTCGAAACCCAAAATTTTGTCAAATCTGCTGTCGTTAGTAGAGCTTTAAGAAAATTATGATCTGAATTAAAAAATATGATTTGTGTCAATTCTGATGTCTAACAAAATGATTTATGTTATATTTAATATCCTTTTTCAATTGACGCTTGTAAAAATATTTTTAGGACTGTTCTTTTTATTCCCTGGTATAGACAATACTTGTATTATGTAAAGCAACTTTATTTCGTGAAGATATGTATGTTTGTATGTTATTATATCACATTAACTATGTCACACGTGAATACGTAAATCTAAATTGGCGTATTTTTCTTTTATGTTTGAACATATGTTTTCGTCTAAAATGCGGGGAATGTATCCTTAAAGTAAATTCCCTTGATTTTTGAAAGGTTTTTCTAAGGTAGTTATAAGTTTAGGATCCTTTTTTTTTTCAAAGTACCGTCAAAGCCCGGTATAACGAATGATATATTGTCAGGCCCATTCGATATATCGAAATATTCGTTATATCGCAACGACTTTTTGTACTAAATCGACTGCACATTTTAATATTTCTCCAAATGCTTAGATTATTGAAAATGAAAAATAAAATTGCAATAGTGAGTGTACTACTCGTAAATTAAAAGACTCTTCATCAAAAAATCCATTTTTCATTGGATTTTTTTTTTTAATCTTTACATATTTTATAACAAGTGTTCGTTATATTCAGTATAAATTTTCAGAAAAATTCGTTCTTTAATGCAAACAATTAGCTCGTTCGTTATACCAACTATTCGTACTAACGGGATCTGACTGTAGTTATAAAACCTCAACTTTTTTTTCCAAACCCACAATCTTTTTCCTCAGGACACCTTCTCTGTGAGAGAAAGTATTATCACATAAATTTTGCAAAATATACAACAGACAGAAACATCAGTAACTCAATATGTGTACAAACACTTTAGTTTAGTCAAATCTTTAGTGGCTTCTTTTACTCTAATGCTCTAATGGAAATGTGTAAACTTAAAAAAAATTTAATATTCTATTTCTTCACACTTACTTATATAAACTTTTAAATTAACTTTAACGAAATTTTCTTTTTGATTTCTTTTTTTACCCAACATACAGATGCTGTTACAAGTATCTTGGGTGCGACATCGTGACATACATTTATTAACGGTGGGACGTTATACCTATACATCAGATCAAAGATTTCGTGCCATACATCAGCCACAAACAGAAGACTGGATATTACAAATAAAATATCCACAACATAGAGATTCGGGAATATATGAGTGTCAAGTGTCGACAACGCCACATATGAGTCATTATATACACCTGAATGTTGTGGGTAAGTTAAAGAAAAATTGTATATTTTGTTGTTTAGCTCTCAACATAATCATTAGCAAATTGTGTAGCAAAGATTTATACAAAATATTAATAAAATATGATGTCTTAAATTAAGCTTTAAAAAATAATAATTTATGTATAATTTTAAAACTTAACTTAAAGTTCTATTAATTAAATTTTATTATTTTTTAAATATTATATATTAATTACTTGAGCTTTTAGCTATTATGTTAAAAATTTGCCTGAAAATAAACATCACTTTATGTCATATATCAGTTCTTAACTGGGGCTTTTAGAAAATGTAAGCTTTTGTCAAATATATTATTTTTATTCTTCAAATATGGCGTTTTAACTTCATGTTATATTAAATATGATGTGCCAGTTTAAGCTTTCAGAAAAATACGATTTCTGTTAATTATGCTGTGTAAGTTCTTAACTGGAGATTTTAGAAAACAAAAATTTTGTAAATGTTGTGAGCTTTTAAACACCATATTATTAAAACACCAGTATTAACAAATTTATATCAAATACGATTTTGAGCTTTTAAAAAGCTACGATTTTTGTAAAATATGATATCTTAATTTAAGCTTTCAGAAAACCACGATTTTTGTTAAATATTATGTAGCAGTTCTCAACTGAAGATTTTAGAAAACTAAAATTGTTGTAAATTTTTTAAGCTTTTAAAAACACCATATTATAAAAAACAATAGTGTTAACAAATTTATATCAAATACTATTTTGAGCTTTTAGAAAGCCACGATTTATGTTAAATATGATGTCTCAATTTAAGCTTTCAGAACAACACGATTTTTGTTAAATATTATGTAGCAGTTCTCAACTGAAGATTTTAGAAAACTAAAATTTTTGTAAATTTTTTGAGCTTTTAAAAACACCAGTATTAACAAATTTATATCATATACTATTTTGAGCTTTTAGAAAGCCACGATTTATGCTAAATATGATGTCTCAATTTAAGCTTTCAGAACAACACGATTTTTGTTAAATATTATGTAGCAGTTCTCAACTGAAGATTTTAGAAAACTATAATTTTTGTAAATTCCCAGTAAAAAATTTTCATGTTTTTAGAAGCAGGATATCACAAATGCGCTGATATAAGCGCTTACTATCACATAATACTGAGAAGCAACAAAAGAAACGAATAATTTTCGTATAAAAATAAACACAAAAAAATGTTGAGCTTACTGTTTTCCCTAACAAGGATGCAGGTTGTAAGCAGCTTACCCTAATCCCTTACAAGGATGCAGGTTGTAATGCAGAAAGTTTCATAACGTGGATTATAAACGATCTGTACCGATTTTCACGAGTGATTTCCGATTGTGTTTGGTGTTTTCGAGTAAGTAATAAAAAATAATAAGTCATTTACCTGTTTCTGAAGAGTTAGCACGCAGAGCGGTAAAAAATAAAATGATTACAATTTATGTCTAAAATTTTAACAACAAAAAATTAATATCTGTAGAATTTTATGTGAAATAAATTATATACATATAATTACTTTTATTTATCATAAAATTACTTTTAATCGTAATAATGTAGACATGAAATATGATTTTACTGAAAACCATGAAATCACAGCTTTTTATAAGCGCTGAAATCCGCGCTTACTTTGCCCAAAGGTAATGCTTCCAAGTGGGAATTCGCCATACAAAAATCATGGCATATGTAAGCAGGTTTGTAAGGGATTCTTTTTGGCTTACTCCCTTACAAACCTGCTTGCATATAAGCAGCGTTTTTTACTGGGTTGTTTGAGCTTTTAAAAAACACCAATATTAACAAATTTATATCAAATACGATTTTGAGCTTTAAGAAAGCCACGATTTATGTTAAATATGATGTCTCAATTTAAGCTTTCAGAACAACACGATTTTAATTAAATATTATGTAGCAGTTCTAAACTGAAGATTTTGGGAAACTAAAATTTTTGTAAATTTTTTGAGCTTTTAAAACACCACATTATTATTTCTGAATTTAAGCTTACAGACAACTACGGTTTTTGCTAAATGTGATGTGTGATTTCTTAACTAGAGATTTTAGAAAACTAAAATTTTTTAATTTTTTTGAGCTTTTAAAAACACTATTTTTTTTAAAACACAAGTATTAACAAATTTATATTAAATACGATTTTGAGCTTTAAGAAAGCCACGATTTATGTCAAATATGATATCTCAGTTTGAGACTTCAGAAAACCCCGATTTGTATTAAATATGCACTTAGGTTTATGTGCCTTTAAAAGATGAATGTGTTATTAGATTCTTACCCTATGGGGAATGAGGAGTCAATTGACCTAAACGTGACTGGTTGAAGAAGGACTTATTACAGGACTGGTATAATTTAATACTGAAGTGGGTTAAGCAGTGTCAATTGTCTTAAAATTACAAATCCTGTAACTGGTAGAGGGAGGACATATCACTTAACCAGAATACTTATTAACACGAAAAAGCCAGTTGGCCAGAATTTTACCCATTGGAAGCTGTTTAGTTTTCGTTTATTTTGTACGACATGACCCTTTTGCGACAGTCTTGTGGTATGCCCATCTTTGGTTAGTCTTGTGGCATGCCACTATGTGGTTTAAAGCAGGATAAATGACCCCCTCCTATGACAAGCCAATGTTAAAGTTGCCAGTTGTTTACATAGGGTAGGGTTTAGCAGAGGACCGGTCTCTGGCACGAAGGGACCGATCCTGTGGCACACGCAGAACCAGTCCCATTTCCCATAGGGTATATTTAATTTATAATATAGCTAAATTTTATTGAATAAGTATATTAACTTTTTTTGTTGTATACATTTTTATATGAAAAAATATCAAAAATCTTATATTATTTTTTAGATAAAGTCTTAAATTTTAGTCAGAATGTAAAATAAAAACTATTTGTATGCCATCTAGTTTGGTTGTCGTTGTTTGGCAAGCCGAAAAATTTACCTTATACAAAAAAGTTTGAAATTCTACTGATCATCACTTGTGATAGTGTGAAATCAGGATATAGAAATAGCACAATACCATAAATGCCTATTAATTTTTTTTTTTTAAAGTTTATGTATTTTAATTAATTTCCGACATTGTTTTTACAACTTCAAAATATTATACAATTTTTATTCATTAAGATAGTGATTTAGAATGTTTTTTTTTTATAGAAATACTGCTTAAAAAAATTCTTAAAATTTTAATTTATTTTCTTACAGAACCCTCAACAGAAATTATAGGAGCTCCGGATCTTTATATAGAAAGTGGTTCAACTATAAATCTGACCTGCGTTATACTTAATTCCCCCGAACCGCCTGCTTATATATTTTGGAATCACAATAATGCGGTAAGCTTAAATAAATCTCCTTACAGTGTCTCGGGCTCTTAAAGTATTTTTTCACCACGCTTTACTAGTGCTCAACTAAGTGTGGTCGTTTTTTTTTTATTATTTCTGTATAAATTTATTAGGATGTCCTTGAAAATAACGATTTGTGGACTTTCGTCCATTACACCCTCAAGTTTCATTGCAAATTGTAAATGTTTCCAAATGGAAGAAATCGATTAACCTGTGCCGCAAGGCGGCCGAAAATGGTACATTTTGGAAAAAAATGTATTATTATAAAAAAATTCCCAAACTTAGAAATTTTGAAAAAGTTTACTATTTATTTCATTTATTCATTAAATATTTTCAAAATTATTGAGATATGGAATTCTGACTTCATCGGATATCATTACCCCACTTTAGCCTGCAATACAAAGTGACTTACGCATTTGATAAAAATGCAAAAACATATTTTTTTAAAATTAGTTTTAAAGATTTTTAAAAATGCCTAATTTGAAGATGTCGATTGCTATTTTTATAAAAGGAATAAAAATAAATTAAAAATAATATGAAAATTGCTTACTTTGTATAAAACTTAACAAAATTTAAATGTTTTCATCAAAGTTTGCATAATATTCCGCAAAATATCACATAAATTTATTAAGACTATAATTATCTTTACTTTTAACCCTAGCTGCGTTTGGACAAAAAAGATCCATGAAATTTAATTTTAATTATGACTACAAAAATGAATTGATTTAAAAAAACTCTTAACTTGATAAAAATATTTATTTTATGTAACTTAATCCATATAAGGTTAATTTTTACACTTTTGGCCAAAAAATACCCAATTTTACAGAATAACAACTAGCTTAATGTTCGGAAAAATATCACTTAAAAATATCACTTAAAGACTATAATTATATTTAATATTAATGTTTTCACTTTTCTCTAAAAAATTCGAATATGCAATAGAGGGTACACAACTAACGAACAAACGCAATTTTCTATAGTCCCAATCATATTTTTTAGGTTTATTTTGGACACCACCTTTTTAAACTTTAAAATAAGTGTTATACTGTTAATATCCTTGTGGGTCCTTATGCTGAAAGGTGAAAGCATTAGGCCTATATGGATCAAGATACACAAAATAATAATTTTTATCACACTGGATTTTTTTTCATCCATTTAAAGGCTTCATATTCTTTTTTGTAGTCATAATTTAAATTAAGTTCCATGGGTCATTTTTGTACACCGACCACTAAGGGTTAAATATTTTTTGAATAAAAGTAAATATATCTTATATATAGTAAATATTTCCGAAAATTATGAAAGATGCTGTTCTGTAAATTTCATAGTCTGTATTTTATAGGCCAAAAGTGTAAAAGTTAACCCTTTTTATTTTTATTAATTATAAAATATCGTAGTCATAATTGGAATAAAGTTTCATGTGTCTTTTTTGTCCCCACTAAGTGTTAAAGATTTTTTAATAAAAGTTAAGATAATTATAGTCTTAATAAAATAAATTGATATTTTTTCGAAGATTATGCAAACTTTGATGAAAACATTAAAATTTTTTAAATTGTTGACAAAATAAATAGATCAACGATAAAATTCACTATTAAATCACTCACCAGGTACAGTGTAAAAATCGTTTAATGTATATGCTCGACATATGTATTAACAAAAAAATCTTTAATGTTTGTTGATATGCTTTGCTTATGTAGAAGGATAGTATATAATGACATTAGAGAAAAAGAATTGCCATTTAAAGTTTTAACTGAAAGTTAAACTGGCAATTATGATAATGACTAGAGAAAAAACAAACACACTATAAATAGAAATCGTTTGTGGTAAATTTCATTCTAACTCAACACACAGAGTAATGTGGGATTTAACGTTACCCAATTTCTTTAACATGTGAGTTAAATAGAAGATATTTACGATTAACACTAAATGGCACGAATAATGTTGATGAAGACCGTAGTGGGTCAGAAAATGCATTCCATTCATGCTAGTGTCTAATAACTTTTTCTGTGTTTTTTTCTAATAGTCAAAGTAAATTATCATATAAAAATTATAATTTTTCTGTTAATTTAGAGAAAAATTTGTCATGATCTAAAACCGAACGAATAAAACCTCACAAATAAGCTATTTTCGTAAAATGTCGAGGAAAGGAGTCACTGAAAATACAAACCCGAATTATTATATTTTCAATTTATTTTTTTTCTTGAATAACAACTAATATATTAGAAAAATAGCAATCGGCATATTCAAATTAGGCATTTTAAAAAACTTTTAAAATTAATTAAAAAAAAATATGTTTTTGCATTTTTATTAAATTAAATTTGGTCATTTTGGATTACTGGCTGAAGTCAGAATTCCATATCAGAATAATTTTTAGTATATTAAATTAATAAATGAAATAAAAAGTAAATTTATTCGAAATTTCGAATTTTGGGAATTTTTAATAATAATACATTTTTTTCCAAAATAGGCCATATTTGGCCGTCGTTTTCCAAAAGAATAACAAAAATTGATTTCTTCCATTTGGAACCATTTGCAATAAAACTGGGGGGTATAATGACAAATCTATTTTAAGGGACTCACTAATATTTATGTACAAAATACAACCTAATCCTTTTTTATCTTTCTTTGTATATCCTTGAAATGTATTTTCTATATATTTTCTTTTTTTTTTTAATTTCAATGGCTTCTTTTAGTTTTTTTAGGTTTTTTTTGTGCTAAATGTAGGAGTGTAAGAAATGGAGTGTTATTGTCATTTCATAGAAATAAAAAAATTCCACACGCTTTACTCACTCCTGTTTTGAATGCAGCAATAGAGTAGATACTAATAGTTCCGGCATTCTTTTCATCAATTTAATTTTATTTTATGGGTTTCCTTTCTTTTTATCCTTTTTTCGTGTATTCCTTTTTCATTTTTAATAATCACTACTCCCTCAGCATATTTTCGTGCTAGGGATTGAAGCATAGTGTAAAGTATAGTACTTTTTTATATTTACATATTTTAAAGAAAACCCATTTACTAGTATTAGGTTTACATATATTATTTAAACACCGATTCCTAGCTAAACGGTATTGATATTAGTTGATTTTTGTATTACAGAACTGAAATACAAATTACACACCTCTACAAACTTTCTTGATATGAATGCCGATATGTGATTTAGTTAATCTATGATTGCCTGATTCCAAATCCGGCAATTAAATTTTTCCATCACGTCACAATTTTGAGAAAACCGCGGTTAAAGTTGTCAAAAATGGATATTTTGGTGCTTTTTGAAGCATTTTACTTCTTGTTGGAAACTGAATTCTTCTTCGTTTCTATTTTCCATAAATGGCACCAATTTCTTTCTAATACTGTAATGTACTGAGAAGAATACTTTGTAGTGCTTGGAATTGCCAAATCATCCATGCCGTCGAAACAAAGGATCCGCCTCCGAAATTTCTTTTTAAGAAATATCGTTGTTCCTTGCGTAGGTCTCTCCAATAACTGTTAAAACCATCTGATTGAATTTTTTTTCGTCAGAACAAATCACATTTAAAAGAAATTTTTATTTAAATAGTCATACCCACAACAGTGATTATTGGTTTACTTTTCTCCAGTTGGTTGGTAAATTCCCTTTAGCGAATTCAAGTCGAGCAGTTCTGTGTCGGGATAATAGCCTTGACACAAACATCAGCTGTTGGCAAGTAATTCTCTGGGATTCCTTTAAGAGCCTACTTATGGTTGATTTGGACAGATTTGCCTTACATTCTTCATTGATTATCTGATTGAGACTCTTCATTGAGTTGCTGTCACAGTTGATTATTTTACGCTGGTCCCGATCAGAAAGCTATTTTTCGGGCCAGCTATTTTATTTAAACCATTAGTACACGGATTATTTTGCAAAATTTGTGACAACCACATGTGAACGGTTTATTTTTATAGCAGTTTTTCGAAAACTTAATCCACTTTTTAAATTGAAAATTGCTCTTTTTTAAACCACTTCGATATGAACCACGCCGCATTTTTTTGCAAATTGATTATTGATTGATTGCATAAAAAAACAAAAATAATTGTTTAATTTTTCTTTATTTGATATTCTTCTTTGTTTTCCGTTATATAGTTATGAAACACTAACAAAACATCATTACACAATTTTTCTCTTCAATCAATTAAGTAATCTCTTAAATTTTATACAATAAGAGATCAGTTATCACACTCTTAAAAATAGTTAAAAATTTTAAAAATATGGTTGTAATATTCCCCTGTTTTGTTTACAAACTAAACAAAATATAAAAAGGAGAGAAAAACAAAAAACGTGTATTGAATATCCACCAGAGGTGGATCTTGCACATCACACAAGTTTTCAATTTATTTTTTGATCAATGGTTATAATCTTTAACTTCAAACTCATATGTATATTAGTTCTCATGTAGTGAGTAAACTAGTTCATATGAAAGTTTGAATTTTGGCATGGGATTGTTACCGCTGTCAAAACGTGTTCAGATGATGGGAACCTAGAAAATTCCCGAAATAGATCTATCAACACATTCCTGAAAGGGTCAAATAATAAATTTGAAAACAAAAAACTCTATAGATTATTTGTTAGGACAATATCCTAATGAAGAAATATAGCGTATGGCCTCGAACTTGAATAATTTTCGTTTTCATTATTAGAAGAAATAGCAAAAATCATTTGCAATTATAGTTATGCAACGCAGTGTATAATATTTTTGTGGAAAAATACTAACAATTTATGCAAAACACTTTTTCAATGTCTTAAAGGCAAACATTTAATTATTTTAAAGGGGGGTTTTTTGACGTATGAGGACTTAACACCATTTCTACGATTTTTTAACATTTTATCTATCTACTTATTGCCAGAAAGGACTAAAATTCAAGTTAGAAGGAACAGTGTTTAAGGCAGGCAGTTTCTGAAAACGTGCTATCCACTTCCTCTCCGTATTCCTAATAAGCCCTTCTCAGTGCACATCTTTCTACACCTACATAAATTTCATGTTTCAACTATCACATAATGGATCAGACTGATGGAGGCATTTTAAACCCCTTTATTTCCCAGTTATTATAAAATGACTACTGATCTGCCCATTTGGCAACAACTTATGTTTTCAGCTTCAGACTATTATTTTGATTAAGATGGGCACTTTAAAACCATTTTAAATTTCCTTTATACCAGGTTTCCACTAGTAATGTAAATAAGTGAGTTTTCAGTTTATTAGCCCATATCGCATTAAACCTACATTTCAACTTTATAGCCAAGGGTCGAAAAATTTGACTCTTTTCTACGTATTCCATTAATATATTGAATATCCCTTTTTAGTGTAGTGTATAGTGTATTCTAAGTGACTTAGCCACAGTCATCGCTGTGTCGACCGTGGCTCAACTCGTTAAGAGGTGAGATTACGATGCATAGCTTGATGCTAAGGCAGTGAGTTCGAATACCAGTACGACACCAAAAAAGTAAAAAAGTTTTCATATAGAGCAAATTAACAATATAAAATACTTTGTTCAATTGACACATAAATTAACAACTGACGAGTCCCAGGAGGGGGACGAAACTGCGGCAGTCTGGTGTATCCCTTGTGTCCGTAAAAAATTTTTCAATAAAAATGTTTTCTTCTTCTTCTTCCTGTAAAGAGGCTAACTAAAGAAAATATTTATCTTTAATTTTTACTTTAAATGAATGTATACGGCTAAGGAATAAATTAGACCGCATTAAAAAGCTTAAACAAATTGTACATTGTAAAAAATAGTTTTTGCAACTTCCCCTCTAGCTCTGTAAGGTTCTTTCTGGTGGTTAGTACTAGAAATGTGTCAGGCTCTTGTAGGTCGACTTTTGGTTGCAGAAAGTTCTGGAAAGACAAACACACATACAAACAGTACCCAATTATATAACTAATATATATAGATATATCGCTATTTATACACTCAGAGAAAAATTTAGCTATTTGCCAACTGAAATTCGGTTACTACGACTCAAATTCGGTTACTTCGAATTCCACAACAAAGTTGGGTTAATTCAACAGAATTTTAGTTGCAACACCCAAAATATTCAGAAATCTAATGTAAATATCGTTGCACTAACTGAATTTATAAGTTGCTGCCATTAATATACACTTTTCAATTCGGTTGGCACTTTATTTATTTTTTTGAGCCTCAAATAGATCTTTTTGAAAAGATAAAACACCAATTACAAGCTTTAAAAAGACGCATTATTTCTAAAATCGTTTTGGCACGTGCCAACGTGCCAAATTAATTGGTGATGCAAAAGAGACTCTTTCTCAAAATTATAAAATTCAAAAGATATTACAACTGCACTATGATGTACAGTATTTCTTGATATTGGATTTAAACACAAATCACAAGATGATCTAATGCCATTTGATAACAAAGAACAAGTAAATAGTTCTGCCAACACTATTTTTAAAACAGTTTGGATGATTCTTCAAATAACCTTTCATATGATGTGCATTACTTGTATATAGTAGTGGGAAAAGTTTAAAAGTAAGCAAAAACACATATTGTGGTAATCGCCGCTAGACCCACAATTTTTTGGCAATCGTGATAAAACAAATTAAGGAACTTTTCTCTTTTTTTTTTTTGCATTCATATAAAGTGAGTCGCTCTAATATATGTATATAGATTTATTAAATAAACGTCAACCTTTGAACCCCTAAAAAACTATACATTGAAACACGGATTGCAACATCGTAATCAGCATGTCTCAGTTATTTAGAATTAAACGTTTTCGAGTTAAGTGGTTCATTTTTTCTCATAGTGTTGTTGTTGTTAGAAGCGAGAGTGAAATAGACTATTTGGAATAAAAACTATTGCTGCTTTAAATAGTGTTATGAAAAATAAATTCTTTTATCCATGATTATAAAAACTGTTGTTAAACAAACTTTTATATCCCTTTTCCATTTTCTTTATTCTCTCCTTTTTCCAATCTTTTTCTACACAGATTATCAACTATGATTCACCGCGGGGTGGTGTTTCGGTTGTCACCAATAAAGGCGAAACAACGACCTCATTTTTATTGATCAAATCTGCACGGCCATCAGATTCTGGACATTATCAATGTAATCCATCGAATGCTAAACCAAAAAGTGTAACAGTTCACGTGCTTAATGGTAAGTATAAAATGATTGTACTCTTTAACTGCTACTGATTGACTAAATTCCCATAAAGATGAAGTGTATCATCCATATTTAGTTCGAAATATAAAAAAAAAAAAAAATTGTTAAGGTGCCTGGTATGGTTGAAATTGCAGCAATAAAAAATGCTTATTTTCTATTTATACATTTAAGTACCGAACACTAAAAGAAATTGGTGTTGTGACCCAAATACCACAATTATTTAGGGATTATATTTCCTTTTTTTTTGTATATTCTACTCTATTGTTTAGCTTTGTAGCTGCTGGTTATTGTTGGCTGTTTGTACTCGAGAGTACCAAGTATTTTATGCCATAAATGGTTTCTTTTGTATGGTTTGAGTATAATTGTATTTCTATTTTTTTCCTGTTTTTCTTTTAAGGGGGGAACGTTTATGACTGTTCTTTTTATTTCATACATCTTCTTGAAATATTTTTTTTTTTTTTTTATTTGCTTTCTTGTTTTGCACTAAATCTGAATATTATTGTGGTTAAACATCACCTTTTATCCGATTACCTTCTGATTATAGAGAATTATTATGACAAATCATAAGATTATCATTTCTTACTTCATACCTAGTGGTTGGTTGATTGAACGAAACCATTCAAGTTATTCTTGTAATGTTTTTTTTCTTAATATTTTTAGCAAACAATTACAAGTGTTGTTTATTCATAAATAAAAGGTCCGCCATCTAACGTTTTTTTTCAACTAGTGCTTATTTTGTGAATGGTAACACTTAGCTCATGTCTGATTTGACAGATAATTAGTTTTATCCTTCCGCTGAACAAATATATGGTCCGAATGTTCGTTATCTTGTGAAAAAAGTGAAAGAAACTGGCATCCTCATCGATAAACCAAAGCGTGAAAAGCCAAAAACAGTGCGTACACCCGAGAATATTGCTGCTGTGGCAGAAAGTGTGCGTGAAGCGCCATCAACATCAATTCACCATCGTTCTCAACAATTGAACATTTCGGAGACATCATTGAGACGAATTTTGCATAAAGACCTTAGCATGACGCCATACAAAGTCCAATTGGTTCAGGAGCTAAAAAAAAAAAGTTATTTGGCGGACCTGACCCAAACTCGCAGATTTGGGTATGTTGTACAGAAGCAAAAAAAAAAAAAAAAAGGGACAATAATTTTCTTTTAGCTGCCCAATCTCACGTTAAAGGGTTAAATATTTATTTGTTTTTGTATAAAAACTTGTCTTTTATTTACATTAAACTTTATTCGCTATGTTCGACGTACGTTAACGCGATTACCCAATTTTACCATAAACCGGTTTTATTATCAAATTTGTGTGTTCATTGTTGTTGTTGTTTCGGGTGTAAATTGGGTTACGACGTCGAACAGACCTATTAGTACACAGGGTTAAAGTACTCAAGAAAACAGAGTTGCCATATTTTTGAATTATTAGAAATGTAGGGGAAAAATGCTCTTGGGGAAAAGTCGCATAAAAACCAAATGATTTCGAAGAACGGAAAAGGCTCAGACAGCTCCTCTATTAAATAAAATTTTTAAAATTATTATGCATTATTTTTAACTTAACTCAACTACAATTCCATAATAAAACGGCAGATTTAATGTTACTCAAAACAAATTTTTTGAATAGCAAAAATACTTGAATGTCTTTAGACATAATTTGTACACCAGTAAATATGTCTTCGAAAAACCTTTCATTTGATACCAAATTTATCTATAGTTACCTTAAATACAACAAATGAAAAGTGGAGTAATTTTTTACCCCACTTAGTGACCCCTTAACAAGAGATTGGAATTAAGAAAAAAAAAATTATAAAGAAAAGAAAATAAATTGCTTGATATAATAGATGAATTATTGTAAGTAGTTCTAAGTGACAATACCTGAAATATATAGAATTGGTGGTCATATCCTTATTAATTTTTAAAAGTTATAATTTTCTCCTACTGTGTTATTTTTTTGAACTCTAAGTACATACATAACTACTTTTTTTTAATTTTGTATAAGCTGAAAAGTAATGACAGTTTGTGCGAGCAAGTCATTTATGTGTTCATTCATCTCTCATGTATAACATATCAAGATAGCTCAGATGGTAGAGCTGTTGACTGACAACCTGGAGTTCCAGGTTCGAATCCCGCGTGGGCACATTTTAAAGATAAAAAAATTTTCAATAAAAAAAACTTTATTAGTTTTTCGTTTTTATATACATCGAGATTATTTTTATGTTATTTTTAATTTATGACGAGTAATGATAATTGTAAGTACTTGCCATTACTAAATATGTACTTATATAACCACTTATATGGTAATGCTTTCCTACACTGGGCTGTTAAGATAATTTTAGGTATCAACTAACAAAACTCTTTTCCAGCTTACATATATTTACAAAAAATAAACTCATTTTTAGTTTATTTCCACAAAAAAAAAAAAAAATACAAAAACACAAATTTATTGTTTACCAAATGTGAATGAGTTTGAGAACAGCATTAAAGATGTAAATTAAACAGGTGTTTCTCATTCTGTTTCCAGGGGAATTCCCAGCAGCAATGCAGCGCGCGGGACTAGCACATCATCGAATGTCTCAAAGTCATTATATCTTAGTGTACCTGTTAATGTACTTGTATACCTTAGCATATGTCAGGCATTACATAAAGCTACCGACTGTTCAACATGGTGCAACATCTGTGGTCATGTGATAGAAACATTCATACAATTGTTAGGATTCATCCAACTAACGGTGGCAGGCATAGCAGTTAAAGTGTTAAGTGTGAAAAACAAAAGGATAGCAACAACAACAATAGTTAAACAAAAGAATAGTAGTAGCAACAATAATGAAACAACAACATGTTGTTACTATATGCAATTGCGTGAATATAATCATATGCCACATACAATATCTACGACATACAACAACAAAAACACTGTCAACACCACTACCATAAACAACACTACAACAACTGTTGTCAGCTCTACGTGTAAACGTTTATCAATGTCAACAACACCAGATATAACAACAACAACAATGACACCATTATTATACTCCTTCTCTTCTTCCTGGTATATTTGGAGTTATCTATGGTATTCTACAGAATTTAATTTATTTAAAAATGCTACATCAGCATCACTAACAACATCAACATCAAAATCAGCACCAACATATTTGATTGACAATTGTCCAAGTTCATTATGTTGTCGTCGTCATTATCATTATCATCATCAACAACATCATCATCATCATCATCGTCAACATCGTTTAGCTGTTCAATGTTTATGCCTACAATCAACTTTAGCCTTTTTTAGCGAGTCTGACATAAGGTGAGTCCAATTTAATGGGTGTATACGATGACATATGAATTATTCCTCGCGCTCCTTTTTATACTAAAAGTAAGTACTCTTAAAGATAAAATAAAACAAATAAAAACTAACACTACCACAACTACCACTACTACTATGACTACTAAATATTATAAATACTATTATAATAACTACTCAATCTTAGCTCATATACAATAAGTAATTTATGTATTTCAAGAATCGAAAATTTAAGAAAAAAATCTAGGAAATTAAACAAATTTAAATGGAAAACCATGTTGTTGTAAGTTAGAAATTTTTATTGTGAGATGTTTTGTGAATGAAAACTATTCAATTTTAAAGTTTTTATTTAATTGATTTTTGTGAATAATTTGGAAGATGATTTGAAGTATCGATTTATTGATTTTTGGAAAATTCAAAATTTTTTTTTTTTTTTTTGAAATGCTGAGCTAATAAGAGAACTTTTTTCAAAAGCTGTACTTAAAGATTTTATATTTGGAAAATTTTGAAATAAAATTCTAAAAAATGTTAAGTTTTCTTTGATCTTCTTTTATTTAATTCTTCTGATTTTAAACGAGCTTAAGAACATTTATTTATTAATTATAATTGTTTATTTCCAATATTTCGTCTCCGCATTAGGTGACTTCTTCAGGGAACAATTATGGAGACGAAATATTGGAAATAAACAATTATAATTAATAAATAAATGTTCTTAAGCTCGTTTAAAATAAGAAGAAATAAAATTCTTTTACTTCTACCAAAATTGTAATGCAGTTTTATTTTTGGTTGGGGTACGGTTTAGCCTTTACAGGGTAATTTTTAAAGTTAAAGTTAGAAATTCTAAAAAAACTATTGTTCAAAAATTCATTACATCCGACAAATGCTGGTGAAAAATGATCGAAATCTGAAATATGTAAAGAAGTAAAAAAATATTTAAAAGTTTAGTAGAAAAAGAGTTTTAGAAAAAAATAAATTTGTGGATACATTTAGAAGTTTTCCACATAACCAATTTTATGCAACTTACCGATCCCGTTGGAATTTTTTGACGAAATGTACCAGAAAGATGATCTGGTTACTCAAAAAGCTTTTTCTAAAGAAAATGTTGATGCTCGTTTCTAAAAATTATGATTTTTATTTATTGCTAAAGTCAATATCTATACACAGAGAAAAATCTTGCTATTTGCCAACTGAAATTTGGTTGCTACTACTCAAATTCGGTTATTACGAATTTCAGTCGGTTGGTACAAATGAACATTAGGTGTCAGAACAAAGTTTGGCTAATTCAACTGAATTTTAGTTGCAACACCCAAAATATTCAGAAATCTAATATAAATAACGTTGTACTAACTGTATTTATAAGTTGTTACCATTAATATACACATTTCAATTCGGTTGGCACTTTATTTCTCTGTGTGTATCGAAATAATGTACCTATATAATTTTATCCATCGGCTCTTCACAATTTTAAAGATTTTTTTGTTAAAGATTGTTTTGTTCAAATATGTAATACTGCAAAACTGGCTGGCCAATTTTTAAAACCCTGTAGCTTGTTGAAAGAAAATAGCTCATTATTTATATTAAAAAAGAAAATGGAGGAATTATCAGTTATCGGTCCTTAGAAGTAGGTATAAAACGGTAGTGTAAAATTAGTTAAGAAACTTTATATAGAAAACTTTTTGAGATAATTGCAGAAATTATTGTCAATAAAATTTCAATTAAACTTTTGTTTGACTTCAAATTGACTTTCAATTTTAAGTTTAATTGAAAGTGAACACAAAATTTCAAGTTTTTTCAAAATTGCAAACATTTTTTCGTTTGCTTTTTTACACTTAGGAAATTATGTTGGTAAAGACGACTGCAATTGTAGTCAAAAACAAATGAAATTTCATTTAAAAAAAGGACGACTTACATTTCATTAAATTCAACTAACATTGTCATTTGTTTTTTAATGTTCAAAAAATGACTAACAATTGTAGTAAAAATGAACCACATGGTAGTAAAAAATAAACCAAAAATTTTTTTTTGTATTTTTTTAAATAACAAAAAACAACTGTAAAAAATGAATGTAAAATCATAAAACAGTCATTTGATGTGAGTTGTTTTTTTAAATGAACTACAAGGTTAGTTAAAAATTTTATTTGTTCTACAAATGACTTACATTTACATTAAAAATAATGAAACTGTATTACAACCCAAACAACTACATATTTTTAAAGCAGAAGTTCCCTGAGTGTAGTTTTCAAGACATGGACATTTTAAATTTTATCACAATCATAAATCAAATACAAAAAAAAAGTTGTTCATTGTAATTTTATTACCCTTAGTTTTCCAAACACATGCTATGTTCCAAATAAATGTGCTTTCAGATCTGCGATGCAAGGTTTTTGAGAAAAACGCGATCTAAGAATTTAGCCTATCAAGTCGAAGTTTAGGTCCGGTATTGTCGCATTGGGGCGAGTTTTGACCACTGAATTTAACATTTATTAATGAGCTCTTTTAGTTTTCAAGAGATGGAAGTTTTAAATTTTATTTAGGCGATTTTTTTAATTTTTTTTTTAATTGTGTCAGTTTGAATAATTTTTTTGGCAAATTTTTTTTAATTGTAGCGTTTTTTTTTAAATCTGATTTTTTTTTTAAAATCTTGGCGCTTTTTTTTTAATTATTTAATACATTTTTTTACAGCTTTCTTTAGTTTAACCACGGTCTATCGGTCGCTCTCTTGCTAAAAGAATAATGCTCTTCGTTTTATTTTAGCAGATTTCAGAGCGTTAAAAATTAGTTTTTAATTTGTTAAATTTCTCTCAAGAACAATGAAAATTTTCTTAATTTTTTCAGTCTTCACTCATTGTGGAGCCCGTTACTAAAACTCTGTAATCTGCTCATATTTTTATTGGGTCATTGATGATAGCTGAATCTCTATTGTTATTCTTCCTCTATGGTTTAGGTCTTTTTTAAATTAATATTTTGGAAATCCACTTTTTTGAACTTTAAATTTTTAAATTTTATTTCAATTGCTTAAGCTATTCTAAAATTTTCCCCAAAATTGTGTTAGTCTACGTTAATTGATTTCTTCATTTTCAATTATTTTTTTTAAACAAAATCAACACTCAGAAAATTCTTCCTATTCATTAATGTGTTGCTTTCTTTGAAAAGGGGAAATATGAAGGGCTTCAAACATGGCAACACTGTAATTGCATTTGTTTAAGTTTTCTGGTTTATAGCCCCGATTTATTATTTTACTTCGGTGGGGTGAAGCGCTATGGAAACACCAAAGGAGGAGACTTCGATACCTATGAGGGATAGAAGAATCATACATATTCATTTTAAAAATTGATGTTGCCGTCACTGGGGATCGAACCTGCAACTATCTGTTTAACAGTCCAATGCGCTAATCATTTTTTTTTTTTAAATTTAACTTTAAAATAATTTTAAATTTCAATTTATATTCTATGAATTTTTACTGATTTTTAACTTCATTATCTTTTTTTTTGCATTTTAATTTTATTAATTTAAAAACAAATTTCTATTTCTATTTACTTTCTATTCTATTTATTTTATTATAACATTTTTTTAAAGCCATCTTGGTTTTTATTTATGTTGACGTTTTTATATTAAGGTAAAAATGCAATAAAATCAAACAAATTAGTTATTAGACCCCAAAGGACCTATGCCGTGACCGGTCAACAGAGGCATATATGTTTTAAATACAATTTAAAAAGTGTATGGCGAATTTTTTAATTAGTTATATCGATTTTTTTTTTAAATTTTGATGATTTTTTTAAATTTTGTCATTTTTTCTTTGTGGTCATTATGGGTTATAAAAACTGGACATTTTGTGTGAACCAAATTAATTTTCAATTAAAAATTCTATACATAGTATTAAACTTTTAATTCTAAGTGAGTTTGAAACAAATGTTTAATTAACATTATTTTTCGACAATAATTTGTTCTGTGTACTAGAAGACACATGTCACTTTTGGAATTGTAGTTTTACAATTTTCACAGAGGCATTGGATGGTGGGCATTGCACAGTGTCGTGATTTCTTATAACGAGTGGTCAAAAATAGAAGGAGTTATTATAAGGTGATAAAATTTGGCATACATGCTTTTATTGATAAAATATAATCAAACCTAAAATTTTATACTTTTATGTCCAAGGATTCGCGTTCTTCCCATATAGACTGAAATTAAAAATTTGACATAACGGAGAAAAAATAAATTATAATTCAATGAAATTTTATACATACATTAGTTTAAATATCTGTAATGATTCGTCCAAATTTCGTTCAATTCAGAGCAAGGATACGTCTACCTCGAAAATGTCCTTTTTCAAAAATGTAAAAATAAGAGCAAACAAATTTAATTTCCTTATTTAATTTGACACACAATCACTTATAATGGATTAAATGTGTAAGTATACACATTTTACTTTTTATTCAATGTGAAGCAAACTCTCGCAAACCTCCCATACATCCTTAAAAACATTTAAAATCTAAAAAATGTACCACAAATAAAAAAAAAACTAATTTAAGTTTTCAAACAAAAAATTTTATTTCTTTTATTTTGAAAAATTATTTATACAACTGAAAAATACTGTATTATCTGCTGCATTATTTTTTCGTAAACTCCAGTCACTGCTAAAAAATATCACGAATCTGTAATGATGTTGACACTAAAAAACATTTACAAAACACGTAAAAGCAATCAGAAGCAGCTAAAATTTGTATATGTTAAAATACATACTCATAGCAATAAAATATCAAAAAAAATTTTAAAACTGCTACCGAAAGCTTGTTTTTTTTTTTTAATTTACTACAAAAGTTAAAATCCTGACTTTATTAAAGAACTGTCATTTGGCTAACGGTATGTCGTGTATGATTAATATTTGTAAACAATAAGAGTGTTGCAATTAGAAATACATACCTGGTTTACAGATCTATTACAAATATATTAGCCGTTACAAAAACAGATTTGAATTTTAACTGAGGTTTTTCCCCTTAATCTAACATGTTGCATGCGAGGGAGGGTTCGAATCTGGACTTATGTTACTACTTTGAGGTGATACGGAAGGGATTCCGCGAAACCGTTAACCAGTCATGGAGGGACAGAATGGATTGCAGGGTGTCTAGGGCGTTATGGCCCGCATTGGACGCAGGGGCAACCAAGGTTCTTTTGGAACTGGACAGGGATGGTCTCAGGACACTTACGGGGTTCCTGACCGGTCATTGTTCTGTCAGGGCTTTCACAAGCAGATGGGTGCGAGGGCGTTGAGGAACTGGAGACAGTTGAGCATATAATATGCCACTGTCCGAGGTTGCAGGGTCTCAGACAGAAACGGCTAGGAGATAGATTTCACGACGAACTTGTGTGTGTCGCTGGATGCAATATAGTAGATTTGCTGAGATTTGTCAGGGAAATAGGACATCTGTTTCTTTTAAGGGGACGATAGGAGCTTGTTCTGATGAGTATCTATCCGTTTTTTCTAGATCTTTCTTTCTATCTATCTGTCAATCTATCTATCTGTCTATTCCTATATTTTCTTACCTTTTCACTGAAGGGATTCACAATGGACCGTATTGGTCTCCGAGTGGAGATGTGCCCTTGGGCACATAACCCTTCTTAACCTAACCTAACATGTTGCATGAAAAACTTAACTTTGACCTACAATAATTCAAAAACTACGCAAAACTTTTAGATAATATTTCACAGATGAACTAATAGAAGTGTTTTCTAAAAAAAACTAAAAAAAAAAAAAATTCCTACATCGACTTAAACCATTTTTGGCGAATTTCGTGACAGTGTGCGTTGTAGGCAACTATTGTTATAATTAAAAGGTAGTGTTGCTTTCCAATTATCTTTAGATATGACAATTTCTTTTAAATTTTCCAAAAGAAAAATCAATAAAAATTGTGTTATTGAAAAGTTTTAATTTCTTATAAGAATATAAAATTTCCCCACTTCTATAAACATGTATGAATGGTATGAGTTTTTTTTTTTTTTTTTTTTTTTTTTTTTTTTTTTTTTTTTGATATTAAGCTTAAAAACGTTAAAGAAAAGAATGAGAACAAAACAATTCTATGTATAGAAATTATAAATTAAATTAAAACATACTACTCTACTACTTACTTTAAATTCATTAAACATGGATGAATGAATTTTGAATGCATGAAGGAATGTTATTATTGAATGAATTGATAATATGTAAGAAGAATGTCTGAGGCGATATGTTTGCATGAATGAACTTTGGGTATGTATGTACTTTATGTTGTTTTCAACATTTATGTATATTTTTTGGTTTGTAAATTTTATAAATGTAAATAATTAAGTAATACTACATGTTCATACTATAAAATAATCATTTTAAAATCTGTTGCCTATTGCTTAAAATTTAAGAATGATTAATAAAACATTTCAAGCATTTAGTTTCTACACAACCACAACATTTTGGTATTATACTTGCAATGTTATTCGAGATTGAGAATTGTGAGAGTTCATAAAAAAAGCTATAAATTGCAAGTTAATGAAATTAATTTTACAAAAAAAAAAAAAAAAAAACAAAAAAGTTTTAGATATATAATATATATCTATATATATATTTATTTTGCTAATGAAAAAGGTTTATTATAAAAGTTTTAATTTAATTAAAATGGTCTGGAAATTTTTAATTTAAAAACAAAAATTTGATAGAAGTAAAATATCTTAACAGTAAATGGTCTAGTGTAATATATGTATAACACAACTCAACGGTCAACAAAACTTGACTTTTAAACATATCGCACCGCACCAGTCCCTCTACAGGGGGTCAATTCAAAATTAACAAATTTTCAGTAGAGGCAAAAAACGGGGGTTTTTGATTTAATACTATTCATATACCACAAAGAGGGATACAACTGTATTTTTTTTGGCGCAAGAGTAGAGAAAATTATGTAAGATTTTTACAGTGGGTAGTATATACACTATACTAGGGCGGGTCGATTTGTAGGGAGGCAAAAAAAAAATCGCTCAACGTACAAGGAAAATCGTATTCTAGGGATCAAAATAAGAAACTTTGTCGAAGGAACCATACCTCTAAAACGATTTCTGATGTCCCGACTTTTGACCCGTAAGGTCAAATTTTGAAAAAGCCACCTTTGATATTTCAGAAAGTATGAGGAATCTCTCCAAGATTATGGAAGCTACTTCTTCTCCGGGAGATGCACTAGCAGATTAATGCATAAATCATCATTATTGGTGACCGTTAAGGGGTTAAAATTTAAGTTGAAAGAGGGCCTTTTTAGCAGTGTTTTTATAGCAAAATTTACAAATCTCGGGATAGAGATATTTCAGAAAGTAGGAGGACTCTTTCCAAGATTAATGTCTCTATTTCTTCTCCGGAAGACACTCTAGCAGATGAATATATAAGTTATATTCGATTGGGGCACTCTAAATGGGTCAGAGTGGGATTTTTCAAAATTTCACCTTACGGGTCAAAAGTTGGGACATCAGAATTCGTTTTAGAAGTATGGTTCCTTCGGCAAAGTTTCTTATTTTGATCCCTAGAATACGATTTTCCCTGTACGTTGAGCGATTTTTAAATCGACCCGCCCTAGTATATACCCTATGGGGAATGAGGAGTCAATTGACCTAAAAGTGACTGGTTAAAGAAGGACTTATCACAGGACTGGTATAATTTAATACTGAAGTGGGTTAAGCAGTGTCAATTGTCCTAAAATTACCATTCTTGTAAAAAATTAAAATTGAAAATTTTGAGTTGACTCCCTTAAGAGGAACCGGTGCGATATTCTTTTCTATACCTTTATCTATACCTTTCTAAATACAAGACCGGCAAAATTTTTTTTTTCATTTTTAGTTTTTGAAATATAGCGGTTTTTATATTTACATCATTTGCCCCATTTGGTCGTATATTTTTGCTCAGTTTTTCGTAATTGAATAGCAAAATCATGACATTTTTTTATGAATATAAATCTACAAAAATTTATATTCAATTTGAGTATAATCATGTCGGAGTTTTTATCAGGATTTTTACTGGCATTGCAAGGATGGTGAAAATTGTCGTTTTTTTAGTTGTAGCCATACACTCACCAGAACTTTTCCATGAAAGTTCAGTAGTTATTGAAAAAGTTATTAATTAAAGTTGCTTCAGTTGAATATTTAGTTAAAATACCAAATAAATACATTTTCTAACATTTCTTTCTGTTATTTTATAAACAAAATAAACAAACAAACGGACTTTCAGTATTAGTTAAAATATTTAGAAGGTTGTTTTATAGTATTGGGTATTGAAATAAACGAAAAAATCTCTTGTTTTCACAGGTTTTGTCAATTAATTTTTTAACATTTGAAAATAAACTAAAAAATACAATTGTTTTAAACGAAAAGAAAGAAGTAATTTTTTTTAACTGACTTTCAATTAATTTAATGTGTATATTCAGTAGTCTTTACTGAAATAATACTGTGAGTGTATAAATTGTATGTTTCCGAGTAAAAACGTTCTTATACAATCATATCTTGTTTAATAAAATATTATAAAAAAACATATAGATTTATATAGCTTAATATGGATTTATGTGATGGCGCATATATATTGATATACATATTGATATGGTCCCATACACATTAATATCTAAATATATATCGATTGATATTACCGTAGATGTGGCATATATTACTACACATGTTAAATATATATTAATTAGCATGAGTTCATATATAATTTTATATCGCTTAATATAATGGTACGTATAATAACATATGGTATTATATTCAAATTTTGTTGATATCGAATCTGAAGTGTTGAATTTAAAATCTGAAGTGTTGAAAAGTTAATGTGCGCGAATTTTTTGTTATTTTTTTTTTTTCTATTTATTAGATTTCAAATGCTAAATCATGCTTTTTTATGCATTTTTGTGCCTATATTTTTTAATTCGTAGTACCTTTCTAAAATTTGTTCAAAAATGTAAAATATGTTAACACATTTATATTTTGATTGAAGCAAAATTATTTTTACATTTGCAAAATTTTTCTGACCCAAAAAAATGTTCTTATAGGAAAACTAATGACTTAGTCCACATTTTTTTTGTTATCTATGTTCTAAATTGCTTGATTTTTACAAAAACAAAAATGCTAATATAAATGCATATTTTTTAAGTTTTTTATGTTCATAAGTTTCAGTGCCATAATATCACTTACACATTTATTATTGATAAAATTGAATATATACATAAGTTTAATAGATTTTTAAGTCATGTGAAATGCCTTTTGATCCCATTATTTGGTGTATTATTCTTAAATCATGCAATTATGTAGTAATCATCATGAATCCGTATGAACACTTAAGCGTATGAGTGTTATTAATATGAATCTATTAAATATTAATCATACGCATGTGGGACTTTTTAACAATAAAGTTTTAAGAAATTTCAAGCTAAATTTTGTTTAAACTTCTTATGATGAACTTTAAATAAAAGAGGTCAAATATGAAAAATTTATTGAAAATCCTAATCCATATAAATGCTTTATGTTTTATGATTTAACATTAATTGCTTATGGCTTTAATTTCTAAGTAGCCACAATGAATTTAATTAAACTATTTGATTTTAACAATAAACTGTTTGAATAATAGGGTAATAACTTTTGTTCTGTTTTTTTGAAATTACTTAAATTTACCTATTCTGTCCGTATAGTTAATACAAAATTATAAAGAAACGCAATTTTTTTTGGCGGTTGCAAAAAAGTTCTCGCATAAACCTTTTTGAAGGTAGATACATTTTTTTGTGTTATTAAACTTTAAATTAACATTTCGGTAAAATTTTTAAGGAATACGATTATAACGATGCCTATCAATCTTAAAGGACACAAACATTTCGAAATTCGACGTGTTTCTCGGGTTTTGTGAACAAATATTTTTGCGTAATTTTCAGTGGAAATCAAGAAAATTTAAAATAAATTAAAGTTTTATATTTGAAATGCTGAAAATTTGCAATTGATGTTGAATATTTTTATTTGTAATTAAAGAACTTATAAACTAATTAAAGATTTCTTTTAAATTTTTAAATGATAGTGCGAACGTAAGAATTACGCAAGAGTTACGTTTAACTTAAGAATTACGTAAGAATTACGTTTAACTTAACACTCAAGCCGGTCTGAGCTTTTTTGCAAAGCAATTTATACCACTTTTTGGCACGAAAAATAAACAATATGTTCTTCTACCAAAATTTTGCGATATGGGTCAAAATAGTTTTAGAGCGAATCTCAAAAGCTAATCCATAAACATTAATAAATTTAATTATAAGTTATTCGTCTTACCCAGATATTACACTTTCCAAAAATTTCACTTTTTGTGTTTATACTTAAGATATGGCGATTTTAGTTTCTCGAAAAAGGCGAAATCGAGCGAAAACGCACTTCAACATATATTGATTAAAATTAACATATACTGATTAAACTATGCTGATTAAACAAATACAACTTAATATAATCTTTCTGCTAAATTTTATAAAAATCCGTGCACATGTTTTCAAGTTAAGACGATGTCCTTTACAGGTATCCCTTTAGAATACTGAACGTCCTTGGACCAAAAGTTGAGCTTTTTTCTTAAAAGTTTTAGCTTCAATTTTAATTTGTGTTCAGCATCGACGGTTTTTTTTTATTGTTTAACTGTTTTTAATTGAAAGATGTAGTTGACCAACATTTTACAAATATATTTTCAAAAATATGGTCGGGTCAGCATTACCAAACTTTTGAGACCAATTTTGTACAAAAATTAAAAAGGAAAATACAGGTAGCGAACTGGTCTCTAGTTTTTTTTTTTTATTTTCCCATAATCAACTGGATAATACGGGCGCTACGAAATAACCCCCAATGAAATAACCCCCAACGGCCAAAAATGAAATAAACCCCAAAAAAAAATGTGTAAAATTGTTTGGGGGTTTTTTCATTTTTTTGGGGATTATTTCATCTTACGGTTTGGAGATTATTTCATTATGAAGCAACCCCCAATGAAATAAAGCCCAAAATTTAAATTCTTTGGAGATTATTTCATATGCAATTATTTTGGGGGTTATTTCATATTTTTTGGGGGATATTTCATTTTGCTAAAAGTGAAATTTTTTTAGTACATATTTGTTAGCTTTTCTGCGTGGCGGCCTGCGGCCGCTCTTAGGGGTTTTCTCCTCCATGGGACGCGGCAGGTGGCTTCGCTGAATAAAGTTTCCCTGCGCGCGTCACACTAGGGAAGATAATGAGACGCGCGCAGGAAAACTGTATTCAGCGAAGCCACCTGCCGCGTCCTATGGAGGAGAAAACCCCTAAGATCGGCCGCAGGCCGCCACGCAGAAAAACTGAACAGTGTAACAAAAGAATCAAAAATATGAAAACAAAAAATAAAAAAAATTTGGGACATATTTCATTTCTTTGGAGCTTATTTCATTGGGGGTTATTTCATTTCTTCCTTTGGGAGTTATTTCATTACGAAACAACCCCCAAATTTTGGGTGTTATTTCATTTTCACATTTGAGGAATATTTAATTTCTTTTGGGTATTATTTCATTTTTTTTTGTTGGGACTTATTTCATTTTTTTTGGGATTTATTTCATTGGGGGTTATTTCATTTTGTCGTTTGGGTGTTACTTCATTGGGGGTTATTTCGTAGCGCCGATAATACGCATCGTTTCGGATCTAATTATACAGACAATAATATACAATTATATCGGATAAAAATCCGGATACAAACATATTTGGTTTTTATACAATTATCGGACCATAATTCGGATAAAATTGTACTGGACATTTATTTAATTCCATCGGATTAGATCTAAGCCCATTCAATTAGATACAATTATATGGGCATATAATTTCGGATAAAATTTAATAAGATTACATATAGTATCACATATAAATCGATATGACTACATACTTTACTTAATTACAAGTAATAAAATGAATTTTATCAAAATTGAACTATAAAAGGTCATATAAAATGTATTGAAAATTCAAGGAAATATAATAAATTTCCACATCGATTTTCTGGGAAAATTATATTTTTAACCTTTATCAAAATTATAGTTTTACTATAAATATTATACTAAGCTGATTATTTACCAGGTAAATTACCATTAAATGCTGTATATCGTATTACATGAAGTATTACGAAATATGTAAAATATGTATATGTATGTACCCAGAATCCATGACCTTTTAAACTAATTTTCTTTTCAACACATTTATCATTTGTTTGTAGATTCTTCGAAAAAAGGTAGGAACAAGGTAAGAAAGAAAAAGGTCATTTAATCTTTTGTGTAGGAAAATTGAAAAACGGAAATCAATAGGAAACTTAACTTTTAATGTACGAAAAATTGATAAGAAGACCTTGTATTATTTTTAACAAAAAACTTTAAGTTGTAAAATCAATTAGTAAATTTATGAAAAACTTTTTCTTATTTTACATTTCAATTGATTTATTCGAAGAAAGATATCTTCAGAGTCACTTCAATTATTTGTATAATTCAAAGATAAAAGTTTCATATTTTGTGGTAGTTTGATTTTTATTTTTATTTATATTCTATTCTTATCTTCATCATCTTTTATATCCATCTGTAGATATAATTGTATAATAAGCCGGTGCCCGAGTAAAAACGTTTTTATACAATCATATCTTGTTTAATATAATCTTATAAAAAAAAAACATTTAGATTTATACAGCTTAATATGGATTTATGTGATGGCGCATATGATTATATATAAATTTATCTTGGATTTGCTTTTCGGAAAATTTTTGATATGGTTCCATACACATTAATATCTAAATATATATCGATTGATATTACCGTGGATTAGGTTGTCCCAAAAACGCTTTTGTTCAAATTTTGCCAATATATTATGATCGACACACTCTTTCATAATTTTAGGTACCTTAGCTTGTACTACCGTAGATGTGGCATATATTACTACATATGGCATATAATAATTAGCATCAGTTCATATATAATTTTATATCGCTTAATATAATGGTACGTATAATAACATATGGTATTATATTCAAATTTTGTTTAAATCGAATCTGAAGTGTTGACTTTTGAAAAAATTTAAAGTGCGGTAATATTTATTGTTATTTTTGTTTTTTTTTCTTTGGTATTTTAAATGTTAAATCATGTTTCTAGACGAGAACAAGAAATTCTCATTGAGTTTGTGGTTTAACCTAACCAATGTCTCTAGATATTACAAAAACATTTTCCCCTGACGATTTCCTTTGGCAATAATGAAATCCGGATAGGCCCCAGCCTATGACAAATTATTTTTTAAAATTTCTTCAATAAGTTTTTGGAATAAGTTTTGAATTTTGCATTAGAGCTGTAAAAACTATAATATTCAAATTATGGCTTTAAAAATTAAATGAAATCTATAAATAATATATAACTTTTTCTATTGCAAATTAAAAATTTGAGTATCAATAGCAAATTTTCTGCATTTCAAATAGAAAACTTTAATTTATTTCAAGATTTCTTGATTTCAACTGAAATGGTACATAAAGATAACAAAACTCGTTTGTACACCCAGAAAACAGTTTCAGTTGTGGCCACCGATTTTGTTTTGCCAATCGAATTCTGGCAGTTACGACAAATATCTTTATTTAAAATTATAATTTTAGTCGTAAAAGCTAATATGCAGGTGCCTTGCCCAATATTACATTCCAAATAAATATTATTACGTTCCACAAAATTTTATTGAAATTAAAAAACTTTTTTAATTTTTCTGGTATTGAACAGTGGCTATCAGATGAATAGTCCTCTGACCCATTGATTGTACCACAATCACTTTTAATTTCCTTATCTGCTATTTAAACATTTGAATATTTTATATATATATTATATATATATATATTATAATATATTATTTTATTTTAATTAAACTAAACTTTTTGTGCTTGTGTTTTTCGAGATTTGAATTCGAAATTCCGGAGTACAAGGCAAATTCTCTACTCACTATACGACAATCACTTATAAATTTTGAGTGTTAAATTTGAATTTAAATAGTTTGTTAGAAAAATAAACATTAGTTTAATTTCGTTTACCAATCATTAGTTGCTTATATAAACAATGTGATTACCAATTGCGAATACTAACCACTTTTGATTATCGACAATTTAAAAATAAAAAAATTCTTGTATTACACAAAATAAATGATTGCTTCTACCGTAGTTTTATTTGAAAAGTTGATTGGAAATAATAATAATTGGATAACTGGATTGTGTTTAGTTGCTTTTCGCTCTTTTTAATTTCCAGTAAAGTATTTTTGCTTTATCAATCGATTATTCGTAGTTCCACATAAAATATCATCCAAGCAAATACATTTTTGTATGGTTTCGATCGAATTCCAACCAATCCGTTTTCTGGGTGTATTTTGAAACCTACAATAAATTATTTGTTTATCTCAGTTTTCCCATATTTACAACTTATATGTGAATCCCTTATATTAATGTTTATAAAATTGAAAGAAACCATACGATATTTATATTTATTATTCTAAATATAAACCATCGAATTATACTAAAATAGATATAGTAACATCCCTATGGGGAATGAGGAGTCAATTGACCTAAAAGTGACTGTTTAAAGAAGGACTTATCACAGGACTGGTATAATTTAATACTGAAGTGGATTAAGCAGTGTCAATTGTCCTAAAATTACCAATCCTGTGACTGGTAAAGGTAGGACATACCACCTAACCAGAATGCTTATTAACAAGAAAAAGCCAATTGGCCAGAATTTTACCCATTGGAAGCAGTTTAGTTTTCGTTTATTTTGAACGACATGGCCCTATTGCGACAGTCTTGTGGTATGCACATCTTTAGTTAGTCCTGTGGCATACCACTATGTGGTTTAAAGCAGGACAAACGACCCATCCTATGACAAGCCAATGTTAAAGTTGCCAGTTCTTTACATAGGGTAGGGTTTAGCAGAGGACCGGTCTCTGGCACGAAGGGGCCGATCCTGTAGCACACGCAGAACCGGTCCCATTCCCCATCGGGATATAATTTTATAAAATTGGGTAAGAACAAAATGCGGACAAAACTGTATAAAATCACTTCTAATAATGCAACTAGATGTATTTTGATACAATTTAATCGGACCACTTGTCAGATATAGTTTTATATAATTAACACATTAAATGGGATAAAAATATACAAAGATTCATCAGGTTTTTTTTAATCGGGTCCCTTTAAGTTTTACTTTTGCCAACAAATTTAAATACAACAACATATATAAATAAAAATTATACAAAAGTAAATAGCAATAAATATAAAATGTTATTACTTAATATACACACACAGACAGATTTACACACACACATAGAATCTAAAATCTCTGCTAGTTTGTTGTTTGTTGAGATGACACATAAAAAAATTAAATAAAAAATACACATGCAACAGCAACAATTGTACATATACATACATAGTACATAAATATGTAAGCCAGATATTAAAATAACATAGACATAAATAATAGGGTCGCACTTATTTTTTTCAACTTTTTAGATTTTTATGGAGTAATGAAATATTTTATAAAAATTCTTTTAAATTGCTTCTTATTAAGAAATGATGTTGCCTTTTGAGTACGTATATGTTGAATTACAAAAGATTTCAAATTCTAAATATGTTGTGTTAAAAAAATCAGTTGCTAGTATTCCTAGAATATTATATTCTTCCAATACAGGCGTGAATCCAGGGCGGCGAGGGAAAGAGGACAACCCCCATCCCCAAACAAACTTGATTACAGATGAAAGTTTTGGCATTTTCAAACATAAATTAACATATAGATCACTTTAGCAAACACTCCCTTATAGAAAACCAGACATTTTTACGAAAACCCATGAATAGATTTCAAAGTTTTGTGGTAATGTGCAACAAAATATTTGAATTGTTGGTGTTTTTTTTATGTTAAACATATTCAATGTGCGGCCCAAAGAGATGGCGTCTGTTAATTTCTTATATTTTTTTGGTACTCTTTGGAATTTTGAAACGTAGTGATAATGGATGTTCAAAAGCCTGCCCAAACCGCTGCAGCTAGGAGCTTGAAATTCAGCGTGTCGGTGCCCCAACACGTTTAGATATCTGCTAAGACGGTACTTTTGCAAAATTCCCACGGGAACGGGATACGGTTCCTCCTTTATATTTAAAATTTTAAATCCATGCATAGGTTATATTATCGCACCTTTAGAAATGTGTTATACATTCAATTAAAAAGCATAGTTCATACTATTTGAAAGTTACTAAAAAGTAGCGTCATTGTTCTATATTTTGTATTTTTTTGCAAAAAGTTTATCACCAACAAAAAGTTTTTTGGAAATATTTCCGTAGCAGTTGCTAACTTTGAAATGCTAAGACTATGTTTGCGATCTACGTCGCAAAGTTTTTAAGAAATAAATAGTCACATTCTCGACGCATTACATTTTTATAATTTTGTTGCGATCTACGTCGCAAAGTTTTTAAGAAATAAATAGTCACATTCTCGACGCATTACATTTTTATAATTATGTTGATCTGTGTAATTTATAGAACAGAACACAGAGAGTTTTCTTGTAAAATTGTTCTAGCGTTATTTAAGAAATTTTTAAGCCATTTTTCCTTCCAATTTAGTCATTTATGATACCCAAGTGCTGTCAACACTGCTCCATAGTGAGTTAAACCTTTTAAGACTTTTACTTGAACTTTTCATAACGACTTCCTTTAATTTTATTTTATAACATCTAATAGGTATTTCTGACATGTCACAAATTAAAAAAAAAGCGTCTGATTAAAACCTTAAAACCTTAAATTATTAAATTTAGCTTCCTTCTGAATTTAACTTTTCAAATAATAATAAATACCACCTTACTACACAGATAAAAAATTTGATCAAATAATAAAAAAAATACTAAAAATATAAAATCTGACAGCGTCAAATGAAGAAATAAATGATGATAAACTAAGATTATAATAATAAGATGAAATTAATTTCATTAATTATATGCTACGAAGTATAAAATCTAACATTCATACAAATATAATGTTAATACCAACATTTGTTTAAAGGTACATACACATGCACTTACTTGCAAATGTTGTATATGAGTCATTCCATGTCAAACTTAACAATGTTTTACATAACGATTTTTATTTGCTTTGAAATTTAGCAGACGTATTCTTATTTCTAAAGTAGTTGACACGTGTTTTTGACAAAACAGAAAATTTGTTTGTTTAGAGTTAAAAAGTTCAAAAAAAAAACAAATGTATTAAAAAATTAAAAAAAAAAACGTGAAAAATGTCCTTACATGTCAATGTATAAATTGATGTATTTTAAAAACAAGCATCCGATTTTAATGTTTTTTTTTACCACTGTTGATCTCACATAAAAAAAATGTATCAGCGTCTACTACGGTGATCGAGTCGGTTTTTAAAAACCGGTTTCAACCGGTTTTTTTAATGTGTTGATGATTTCGGTTTTTTAAAAAAGTGTGATTTTCGAATATCAAAAAAACCTCTTTTTTTATGTCGAATAATCGGTTTTTTAAAATATTCTTTTTTAGTTTCAATATATTAGAAACCGTAAATTTATAAAATTCATTATTAAAACCGAATGCCTTAAAAATTGACTTAAAAATCTGTTTTTTTAAAATAGTGGTTCATGCAAGAGAGCTCCTTTTTACTTAAAAATTACTCATATACAGGACTTTAAACATTTCCATAACCTCAAAAATAGTTATTTTTGTGGCATTTTTTTAATTTTTTTAGTGCTATGATTCTGTAGTTTCATAAATATTTGGCTATATTAACAAATACAAATAATAAAATATTTAAGTTCTTTTAAACAAAAACCCGGGTAAAAAAAGCTACATCTAGTCATATATAATATGATTAAGTAATATATGACTTTGAATGATGCCACATTACGGCTAATATCAATATATAAAAATACATGTGATAATTTTTATTGAGATAATTTTTTATACGGTCTCCAAATCTTAATCCAGCATAAGCCATACAATAATATTCCAAATATATGTAGTGATCGATATGATTATATATGGTCCCTTGCTAAGTCTTAAACTATATGTGATACATTATATATAATCCCATACATATTTTGGTAAAGTTCAATAACAAATTAAGTTATCTGCAAGTTAAGACTTCACTCACATATAACCATAATAATTTTTTAATAAAATCATTTCCAAGTGATTTATTTTATATAATTTCAAATAAAAAAATGTGTACATTTTATAAGACAATACTACTAAATTATATATTTTTGAAACAATAATTATGTTCTTGATAATTTTTAATCATTTCATTGTTTCATTTAAAAAAATGTTGGACTTTAAAATTGTTGATTTATATAAATTTTAGTTTTCAACTAAAATACTTTTAAGCACAACTTCAAGTTACAAAAAGCACAAATGCTGTCGCCTAAAATTTTATAAAATCAGATTAATTTATATCTAATTAGATATAATTTAATGTACCGGATATGGACAAATAACATTTTATCAAGTTATATCTAATTTGATATATTTAGATATAAGTAGATAAACCATTTTTGAATCAAGTTTTATGTGCTTTTATATGGGAACTTATCAAATGAGATATGATTTTATTAGACTCCATATTAAAATTTTTACCCGGGAAGCACATCTTTTTGTTTTCCTTGGCATTTAAAAAAAAATTGGTTTATTAAAATTTTTTTCTTCAAAATATGTTTTATTTGAGTTCTTTTCAATAATGAGCGGCTTTTAATAAATTGTTTTGAATGTAAAAAGTGTATCTCATGCAACAACTTCGGTGCGCTCATAAGTAAAATTTTTAAATGATTTATAAAAATTATGTTTTTTTGAAAACCAGCGAAAATTTTTCTCAAGCTGATTAATAATAATTTTTTAAATAAAAAACTAATATTATTCATTAATTTAATTTGTTTAGAATAATCTAAAACGGGCTTTCAAGGTCACTTCAAAACATAAAATAAAAGACTATTTATTTCATTTTTAAACTATCCGACGTTTCGCTGGGGAATTTTTCCAGCATCTTCAGGGATGAATTTTTATTTCAATAAATAATCTTTAGTCAATTTGCACATTAAAATTTTCAAATTATTAAACGGATTTACAATACGTTGACATCACGACATAAAACACGAATTAATTTAAAAAATAATTGCAAAAATAAATAAAATTAAATATCACAGTTGAAAAATTTTACTTAAGCTACGTATCACAGTTTGAGGTTTAACTAGAAACTAAATAAATAACAAAATTATAATTCTGAGTAAATTTGCATAATTTTAAGAAACCGGTTAACCCGGTTTTTTCAAATACCAGAAACCAAAACAGCTTTTTTTTTAAATTTCAACTATTCGGAAAAACCCAAAACCCTAGCGTTGACACACACTTCTACCAAATAAACCCTGAAATGTTCAGATTGGGAAGGCGATAGATATTTTTTAAAGAATTTTTTACCAAAAAAAAAAAAAAAACACAAAAATTTGTATTTTTTTACTTTGCTTGTTGAAAACAATTTGTAAATGTTTTTAATATTTTCAAGTATTTTTCAAGTATTTTACAATATTTTACATGCAAATTAAACACTTTTGTGGTATTTTTTGTAAAAAATTCTTAAAAAATAGAACCCACAGATAGTAGAAATGTCTGGAGACTTTGATTTATTATTTTTTATTTTCAAAAATGTGGTAAGAATACGAACAAAAGTTAAAAACTAAAAAAAACTTAAAAAAATGTCGTCATATATATTTAAATACATTTAGAAAAATGCCATCATTAAAATAAGCCATCATCAATTTTAATCGGCCCACCGGTTCTTAAATTACATCAATTTAAATATCGACATGTTGGCACATTTTACGTTTTTTTTTTTTAATTTTAAACTCAAATAACTCCTTTAAAAAAACTTTTAATTTTTTTCCATAAATACATGTCAAATATTTTTGAATTAAGAATACGTTTGGCAAATTTCAAAGCAAACAAAAATCATGATGTAAAATAACGTTCGGTTTGATATGTAATGACTCGTATATAACCGTATACTTTAGTATTTATCACTATGTTTGTGTACGTGTGTTTGTAATTAAATATACATCCTGAGTAAATATATATTTAACAACCGTTAAGTATGTCTAATTTTATTTGTTGTTTTTTCTCTTATTTTGTTGTTGTTTTGAATGTTGTTAAGTAAATTACATTTAAACACAACGCGACCCGACACGACACGACACGACACAACAAAAACAAATTATTATTAATGACCTAAAAAACATTCTAATTTAATTATAACAATACACTCATAATTCATGCAAAACATGTCTTAGTTGATATTTATTGATAAATATTAACATATTTATAAGGATATCTCTTAAAAAACGATTTGTAGATTTTCCTTCATTCAACTCCACCAGTTTTATTGCAAATGATTACAAATTTAAGAATTTTAAATTTTAATTCCCAAAATTCGAAATTTTGAAAAATAACATTTTTTATTTAATTTATTCGAAACTATTCAGATACAGTCATCGTAATTTAAATAGATGCACAAACATTTTATGAATGTTTGATATAATATACCACCATATTATATTTTTGACATTTTTATATAAAAGTAATCATTGGAAGGGTAAGTTTACACAATAAATGATATTATAGTAGTAAATCTTATTTAACGTCACTTTTTCTACACTCAGATTTCTTCTGCTGTAAATAGTTGTAATTGTTTGAGTTGTAATACAGTATCTTTATGTTTAAGTGAAAAAAACAGTCATTTGTAGAAGACATTTTATTTTTGCCTACATTTGTAGTTCATTAAAAAAAAAAAACAAACCACATCAAACTACTGTATTATGATTTTACATTCATTTTACAGTTTTTTTGTATTCACAAAAAAAAAAAATAAAACAATTAATAGTTTTTTTTTACTACATATATGGTTTATTTTTACTGCAATTGTGGTTAATTTTTTGAATATGTTAGTTGAATTTACTGAAATGTAAGTCGTTCCTTTTTTCAAGAGAAATTTCATTTCTTTTCAACTACATTTGCAGTCTTTGGTCTTTACCTACATAGTATTCTAAGTGTAGCAAAACATCAGATTTAGAGCGAAATTTAAATAGACGAATTTTTTAATTTTTAATGACTTTGTCAAAGATGTTGGAACAAAATTAATAAAATTGGAGCATTTTTTAAGTATAGTAAATTCTGGAAAATATGAATTTTTTTTCAAGATTCCACCATAACTGTGGAATTAGCAAGCAGTAAACCAAATTTTACACCACATATGTTCTCACACTAAAAATATTGTTACTAAAGTATAGTTTAACTGAGGAATGTCATACAAAACAAATATTTGTGAGCCTTTACTACAGAGATATGCACAAAAAAGTTGGATGAAACCAATTGAATAGCAATGGAAATGGCGTAACATGCTAAATGCTAATTATCGAGTTGAACTTTATAGTTTATAGCTCATTTCGTTCATTTTTATTTATTGAACTAGTTCGTTCTTTTAGTTTATACTATAATTTTGTTTTGTATTTATTCGCAAGATTTTATTGTTCAATGGTTTGTTTGACAGCTCTTCACAATATAAAAAAAAAAAACAGTACAAAAAAAAAAAAAAATGGTTAAAACTGAAATAGATCAATTTTAACCGTTCATTTTTGATCAAACACAAAAATTTGTATGGTCTTCGAATTTCAAAGTTAGATACAGTTTCAAATATATATACAAATATTTGCAAAAAACTTTTTGTAGAAAATTAAAATTATTTGATAAACTTTTTGAAAGTAATAATGATACTTTTTTACAACATGCAAATATTACGAAATATGCCTTTGAGTTTGATATATTACATTTCTAAAGATGCGATAATATTCCCTATGCATGTATTTAAATTTGAAATTTCTCATTTTTGACGATTTCGCTAATAAAAAATCTACAACAACAAGAAGATTCAACATTTTAATATGCACCTTTAAAAAACATCACGGGTTTGATATAGTTTTATGCCTTGAAAATGTGGAGTCTGTGACAAATTCTAACCAATAAAATTCAGATAAAAACATTTAAGTATTTTAAACACATATTTTTCATTCAATACCAATCAAGTTCTAGCTAATTGAAGTGCGTTTTCCTAAAAAAATAATGATTTTAAATTATGCATGTTAAAAATGTATTTGTTATATTTTCTCCATCGTAAATTCATACATAATAAATTTAAATAAAAAATATATAAAAATTGGTTTTCAGATTGAACATTACGGAACTTTTTACATATTATTTTTGAGGTTTTCGATAAGTGGAATATAAATTAACATCATGTGCTAAAATTCTGCAAATTCGTTTAAGGGATTTTTTAATAAATTTACAAAAAATAAAAATAATAAAAAGTTTTCACTTTAATTGAAATAATATCCTACATCCTTCAGCCAATCGCAATTAATTGATGGGGTTTTAAATGCTCAAAGTCCATACTTGAAAACCATATTAAAAGTTTAGAAATGTTGAGGTTAAGAAGAAGAATAAACGTTTTTCTCTAAAAATTATAAACACTATTAATTTTTAAATCAGACTAGACTAGTTTCTGCCTTTTTGTGGACAGGCTCATCAATGATTTTCCATTTAAATTGCATTATTATTTGTGTCTTATAATTGTCAGATTGTCTCTTTATGATAAAATTTTTCAACAACCTGCGGCTGCAAGAATCAAACCTGTGCTCATCTTACATTACAAACGTAATAATACCAAGTCATGACCGTTTAGCAATCACACCCAAGTATGGCCTCGAATCTAATGCAGCTAAATTGCAGTTTTCTATCCTATTAGCTTTTTCTGTTATTGTATATTATACTCAGAAGTGTCAACACTAACAACACAAATATTCTACTTTTAAATTTTTGTTTAATTATCTAATCTCTTCCGTCTCTATTTCACAATGTTACCAGATTGACGTATGGTTTTTACGTTCAGGGTTGACAACTTTTGCGTTTTAAGTTGAGACGTCGCGACAGGGGAAATTTTATTATGTATTTAAGTACAGTTAAAAGTTTTTCGTAGTTTCCCAGCAAAACCACACATTACCAAATCATGGGTAAAGTAATGTATCGCCATAGGGCTTCATGCATTACTTTACACGTTACTTCACTGATGAATTTTACAGGCGATGAGCCTCAAAGTAACTCATTACCTTGTAAGGGGTAAAGTAACTGGTTACTTATATGGTTACATGGTGGGAAAAAGTAATGTGTCTATAAAGAGATTTTCATAAAAAAAAATGCATAAAAATTTTTTTTTACACATATTTTTTTTAAATTAAATAAATAACTTTTTTTTTATTACATAAATAACTTGGTCATGCTGGGATTCGAACCTGGGGTCTCTGGTATTTAACAATTAGTTAGGCGAGAACTCTACCAACTGAGCTATCGATACATACAATATTTTATTGCTTAAAATGTAGATGAGTTGTTGTGCTTCGTGTTTTCCTTCGTGATATGAAAAATATACACCTTACCATTATGCTTACAAACAATCACAAAGATATCTGTCTATAAATAGATTTTCAAAAATATATATTAATAATTACTTTACGTTTATAATTCATGCATTATGTAATTGATGATCGGTAAGTCATTATTTTATGTTTTGAAGTAATGTAAAATGTAATGAGGTCTCATTACATGGTAATCCATGAGTGTTCAATTATCGGTAACTCATTACTTCTTGTTGGAAAATAATGATACAGGTAAGGAGTACACATTACAAGGTAATGCATTACTTTATCGCACCCATTTTGCTGGGTTATTCAGGTATATGAATTAATAAAAAATTTTAAAGAAAAAACTTGATTTTTGGTAAAAGTAAAAATTTGCAAATATTTCAAAAACCGGAGCTAATATTAAAATTTCTTGTTCACATTCGTGACCTACGTAATAAAATCTATCCGAATTGATAAGTCGCATATGCGATGCAATTTTAGTGTTTAACTGTGTTATTTAAGGTATTTTGGTTCTTTGATTGCAAATGAATGATAACACAAGGCAACAATTTTGAAAAAATTTTAGGGGCTTTGAAAACCACTATACAATTTTGATGTATTGTGGTCCCAGTAGTACAAATATGGTTCAATTTTGAAATTCTATGGAGAGGTTTTTTTTTAAAAAATTTTTAATTAAAATTATAAATTTTTTTAGACGTGTCTCCACATAATTAATGATAACTAAAAAAAAATTAGTCCGATATTATTCAAATAAATTTAGAAAAACTGAAATTTACATAGCCTTTAATCCGTTAATATATTGCGTTTCAATCGGCTCAGTAGTTTTGGAGTTATAATAAAAAATTGAGGGAAAAAATATTTTTATTACGTGAAAATAGCAAATTTTTTTGGTTAAAAAAAATCATAAAAAATCGAAAACGGCAAAAATCGTTCAGATTTATTGCTTTATCGCAAAGCCACATGTAATAGGAACAAAATGAGATATCGATCATAAAAATCGATTGATTTTTTTCGAATTTATTCACAATTAAGTGAATTCGCTCATTTTCACCAAATTTTAGTTTTTTGTCTGATATACATAAAATTGAGTAGTTAATGTTCTTCTTTCGATTGATTGAATTTTGAAAACATTTTCCCTATGCTATGTACAAATTTTCACATCAAAAATGCATTACATAGTAACATTCGTGTATTTTTTGGCAAAACCCTACCTAGAATATACTGATTCTATTCTTCGGAAAGACATTTGTGTTGGATGAGCTTAAATGTAAATAAATAAATAAATTAAATAGTAGAAAATTTATATTTTATTATTCACATTTATTATAATAAATAAAACAAGAAAATAAATAAATAAATATGTATTATAAACTACAAACTCTGAAATTTTCTTTTAGTCGATTTTCTACTATTGTTGAATAACGAAGTGTTACTCTGAATACTCCAGCAAAAATCAGCCATCATGTGTGCATCCCAGCGACCCTGGTATCGTTCCTCCATTGTCCGGATATCTTGGTGGAATCGTTCGCCCTGTTCTTCACTCAAGTCTCCTAGATTTTCAGGAAAACGATCTAAGTGACTGTGCAGGTAGTGTAATTTGATGCTCATGTTGCATCCAAGATTCTGGAAGTGAGTTAACATCTCTTCAACGTGCGCAACGTAATCATCACCCTTGTTATTTCCTAAGAAATTTTGAATAACCCATACAAACGAATCCCATGCATTCTTCTCAATTTCTGACATTGAACTGCCAAATTCAGTATCGTTCACCAATTTGCGAATTTGTGGGCCATCAAATATGCTTTTTGTACTTAAACAAAAATAACACTCGGATGCGTGGTTCGCTGTTTCTCTCCATAGCATAGGCTTCAAAATTTCCAAGTGTCGTCTGTAAAATGAAAAAAAAAATTGAAATCAGGAATATGAAGAATTCAAATTTTAATTAAGAAATATTGTAATTATAAAATATTCCAAATCTATTAATTTATACTTACTTTACGTTAGAAGACTTCATAGATAAATTCAATCGACATGGAATGCATATAGTACTCGGTGTCCAATGCTGGTTCAAATTGTGCGGATAGATATTATAGCAATCTTGATATGACTTTTGCAATGAAGTTAAGAACCACTTCCGTTTTTTCCCGGTGATATATTGGCCGCACACATAACAAAATAAATCTGGATCGTTTTTACATGAAAATGTTCTGGCTTTCTGGCTCATTTTTATTAATATTTGAAAATTGTTTTTAACTTCTAAGCTGTATGACTCTAATTTTTGTGTAGGTATTAAATGATGTTTGCGTTATCGCAAACACTTCTTGAATGAAATAAAAAGGGTCAAGGAGATCTTATAAATACTGATACTATAATTTGGGATAACCCTTTGTGTGGATACAGTTTGTGTGTGCTGCAAATTTTTTATTATTCCCAAGAATCCTAAAAAACATTAAGGACTTTTATGAAAAAAAAAAAATTATCCGTTACAGGTAGCTAACGGAAAATAAGAGCACTTCAGCGTACACGCACATTTATGAGCGTTTTATTACTATCCTACCGCAATCGTAAAAATTAAACAATCTTTTGTTTATTACTTATTTTTTTTTAATTATTAGAATCATAAAAATGTCATAGAGGTTTTTCCCAAAGGGGTTTTGCCAAAATGCGAGTCGTAAAATACACCTGAGTTTTTATGTTCTGCATTTTCATTATGTAGGTACAATTTTCTACAGTGCTTGTAAATATGCGATACCTTCAATTAATTGTAAATAAAAATGTAAAGCATGCATCGATTTTTATGATCCATATCTAGTTTAATTCGCATGATATGTAGCTTTACTACAAAAAAATAAAAAGTAATATTTTTTGCAGTTTTCGATTTTTTCCAGATTTTTGTTTTTCAAATTTTTTTTTTTTTTTAGCATTTTTTTTTTTTTTTTGCTAACAATTTGTTTCATAACTTTGAAACTATTGATCGCATTAAAAAAATTTGTACAGTTCTTTAAAGATATTGTAAACCTTAATTTTTGTAAATTTAATTTGACAAAATCGGACTAGTTGTTTTTGAGTTATGACAACATAAGTGGAGAAATGGCTCAAAATATTGTCAATTTTAAAAAAAAATTTTTTAAAAAAAAATTATCCATAGAATTGAAAAATTTTACCATTTTTGTACTTAGGCAGCCATGATGCATCAAATCTATATAGTGGTTAGTCAAGCCTTTTTTTGCTGTTGACCTGTGTAATCATACACACTGGGGTAGTTATTAGTTATTATGTACACTCTGGCGTATGAGTGTTATTAATTAAGTATGAAACTCAATATAACTCATACGTCATGTTGGACTAACACAAATTGTATGCGATGGGTGACGTATGAGTGTTGGCAATTTAAACTGTTTTAAACATTTTCATAATGACAAACACTCAATTATGATCGTTTCTTACTTTCTCTACAAAAATGTATAGTAAAATATTATTAAATGTAATTTTACGACAAACTATGTTATTTTTTTTTTAAAATTTCCTGCTATAAATAGATAATAAATAAATGCTATAAAATGCAACAAAGTTGTTAATAGACATAACGAATATCTTTTGCTATACAGAAAATATATTCAAACTTAAATTGTATTTCCAACAAACAAACGAATTTATCAAATAAATCAATTTTAAATGGATATAAATGTAATACGTTTTTAAGAAACTTAATAAAATACATATTAAATAATTGTTAATTTCCTTAAAATTAAACTACAAGAAATTCGAATTAAATGTAAAATAAATTCACTTGAGGTAAAATTCAAACCTTATCCATAGTTTAACTTTTATTTGAAAATTAACTCTTAATAAAGAATTTATTTATTGTTTAATAACAATAATAAAATATGTATTTGTATTAATAAATTGCATTATTATAAAACAATTAAATTGCTTAAATAATTTATTTTAAATATATGGAAATAATTTATTTGTATTTATGTTTTTTATTCCTTTATATAAGTGTTTGTTTGTGTATGTTTGTATGTGTGTGTGTGTGTGTGTGTGTGTGATATCTCATCTATTCTCTGGTATTTAAGTTCTGTTAATATTTGTATTTTTCTCTATCATTTAACTTTATGTTAAAAATAAATAATATGACAAATTGTAAATTAAATTGTATGTATCTATAGTTAAATATTTATAATGATAAATATTAAATAAAAAATTAAAACATATTATAATCATAAATTTAATATACTCTATATTAAAAATGAAAACCTAAACTGACACGTAAAAAATCTATATTGTAAATTATTAAATAAATATAAACAAAAAAAAAAAAAACACAAAATGTGAAAAAATTAAATAAATATAAATAAAAAAGATAAATATATATTAGGGTGGCGGTTAAAATTCATAAGGACGGGAGGAGTATTTGGAAATATCATTTTTTTTTTAAATGAAAAGAAAGACAATTTAAAACAAACTGTATAATTTTAAAGGTGCCCGGACTTTTATGATATAATCCTCAGAATGGAAATTGGGATTATGTCCGAATGTTTTTTGATCATAGTTTTTTTTTTTTTACAAAAATGTGTTCATTCAAAACAAAATATCAAAAACAAGTGCCCACGAACCTCAAAAAAAAAAAACTAACTAAATTATGCGTGTTTGTTATTTAGGTATTTATTTTTATTATTTCAATTTAATAATTTAATATGTATCACGAAAATTTTAAAAACGGCTTCTTGCCGAAGTGGTTACAGGTAAGCAACTTTGTAAGTACTTGACTTTATAATGAAAATCAGTGTTGCCATTTCATTTTGAAAGTTTTAACCATAAAATGGTTTTCTGTGGGCGCTGTGGTGTAACGGTTAGCGCGCTGGACTGTTACACAGATGGTCCCGGGTTCGATTCCCGGTGACGGCAATATAAATTTCAATAACAATAATATATATGAGTTTTCTATCCCTCATGTGTATCGCAGCTCCCACCTTCGGTGTTCCCATATCACTTAACCCCACCGAAGTAAAATAATGAATCAGGGCTATGAACCAAAAAGCTCCAATAAGTTCGCCAACTCTCCATCAGGGGGCGAACAACAACTGTTCTAAGGCTTATCATCTCGTGCAATTACAGTGTTGCCATGTTTGAAGCCCTTCATCTTTCCCCACCTTTCATCTCTCCACTATCCCCTTTCCAAAGAAAGCAACACATTAAATAGGAAGAATTTCCTGAGTGTTGCTTGTCTTTAAAAAAAAAAAAAAGAAATTACTTTAAGTATTCTAAAATAAGTATTAATTTATGATTCTAGAGCGGGAATTTTTAACGAATATTATAAATTAACTTTAATTTTTAAAGAATTTAATCGAAAACCATTTTAAAAAATCAAAACTGCGACAAATACACTGCTTACCAAAGTAGTTACAGGCAAACACTTTTGTAAGTACTTATTTTTTTTATGGAAATCAACAATGACTTTGAAAATATAAACTTTTACCTAAAAATTTATTTTAAATTTGAGAAAAAAATACAAATTTTGATTCCAGAGCGGAAATCGCTTATAAACCATTATTATTTAAATTTAATTTTAAAAGATTTTAACAGGAAATTATATCAGAAATTTAAATTTGCAAAAAACCTTCTTACTATAATGATTACTTGTAAGTAGTTTTGTAGGCACTTGTATTTTTGATGTAGATTCAAAAACTAGAATTGTTAAAAAAAAAAAAATAATAATTTAATATTATTTTTAAAGGATTTTACCAGAAAATGCTCTTAGAAACTCAAATTTACTAAGAAATTAAAAGTGATTGCTGGTACATACTTTTTCATTAAAATTTACCTTAAATATTGGTAAACGGTTTCTTTAAGAGCGGATTGCTAATAAATTATAATTTAATATGAAATAAATTGTTAACCAAATTGCTTACCGGTAAGTACTTTTGTCAGCATTTGGTGTGTTGGTGATAAGTCCGGATATCAAAAGGACTTCACACAATAAGCAATAAGTATTGCCTACTCAAGTGGTTCCAAGTAAAGAATATCAGCTTACCAAAGTACTTTACTGTAAGCAGTTTTGTAATCTTTCGATTCTTGTAGTACATCACTAATGGTTTTAGAAATTAAAATTTTTAAAATCAGAACTTGTTTTTAAAATTAATGTCTTCATGCTTACCAAAGAGCTTTAATATAGATAGTTTATATATATAGATAGTCCTGAAAGTAAATACTTGTTATTTGAGGAAAGCGACACAGTGCCATTGATAACAAATTTTGTTTCCTTGAAAGCAGTTTTATAAATAAAAATTTGTCATATTTAATTGAATACTCGAAATAATTTTGAGTAAAAAAAAGCGTGTATATGTTAGAAAAGAAGCTTACCAAAGTACTTCCCAGCAAGTGGTTAATTAAGCATTAACATTTTTTTTATATTGAAATCAATATTGTCTTGCAGTTTAATTTTAATTGCTTGCCAACATTCCCTGTAATCAGTATTGGAAGACATTCCCTATAATCAGTATTGTAAGCGCTACATTTTTTATGGTTTTAATAAAAAATCTTGTTTTTAAATTTATGTTTTTTTTGCTTTCCTTCCATGTAAGCATTTTTTACGGTTTGTACTTGTTTTTTATGGATATCGTTTCTGACTTAACGAAAATCAAACTTTTTTGTGACAACAATTTTCTTAAGATTTCATTTCTGAATGCTGAATGTACTTGTATTGAAAACTGGAACAAACAATTTGGAAATATTAATTTCAAAATCTTGCCTAAAAATTTTCTTGAAACTATTTAGATTTGAAATCGAAATTCAAAAGAATTTTATTTTATCTTTTATTCTTAACTATGAAAAATTTAAAATCCTAACAATTCAGCTTCAAGTCAAAAAAGCACCAGTTTTAAATTGTATGAACTTAAAGTTTTTTCATATGTATGTATATATTATATATTAACTTACCCTATTCCAAATTACTTTCCCAAATATCTCCTTATGGAAAATAAATGCCACCCTCATGTATATAAAATTATTATTATATTATTGTACAATTACACTGACTACGATTAATTAAATTATAAAACAAAAAAAAAAAAAAAAAAATGCATTTAAATTAAATGAAAACAAAAAAATCTAAACAAAATTTAAGTGAAAAAAGTAAATTAAAAACCTAAATTACTCCAAATTGTTATTAATGGCTTAATTACAAAAAAAAAAATATACCAGTAATAAATTTCACAATACAACAATAAACAAACTAAACCTAAAATTTATGCATGTTTAAACATGTCTATTGATAAATATCAGATCAGATTTAAAATTTACACAAAACTTCATACCCAAAAGAAAAAAAAAAAAACAAAAAATGTTTGATTAAACTACAAAAAAACTGCTAAATAAGTAAAAATAAGCAAAAATAAGCAAAACCAAACGAGTATGTTTCAATTATTGTAATTTAAATAAGTTTCCATATTAAAACAAAAATATTGAAAAATATTTGAAAACAAATATTTAAATGAAGAGTAAAACAAGAATGTATTTGAATGACAGTAAAATAAAGAAAAGAAAATATAAAAATAATATAAAAATATGTTAAATTTATTAAAAACAATAAAATAATGACAAAAAAAAATAAGATACAAAAAAAATCTAATAAAAAAAATATAAAGAAATGTTACTTTTATTGTGGTTTTATTTAAACTTTTTATAGTTCTTTTTATGACAACAAATTTATGAACATTTTTTAAAACAAAGTTTCATTGACAGTAGAAACTTATATTTTGTTGGCAAACAATATTTTAGATTTATAGAGAGTTCTTAATAGAACAGCAAACAAAATTGACTAAAATGGAGAAAACTATAAAAACAAATTGGTATTAAAATACGAAAGAAAATCAAGTTTTAAAACTTTTATGACAAATAATTAAAGATGTACCAAATAGTTTATTCGGCAATTTAGCAAATACTGCATTTGCTGTAATAAATTCAAAACCGAATATTCGGCCAAATAGCAAAATTGCCAATTACCGACAAAAAATCTAAATTTTTGTAATAATTCAAATAAAAACATTGCACTTTGGCTAAACATAAACTTTTATCTATAGTAATTAAATGTGCTAAAGTCCCAAAACTTATTTAACAAATTGTGAAAAACAATCTGATGTTGGCGTGTCCCTAAACTTTTATCGACTATTATGCTTAGTAGTTAGTAGACAACCTTCATTTTATAATTCTAACATTTAAAAAAAAAAAAATTTGTCCAAAATTTGTTAAAATTTTTAAAATTTTTCCATATTTTAATAAAAAAATCACTGATTTTAATAAGATTGTATAAACTTAATAATCCGGTCGCATGGTACTAATATTCGATATTCGGTCAAATAGCTAAAACTTGCCGAGTATAACGAATATTATTGACATCTCTACAAATAATATCTAATAACTTCAAAAGCTTAAAAATCAAGTAAGTATAATATCATTTACAGTATAATTTGTGGATATTTAGCAAAACCCCCATCTCTGAATATTTCAAACACATCGCTGATTACGCCTATCAGTATTATATAATAATTTTAATTTGACAATAAAATAGTTACCAGGGACAGGAACTTCATGTATTTATTAATTAACAAGGACAGGAAGTTCATGCATTTATTAAATCAGGCCTAAAAATATGCAACACTATATTTTAAATAACTGCTATAAATTAGGAAGAAAAGTTAAGTGAATATATAAAATTTGTTATTGCGCATCTTAAGGACTGAAATTTAATTAATAAATGCAAAAATTTCCTGTTCTTGATAATCAAAAGGATATCATACATGGGACTAATTAATGAATGGACTAATTAATTAAGGATTTCATAACCTTTCCATTGATATCAATTTGCATTAGCATATTTTTAATTAATGATAATGAATTAAAATAATTTGATTTCAGTGATTATTGGAAATGATTTTAAATTTCATTTCATCAATTAAACGAAAAAATTGCCAGATACGATTTTCGACAAAAAAAATATATTTATGTGAATATCGATGAAAATAGGGCTCATTCCCATCAAAAAAAAAACTATCTAAAAAACTAAAAAACATCTTAACCATTGTCGTAAATATACATATTAAAACACTCCGATTATAGAATGAAACATTGGTTTGAACTGAAACGATATGGAACTGAACGGGGAACAAGAGGAATTGGAACAATAAAACCGAAATGGAATGGACGGAAAGTAACATTTTAAATATCGGAGTGTGTTAATTTGTATTATCATGTAAATTGATAAAAAAACATGTATACATTAGTCACCCTGTGGCAATTTTTTAAAAGTTAATACTTAGGATCCTCCCAAACCTATCTCATTTGTATTATCGTAGTGGCTTATGTACATCAAGTTTTGCAAAAATTTCTTCCTTTTTGCAATATCTCGAGTTTTGGAGGTACTGCCAATTTTATAAAAATTAGATTTTTTAAAATTACTTACTTTTTTGTACTACTTAATAAAATTAATTCTTAGGATCCTCCCGAAACTATCTCATTTGTATTATCGTAATTAGTTACGAACATCAAATTTTGGAAAAATTTCTTCCGTTTTGCAATATCTTGCTTAGTTTTCGAGATACTAGACAATTTATAAAATGCGGATTTTTTAAAATGGCCAGAATCTCCAAAACTAAGCGAGATTAGGCAAAACAGACAACATTTTTGTTTCATAGGACTTTTAATTTACGGGGAACGAGTGGAATCGGAATCTTAACATATTTGTCCTAACGGAAAGTGTTGTGTAGATCAAGTTTGTCCTTTTTGCGATATCTCGCTTAGTTTTCGAGATATTTTATAAAATAAACTGGTGATTTTTTAAAATGGCCAGTAACTCCAAAACGAAGCGAATACAGCAAAACGCACTAAAATTTTTTTTTAAAAAAGTGTATTTCCATTAAAAATTTCCAAAATTTGAAGTGTTGAAAAATTTATGTTTTCATTCCAATAATTCATTTAATATACTCGAAATTATTCTAATATGGAATTCTGTCTTTATTCGATTTCATTAACCCAATTTAGCCGGGAATAAAAAATGTTCCATCAATTTGATAAAAATACAAAAATTTGTTATTTTTTAAAATTAATTTTAAAGATTTTTTAAAATGTCTAATTTGGACTTGAGTGCTATCTTTTAATACAATAGTTGCAGTTGAAGAAAAAAAAAAATTAATTGGAAAAATGATAAGTCGTGTTTCTTTGTGGTGTGAATCATTTCCAAGACATTGAGTATTTTCCTAATTTTTGTACAAATATTACTTACATTTGATTAGACAACAATTATCTTTACTTTACTTCTAAAAAGCAGTCGCTTCACATACAAACACGAATTATAATTTTTTCAATTTAACGGTTAACGTTTCCCAAAAAAAAGTTAACAACAAGAATAAATTTTTTTTTTTATTTTTTTATTAATAATCACATAATTACAAATGTTATCCTATTACCCTAACCGAACACTAGCTACTATGGCTTTCGGCGCTTTGTAGCGAAAACAGACCAGTGCCTCTGGTGGGAATCGAACCCACGACCCCCGCATTGATAAGTCAGCACGCTACGAACTAGCCTACCGGTGTTCACAATCGAGAATAAAAAAACTTTTAAATGGTCTTACGTTTTTTCATCTTAAAATATAATATAATATGTAATTATATATGGTGTCATGCATATCCATATATTAATATATATTTCTTATGTGTTAACATATATAACGGTATATTGTTAAATATTAACCTTTATAAATTAAGATATTAAGCAAATATGCTATACATAGCAAGATATGATAGATCGCTTGTTATATATAATATTATATGCTCATATATAATACAATATGTAACCATATATGGTAACATATAAGCTATAACATTTAAGATATAATAATATAAGCTGTCTTATAAATTTTTTTTTTTGTGTTATATAAAATACTAGCTGACCCGGTCCACGTTGTTGGACCTTACAAAGTCTGTTGTGGTCTTTTATAACTCTGTTTAAAAAGTTTTCTTGGATTAAGAGATCTCAAGCTTAAGGCGACTGTACCCGAAACTTTTAAAATAAATTAATCAAAAATTTCAAAAGATAGTATAATTGTTTGAAATGAAAAATTGTAATTTTGATTACCATTTGTTTATTTGTTAAGTAATAATTATCACAATTATTAAGTATTTTGGTATTAATGTTAAAAAAACTTTAACTACTATTATTGAAAATATTAAAAATTAAATAAATTAAGATTATTATTGCAATGCTAATCTGTGAACTATATTTTTTGTTTAACCATTTTCGGCAAATATAAATAAATCACTGGGTTTGCCTACTCTGGAGCAGGCTACATATAACTGTCCATGTGAAAAGCATGGATTTCCCAAATCCAAACCGCAAACATTCATAGATTGGCCTTGAGATTTGTTTATGGCCATGGCAAAGGCTAGTCTAATTGGGAACTGCAAGCGTCTAAACTGTATTGGACTATCCGTTGGTAACATTGGAATTTTTGGTAACAATACATGTTCTCCTCGAAACGTGCCAGTAATGATGGTTGCCTCAATTATGTTTCCCAAAATTTCTTTTACAACCAATCTCGTTCCATTACATAACTTTGGTGCATTAAGATTTCTCAATAAAATTATTGGTGAACCAACTTTGATTTGTAGATTATGAGGAGGTAGGCCTGGGAGATCAAGTGAGTTTAGAAATTCAGTTGGGAAATTAACGGCTTCGTCTTCATTTACAACTGTGTCAATTGATTTAAATAATAATGACTGTGACTGCAACATAGATGTCATTTGGAAGCAATTATTAAATTTTCTTATTTTTTTAAGAAATAATTTTGACTCGGCGGTATTGCCATCCATTAAATTTTTTAATGGGTCTGGTGGTGGGTTCAATGATGGCAATACAACTTTTCCTGAAGAGCAGCACATTCCAGGTGGCTCATTTTTAAACTTCAATGCATGACAGTGCACACATTCCTTGTCCATGCTTCCAATATTTATTTTGGGGTTTGCGCAATATTCTGTTTCTGGACTATATTCAAAAGCAATTCGATGAAATGAGGATAAAGACTTGGCTCTTTCAATCTGCATACGGCTTCTGTTACCCAACTGGCTTAAAGTACGATTTAAATCTGATGCGCGGTTACGTGATGTGAGTCTCGTTATCCGCATAGTGGCCAATCGTTGCATACGGTGTTCATTTGTTTCAGCTTGGCGACGTACAGCACTTGATTCACGTTCGTTTTCTCGACGTTGGGATTGTTGTTCTGGTGTTAATTGATTTCGTATTCTTTGGGTACCTGAAGCATTTCTAGTAGCGCGGCCAATATTACCACGACGTCTTAAAGGCATTTTAAAGCTTCTGTTTTATAAAAATAATTCTTTTAGCACATATTAAATAATAAAATAATTCAAAATTATATTATATGACATTATTTGAAGTAAACAGAAAAGTAAATAATGAAAACTGAAAAGCCAATCTATATATATTCGTTTATGTCGTACTTGGGAACTTTTCATCTTTATCAAAATGTTATTAAAATTTAATTGAATTCAAATTTTTTGGCAATAGTATTTGTGTTACTTATATTATAATAATAAAATCATACGAAAAATAATAACTTCTATGAATGGTTAATATTTATGTGGAAATAAAACGGAAATTGACGAAAAATAATAACTCCCATGTATGGCTAATATTTATGTGCAAATAAAACGCCTAAATTTGTGTTTAAAAATTAGTTCTGTGCCTAAATACATTGCATTTAATAATATTATGAATATGACTGAAAAAAATATACATTTTCGTGAATATTTTAACACCAGCGCCACCTACAGGTGAAAAACTTTGTCAGCAACTTTAGTTTTATGTACATAATATATGTTGCGAATTTGAGCTAAATTGGACCGTAAATAAATTTTTTGGGAAAATCTCGACCCCAGCGCCACCTATCGGGTACAAAAAAAAAGTTATGCAAATCGGATAACCAAAGGAACATATGGTATGAATACGAAGTCGCTAGCATTAGTGGTTCAACAGTTATTAGAGTACCACCAACGTTTTTATACCCTCCATCCCATAGTGCAGGAGGGTATATATCACTTTGTCAAATGTTTGTAATTTCTTTAAAAAAATTCTGGGACCCCATAAACTATATATATTCTTGATCAGCATGAATAGAGAAGTCGATATAGCCATGTCCGTCTGTCCGTCTGTCCGTCTGTCTGTGTTAATACAAAATACTCCGCCAATACAGAAGAGGTGTTGCTAATTTTCAGTCAAATTGTTTGTTGATATCATGAGCAGTTTGCTAGTGAAAATGATCAAAATCGGTTAACGCGTTAAAAAGTTATGAGTGAAAATGTGGGAATACCTCTTAAAATTTTGAATCAAATTTTAAAATATTTTATTTATTTCATCATACATACGTACATTCAATGCTTATACACAAGAATATACGCAATCAGGGATGGCAGTCACTATCGCTAAATTACTGTAACCGATTCAAACCCCTTCCAACTGACCATCGTTAACCCAAAAATACCGTTACCGAAATAATTGAAATACCGTTATCCGTAAAATACCGTTACCGATATAATTAAAAAATCAATATCTTAAAATACCGTTACCGAAATAATTGAAATACCGTTATCCGTAAAATACCGTTACCGATATAATTAAAATATCAACACCATAAAAATACCGTTACCGAAATAATCTACCAATATCTGAAAAAAAAACTTCTTTAAATATATATATTTTCCCAAAGTATGATCATAAACTAGAAAGTCATTAAAACTCGGGCATAATGGGGCTAAAAATTGTGGTGTGCATTAACATTACCTGAATAACTAAATTAACGTTACCCTTAAAATGCCGCTACCAAAATAACTAAAAAATCTTTTCCCTAAAATAAAGTTACCGAAATAACTAAAATGTAACGTTATTTTATATCTAAAATACCGCTAACGAAATAAATAAAATACCGTTAACGCTAAAAGCCCGCAACCGAAATAACTGAAATATAGTTACCCCTAAAATAACGTTACCGAAATAAAAGAAAATAGCGTTAACCGGACCAATAACCATATAGAATCGGTTACCATCCGTGGTCATAATCAACACGCACAAAAACAAAAAAACCCACAAAATATTGTTGTTGTTTTTTTCTTTTGTAATACAGGGTCGCTAATACATGCAACTACAAAACAAAAACATAATAACTTTTTTTCTGAGTTATTAATCGGTTCCATTTTTTTTATTTTTTGTTTCATTGCTTCGTCTTTCAATTTAAGGAAAATGAACGATTGGGGTAATCTAACTAAAATGTATTGCTTTTCAAATGAAAGAATAAAAAATATTTTTATGTATTGAAAAAAAGTTATTTGATTTCTTAATATAGCAATATTTATTAGCCACCCTGTATCTATGTAGGTTTTATAAATGGTATGTATGTATGTGTGGTTAGTATACTATAGCTATAGCAATCGCATGCAGTGTTGCCAGGTTTGACGATTTATCGTCATTTTGAAGATATTTAATACCCAAAATAACTAAATGATGATTATATGATTTTTGCTGCCAACAAAATTACGATTTTTTGCCAAAAGTTTAATATATCAGCAAAACATATTTATTTGTCACTGGATCTTTTTTTCGATTTGTATTATTATCGATTTATATAATTTTAAAAAAATACCAGTTTCTTTCTTTTTTGACAAACTTAATTTTCGTGTATGTGCCAGAAAACGAAACCGCAAAAGTAAAACGAGTTTACAAAATTAGGTGTGCCAGATTCCGATATCGCAATTTTTTTGCTCGTTTTAAATCGAGCAGTTGTACTTTGTCGAAAGTAAATAGAATGTAGATTTTTTCCTAGAAAGGTTTGTTAAATAATAAAAAAACAATTAGTATTAAAAATTTGAAATGTTTTTTATTTATTTTAAGTCAAAAAGCAATCTTTTAATAGCTTCTTCAATTTAAAACAAGACTTTTAAAAATCTCTTAATATTTCATGTATTTTTACATAAATCTGTGGCAATGAAATAAAATGCATTTTTTTAAACAAAGTTTTAGTCTAACAATTACAAAAACACTTTGAACTGAGCATGAACAATGTAAATTAATTTTTTTATCATGCACTTAAATAATTTATTATTAACTTTTATTAAAAAACTGTCTTAAAAAAATATTTCTTGAAAATAACACTTTTTTTTGTGCAAATCGCAAATTTACTTAAAGTCTTCTTCTTCTTTCATAATGATGTTCGAAAAATCCAGAGTTACCGAAGTTCACAAACTTCAATAGGTCAAGTTTTTTTTTGCATTTTTTTTTTTATTTAATAACAACATAACAACAAATTAACAATTAGAATGTATATAAAAATAAATAGCAAATATGTTTTTAATTGTTTTATTAAAAATAAACACATAAAAACTATTGATTTAGTTGCAAAATTATTGCAATAATTTAATATGGCAGCCCTAGATTTTAATGACATGTTTTCAAAAAAACATTCGCATGTCGTGTCAGGGATGATAAAGTTGGTTCTATAGTACTTTTTGTTGTAGTATTTGAAAAGTACCATGGTACTCTAATGACCACTTGACTACTTGATTTACAAATTTTTGTTTATGAAAACACTCCCAATAAGAGATAAAACTAATAACGAAATTATTTCCCCATACATTTTGTATGAATAGCAAAAATCCGCTAGACTGCTGACTAAAACTTCGTCATAATAGAATTAATTATATTTTAAGCTAAATCTTTTGGCAAAATTCATTTTAAAAAACAAAACGGAATGTCAAAAAAAAAAAAGGTGTCACTTACACTTAAACAACATCGGCTAAGTTTTGTTTTAGATGCTGTTCATAATAGAAGCTTAAAACAAATCCATTTTCCCATACAATTTTTACTAAAATTTCCCATACAGAGTGTAGTTTCGCTTTTAGTTTTAGCTGTTGTTGTGAACAAGCTCTTAAATAAATAATAAATTAATTTTCATGACGATTTTGTTTGTTAATTTGTTTAGTACTGTTGGGGATAAAAAGTACTATTTTGAAAATTGAATTCATCATCTCTGTGTTGTGTACAACCAAAAAAAAAAAAAGATAAAAGGACGCCGACAAGTTTTGAAAAAAAACCATAACAATTTACTATCTGGAATACTCTGGAAGGGTCTCAGGCATCCCTTATGCATCTTCTTTTTATTTTTTTTTGGCCCTTAAGGAAGATGATTCGTTTTCAAAAAAGTTTGCTATTTGAAAACGACTCGATATCCAGCACATAGCCGTTTATTACACTTTTTGTTTGATTTATGTGATGTATAGTATAAACATATGTGTCGTAATGTAAACGGGTATTTAATAATTATTTCATTATGTATGTCTCCGCAAGCGTGTTTGTAAAAATAATACTCCATCCCATAGTGCGGAGGGTATACACACTTTGTTTGTAATTCTTTAAAAAAAAAAATCTGGGAAAAACCTACAAAATATTACTGTTGTTTTTTTTTTTGTTTTGTAATACAGTGTGGCTGATAAATGCCACTACAAAAAAAAGTAATACATACCTTTTTTTCTGAGTTATTAATCGGTTCAATTTTTTTTTTTGGTTTCATTGATTCGTCTTTCAATTTAAGGAAAATGAATGGGGTAATGAAACTAACATTATGATTGTGCGCCACTACAATGCTTTGGAGGCTGGCGTTTCCGCATAAACAAACTTAACGGGCATATTAGGCGGCACTCTTCCGAGCAGATTGGGCTCGTAAACTATTTTTCAATCGTGGGACAATCATTAGGACGCCTTTTAATCAAAATTTCTCAGTTCGAATGTAAGAAACAATTGTTGCCATAGTTGCTGCAATAAGTGTCAATTCTAGAGTTTCGACATGGAATATTTTTGCTCATATATGTATCACTAGACAGTCAATACGGACAGTTCTGGTTAAGGATTTTCATTTCTCTCCTTTAAAAAAATCAAATAACAAGCAATTGAACGCAGTAGACTTGCCCCTTAGCTTGGAATTTTCTCTGTAATTTGCATGGAATTTCGCTTGCATTTGATGTCATCAGGCGTGTTAGTCATTTTAATTAAATTGTTACTTAAAAGCCATTAAAAATACTTAACAAAGATGTATGGCTTTTCGAATGTAAAAAAAATAAATATATGTATGTATTGAAAAAAAAAAGTTATTTGAATTTCTTATTTTAGCAATATGCATCAGCCACCCTGTATGTGTGTATGAAGGTTTTTATAACTGGTATGGTATGTATGCATTAGAAGCAATCACATGCAGTGTTGCCAGGTTTGACGATTTATAGTCATTTTGACGATATTTAATACCCACAATAACTAAATGACTATTGGACGATTTTTGCTTCCAAAAAATTTACGAATTTTTGACAAAACATATTAATTTGTCTCCGGATCTATTTTTTGATTTATATAATTTGAAAAAAATACCAGTTTCTTTAATTTTTTGTGTCTCGAAAACACTCTTAACACACAAAATATTTTCTTTTTTAATTTTTTGACACACTTAATATTATCACACTTTCCGTTTGACTGATGTATAGTATAAACACGGGTGTTGTAATGTAAACGGGTATTTAATAATTATTTCATTATGTATGTCAAGCGCATTTTTTATAAACCTTTTTTTTAATTCGCGTATGCTGTTTAAACCCTAAATTCAACTAAAACACTAGTTTCCCTTTGAAATTCAATAACAATAAAAATTGCAAAATGGATCTTTGTTATAAAGAATTCATTGTATTTAAATTGTTTGTCTCGTCAACTAACTCCCAATTCAAATATATATTTAATATCATATAAATTACACATAGCGATTTCAGCGCCTGAATATCGAACGATTTTTTTATAGCAAAGACACAATCCATATGTATTGAATTGTGTAAATCTTTATCTGTATTTATATACAGTGCAGTTCGCTTTTAACGATAATTGATACAAAGAATATATATATATATATATATATATATTGTTTGCACTTTCTCTGGTTAATTCAAACAATGAGATGGAGGGTATTCAAAAATTCGGCACAGCCGAATTTAATCTTTTTTATACCAAATTCGGCACATCGGACTTTAATGCTTCCACTTGTTATATATTAAGATACTTATATATGGTGCCATATGAATAATGCAATTCAAGATATAATTGTATATGAAATTAAGATTAACAATTTAGTTTGAGATGTGATAATATATGGTCCAACATCATTAATATGTTTAATGCGACATAATTATGTATAGCAATATATAACCCTATATATAATTATATATGCGCAGATGCCCAAATTATTTTTCTTGAAATTTTTTTTATAGTTTTATTAAAAATAATATATGACATAGGATATAAGTAAATCCAGTTAAATCTCAAAATATTTCATTCTCTCCACCAAAAATTGTTTATCTTTTTGGAACTAATTAGATCCCAGGAGATCTAAATTCATCACACGGAATATTTTGAGATCCATTAGGATTTTAAATAAGATATTTTTAGCTCCGACAATTTTGACATCAATTTAGACCCAACTTAATCCGGTAATATTACTGGATACACCAATTTTGAGATAAACTTGGATTAAAATGAGATCTGATTTTGTATTTTAGATGTTACTTTTTTGATCGGGATCTATCATTTGGAACCATTTGCAATAAAACTGAGGGTGACAAATGACAAATCTATTTTAAGGGACACCCAAGCATATGTATTTAACAATCCATGCTTAAAAATAAGAAGACATATTAAGATCACCAAAACCTGTGTAAATTGAAGGATAATTTGTACATTTTACAAAAGTTTTTGTTGTTTTAACAATAATTTCGTACTTACTTGAATAGATTAGTATGAGTGTAGAAAAAGTCTTTATAATCGAAGAAAATTTAATCTTAAAATAAATAGCAAAAATAACCAGTTAGAACGCTTTGTTAAGCCTTGTACGAAAAAAAATTTTTCAACAAAAATTAAAATTTTGTTTGACCATATTTCTTTAAAACTTTCTCCTTCAACTTTACTTAACATTCTCTGTTTTTTTCATTTTGGTTGATTAACTTTATTAGTTTGGTAAAGTTTGGGTAAATTTAACTTTTTGCTGTCTGTAACTTTTTTATTTCATCATTTCAACCGTAATTTGTAACACTTTGTCCAGCTATGAATACACACACTATTTTGAAGTTTTCTATGTATTGGTAACTATATCTAGTTGTATGTGTGTTTCATGTCAATAATGATTTAGCAGAATTTTTCAATAACAAATCAAGTACAGCAGTCCTTTAGCAAAATCTGCCACTAATACATTTAAACTACATAAGTGTACTAATTAAAAACAAGTTAATCATACGCACCGTATGAATGACAAGATAAAATTTTCTTGGAAAAATCATTTAAAAGAAATGGGTCACTTAAGATGTAAGTATACACAATAGAAGGAATTAACACAACGAGAAAAAAGGAAATAATAAGACGAAGGGGTGGGGGGATGGAAAAATTGACAGAATATATTAGAAAAATCTCCAACTAACGAAATACGAAAAATAAATTTTCTGCTGTCTTCACGATCTTACTAAGAAGTTGACTCTACCAAATCAGATCTAATAAGCTCTTACTTTTTTTTATTGTCTTAATCTCAAATTTGGGTGGCAAAAGGAAAGGAGTAAAAATTAATGTTTTTGTATAGGGATGTTTGAAGTACTTTCGACACACCTTTCAGATAAACCTCGTTCAAATTTCATCGAACTCTGTATGCATACTCTCCTAGTTAATGTGAAGCTCACATATTTTTTCTTTTTCCAAAATTCGATATAGTTCGCGTTTAGTCGCAACTTGCTTTAGGAGTTTTAACACATCGCACTTGTTCAACAAAAGGGTCATAACTCAAAATCCTTTTTTTGCAAGAAAACGAAATACAGTGGTGTACTCTACCCACTATAAAAATCTTAGATCATTGCTTTTTGTTGCTAAACAGTACAGATACCGATCTCAGATTTTGACAGCAGGTACAATCAGGCAAAAAGAAGTAGAAAAATCTGTAAAAGGTTTTCAACTCCACTGTAATATTTTTTTACTAGTTTTTAGTAAAATGTTTGTTTTTAGTAAGAATTTTGCTATTCTCATTTTACAAATTACGGATTTTTTTTGCTGATTTCAGCAAAACATTTTAATAATTTTTGAAAACCGACCGCTAAAATTAGCAAAAAATTTTGCTTATTTAAAAAAATGTTATTCGGAATAATTAAAACCTATACTTACAAAACAAATTGGCCAAATATACTATATGTAAGATTTATTTTTGCATAACCAACCTAACCTCAAAAAAAAGTTAATATAAAAATTTGTAAAGCCGTTTTAAATCTAATTTTTTTTTTATTTTTTAGTAAAGTATTTTGCTATACGTATTTTACAAATTACTAAATTTTTTACTGATTTTGGTTGCTAATTGAAGCCTGATTTGCTAAAATTAGCCAAAAAAAAATATACTAATAACATAATTTTTTTAAAACTAGAAATTTTTTGATCTAGTATAATAAAATACATGTAATCATTCGCTGGCCAGAGTTCGCTTTTTTTTTGTTGCTTGTATCATATTTAAATATCAATTTTTTGAATGTTTTTAAAATTAAAGTTTTTTAATTTCAAATGCAAAATATTAATTTCAATTGATGTTTTGAACTTTAATTATTTTTCTCAGAAGTCTGAATGGAAATTCTGAACATCAAAATGGTTTAATTTCACAGAGATTTTTTTTTACACATTTACATGAAAAATTTTTAATACAAAAATAAAAAAAAAATTTTAAAATTGGTACATTTTTTCGAGTTAAAAATTGGTATCAAATTATATATTCAATTGTATCACTTTGGATCTAATTATATTTAAATATATACAATTTAATAAAAAACTATCCAATTCTATCCGAGTTTTGTCCCGATATAATTACATGTAATTTTATTATATTTGATACAATTAGATACAATTAGATATAATTAGATACATAATAATCCAAATATATTTAAATTTGAAGATATTAAGTTACATATATTTGACGTCCATAAAACGGGTTCAAAACACAAAATGTATGATTGAAATTTGTAAATAACACAAATTTTATTTCTTTTTTTTAGGACATTTTAATTTAATTAAAAAAAATGTTTGTCAATATTAAAATTGTCCAATGAAATCAGAATAACGGGTTGCAAAACAACTTAAAATGTATTATAATAGCTTATAATTTCTGTTTTACAACCGATTCTTTTTATATGGAGTTTCTCCTAATTGCAATAAGTTCTTTACCTCCTTCTGAGGTTCTGGTTTCTTATTTGTAATGGTAATCTATTTCGCAAAATTGTAAACTATTTTCGTAAAATACTTTGCTATATGAGTTATATATAGTTACATAGAAACTGACTAAGGAAATTTTTTCAGTGTTAGATTATATATAAATGTGTCTAAAATGACAAAAGACGTTTTTGATGTTTGTAATTATGTATTGAGTTATATATTATATATTTTGTATACAGGATTGGATGTGTTTATATATGAATTTTTTATTAAAACTTTTTGAAAATATTATTATATATATTGATATATATGCTTCTTTATATGATTTTATATAAAAGAATATATCGTTATATATATGTTTTTATTCGGGTTGTGTGTGTTTTCCCGCTACAGAAAATTTTAAGTTGTTGTTTATATATGAGCATGAATGAGTTCATACATGTTCATAAAGGGATATATATATGTTGATTTTAAACCGGGGCAGTATATATTATTATATCTTAAATTATATTGCTTATATGTCACCATATATGATGTATTATAAATGGTAATGTATTATTATAATTGACCATAGATCTGCTATATCTTATTATGTATAGCATATAAGCTTAATATCTGATTTTATAAAGGTCCATATATAATAATACATCATTATATATGCTTCCACATAAAAAACATATAATAAGATGTGGCCATGAATGACACCATATGCAATCATATATAATTATAATATATTTTAAGATGAAATAACATAAGACCATAAATACATTTTTTTACTTGGAGAGATAATTTATGAAATCGAATGAATTTTTTTTATGAAACTATGAAATTTCATGAAAATATGTTTATGAAAAATTTCTTAACATAAATAAAATTTCTTGGATATAATGAAATTCTTCATTGAATCTACGAAAACAATTTTATGAAATTGTTTCATTAATAATAATTCTTTCAGTGTAGTCTCATATTGTAAGCGTTTATACGTTATATATAACCAAACTAGTTCAGGCATCTGCAAGTACAACTTTAAAACTTAATCCCATTTTTTTGGCGGAAAAATCGTTGATTGAACTATTTTAGAACTATGTATAATATTTTTGTTACAATCTTTCCAAAAAAATAATAAAATCGGATTCAGAGCCCCAAAGAAATTGAGAAAAGTATTGTCTGATGTCAAAAATTCAATTTATTTAGGTTAAGTAACATTTATATTTATAACCAAAATTTAACTTTAACCTCATATATTTACATATAAATTTGACATTCATAACTACCCAGCAAATAATAGTGCTTACCCAGAAGCGCTTCCGGAAGGCATTATTTAATTACGAAGCGCTTCCAAAGCAAATCCAGAAAGCATGATTTTTGTTCGCGATGTCCCACTTGGTATGTCTTTTTTAAGCAGGTGAAAAGCGCTTCTTTCATGTGCTCTTAGAAGCAAAAAATTTAGGCCTTCTCAGGCAATAAGAAGTGCCTTTTTTGTATGTTGACAACATTATTGCTTCATGATATGCATTCTTTAATGCTTTATTCTAAGAATTATTCACTGCTTCAAAGAAGGCGTTTTGGGAAGCACAACAGAATGCCTTCCCTAATTGCTTTATTGTATGCAAGGCGGTGGAAGCGCTATTTTGGAAGCATACAAATGCAGTTATTGCTTACCAAATCCAAGTTATTTTATGCTGCGTATGGTTAAGCCCTAATATTTGGTTAATGTGAGATAAGTTAGCAGGTCTTACATATTTTAGGTAAACTAGGCGTATGAGTGTTGCCTTTTAATAATAAAAAACAACACTCATGCGCCTAGTGTGCATTTACCACTTGAAACTCTTGCTCTCATATCCAAACGTTTACTATTCGCTATATAGAAACATTTGTATCATACAACATATCCCAAGGCAGATATGAAATCTTTGAACAATTTTCAATTGAGCAAAAATATTAATATTTCCTTGTAGCAAAACTGAATGTTTTAAAACTTAATGTTTTTAGTTTAAAAAAACGGCGATTTTATTTTGTAAAAAATCTTTAAAAAGTGGTTTTAGTTTTTGTTGCATTGATTATATTTTCTTTAATACTGCATCAAACCAAAAATGCTTTTTTTTTTGACATTTTCATACACACAGAGAAAAATTTAACCTTTTGTCAACTAAAATTCGGTTACTACGACTAAAATAAGTTGGTACATTTAAATATTTGTTTTCACAACAAAATTCGGTTAACATAACTAAATTTCAGTTGCAATACCCAAAATATTCCAAAATTACTTTTGAATATGGTTGCATTAACCGAATTTATTGGTTGTAGCCACCAAAACACACTTTTCAATTCGGTTGGCACTTCATTTTGCTGTGTTTAAGCTTTGGCAATATCTAGAAAAGGTAAACATTTTTTAATTACGCACAATTCCGTAGTACAGTTGTAAAGTCATCCAAATACCTTTCATTTGATACCTAGTTTGTATATTGTTCTTTTGAAAGAGGAAGCTTTGAAAAAAAAACGCAAATAAAAAAATTTTAACCATTAATTGGGCAGCTAAAAATGTACTCATTCTTATTAATTTAGTCCCCTCTATCACATATTATTTTATTAAAAGCATTTGAATAATTTTTTTCATCGAAAACCTAATTTCGGAATTGAATTAGACTCCTTCCTAATGTAATCATTTTTCTATTTAACCAAATCATATTAAAAGCTTTAAAAAAAAAATTTAAGATTAAATGTGTATTGCCATTTTTTTATGAATTCAGATTACATTTACTAATAACTTACTTTATTACGATCATCCATGAAATGAAAGTTATTTTATTCATTTGAATATGAATATGAAACGTAGCCATTCATTTATACATATGTAAGCATTTCCTAAATATTAAGCATAAGCACTACATGTGTTTTAATTTCCGCTCTGGCTACCACATTTTATCATCATTATCTTTAGCCTGTTTCTTGTTAAATAACCCAATTGGAAAAAGGGGGGAAACATATTTTTTATGAAAAATTAAAGAACGTGGTAATAATAGGTGGGGGGGGGGACAAAAAGAAATGGCAAAGAGATGGCTTAAATTATTATAAGATAGGTGGTACTTAAGAGGAAAGGGGGGACAAAAAGAAAGAAATTGATAAAAGATGGTTTAAACAACATCAACCAAACATGTATATTAGGGTGTCCTTTAAAATATATTTGTCATTACAACCCCAGTTTTATTGCAAATGACTCAAAATGAAAGGAATTGATTTTTTTTTGCGGAAAATGGCAGATTTTTTTATTTTTTTATTCTTATTTAAAATTCCCAAAAATAGAAAATTTTGACAAATTGAATTTTTCATTTAATTTTTTTTTAATATACTCAAAATTTTTTTAAATATGGAATTCTGGTTTAATTGATTAGCCCTTCTACGGGCAATGAGTGGTTAATTGCTCCTAACTTACATATTTCGTAGCTGGTTAACATAGGACTTATCCCAGTATAAGTAAACTTTTTTAATTTTCACTCTGGAAAGTAAATATTTAACATTGCTATGGATTAAGCAGTGACAAATATACACTCACAAGAACTTTTCCATGAAAAATCAACAGTTATTTAAAAGTTTAATCGGTAATGTTGTTTCAATGAAATATACAGTTAAATTACCAAAGAAATATATTTTTTAACGTTTTGTCTGTTATTCAACAAAAAAAAAAACGGACTTTCCGTAATAGTTAAAATATTCAGTTAAAATTTTCTTTTTAAACAAAAAGTTGGTTTATTATATTGAGTATTGAAATAAACGAAAACAATCTATTGTTTTTATGGATTTGTCAATTGTTTCAAACGAAAAGTAAGTAGTCCTGTTATTAACTGATTTTCAGTTAATTTAATGTGTATATTCAGTAGTCTTTACGGAAAAAAATATTGTGAGTGTACTAAAGAAATGGTTCCAAATGTGGTCAATCGAGGATATAGTTAACACTAAACTGGTTTAAGTAGGTACAAAAAAAAACCCATTGTTAAGATTTTACTCATTGGAAACTATATATTATAGCTCGTGAGCAGAAAATTGCGTGATTTAGGTAATTCACATGTGAGTGAAATCTATATATTTACTTATGTGAACGTGAGTGAGTTCGAGTAGAAAAAAAAAATCTTGGCGAGTTAGTGTGCGTGAGTGAGCCGACAATTTAATATATTTGGGGTTATAAAAAAATGTAAATGGCAAAAGTTATATTAATAACATTTTTAAGTTTAACATTCACAATTCATCTAGTTTTAAATTTTTTTTTCGGTAAGATTTTAGTTTGCGAATATGCGTGATTTACGTAAATCACGAGTAAAGGTGAGTAGAATATAATGTTCGTTAGTAATTGTGAATGAGTGTAAGTTTTCTCTACTGAGCATGAATGAGTGTGGGTTAAAATTCAATAACGTGCCCTTCTCTATTGCAAACTGTTTAATATTCTGAAATGTTTAACATTAACTCATTTGCAGCTGCTCATCTGTGCCATGTAATTTATTTTTACATGTCAGAACTTGGGTAGAATGTGACTACTTTTATCCTGTGTGACACCCGGGACCGGTCCCAAATGTTAAAGATATTTTAAAATGCCCAATTAGGACATGTCGATTGCTATTTTATAATATACTAGTTGTAATTAAATAAAAGAGAGCAGAAATAACAAAAACCTGATTATTTCTGTGTGAAGCTACTACTTTCCAGGATATTTTATAAAAGTTGATCATTTTGTCAAAAATTAAACAAAATTTTAATGTTTTCTTTAAAATTTTAATAAATTTTAGAAAAATATCATTTTAATTTGACCAGACTACAACTATCTTTACTTTTATTTAAAAAATCTTTAACCTTTTGCTGCCAGGGGACAAATAATAATAATAATTATTTTTTGTAATTTGATCCACATATAGTTAGTTTTTTCACTTTAGACCAAAAAAATAACCACTAGGAAATTTACAGAATGATTTCTTTCAGATTTTCATTAAATTTGGATATGTAATAATGTGTACTAAAATAACGAACAAGCTCAATTCTTTATCGTACCAATATTACTTTTAAGTGTTGACAAGGTGGAGTCCAAAATGGCCCAAAGAATAACAAATAAACATATACCCCTATAAATTGTTTGGATAATCGTTAGATAGATCCTTAAAATACCTTTAATTTTATACCCAATTTTGTACAGTTTCTTTGGAATAAATGTGAAAAAAACTAAAGAAAATAAACGGGAATCATTTTTAACCCTTAAAAGTAAGATTGGTACGACACACAATTTCGCTTGCTCGTTAGTTTCGATCGCTTTATTACAATGTAATCAAAATCTGAAACTTCTTAATGGTCAAAAGTGAAAACATTAATAAAAATATGTTTTTATTAAAAAGATTTTTTTATACAAACGGTTAATTTTCCAAAAAAAAGCGATTTCTTTCATTTGAAATAAATCTATTTTCAACGGACTTTCTATAAAAAATAAAATCTGAGCTAAGGTTTCAAAGCCCTTTTGGGGGTTTTGATGTGCTGATAGTCTACTTTTATTTCCCTTTGATCTCATTCAGAATTAAATCCGTGACCACAAATTTGTTGCCCAGGTGAACAAAGCTGATTTTTACCACTAATTTTCAAAATATTTTCTGCCTTCGATAGATATTGCAAATTTCCAATAGGGGTTTTCTATAATATATCTATTTATATGGCACACATGGCCAAATGCGGGCCCAGAACGAATTTCGTATGGCCCTTTATTAATGTCAAAACATAAAAATAAAAGTTTAAAACAAAAAAAAAAAACTTTAAAAAAATATATAATTTTACCTAAATAATATTGTAGGGCCCTCCGAAAATTCGTTCAATTGCGTATGCGGCCCGAGAAACTTTTTTTGTACCCTCCCTTGGTTTATGGTATAATCACATGTATATGCTCTTATACGTGTATGTGCATATGTGTGAGTGTGTTTGGTATTTATATTTTAACAACAATAACTGGTTTAGCAAAAATAATAACAATAACAACAGCAAAACAAACGATATGCCTTTCCGTTTCCTGTTTTGTTTTTATGACAGCATTTAAAACTTATACTCGGTAAAAATATCAATTACACACACACACTCGCATATACATATGTATATTCATATATAAATTTGTATAAAATTGAAACTACAATGTACAAGTAATTGTCTATGGAAGTGTGTATATGACAACAGCAACGACGACAAAAAATAAAACTGAAATGAACATATCGTTTTATACATTTCGGTAAACTAACTTAAATACCAACATTTATACACAAACACACACATATGTGTTTGTGTATATGCGTGTCTTTGAGTCTGTTTATATCAATATCTACACATCTGTAATCAGTTAAATGAGTCATGAAATTGGCAACAAAGTTTGTGTACTTTAACTTCTTTCTATTCCTTTTTATTTTTTGCAAAACACTCATTTAGTTTTCTAACGGAAATACGGACAATATCTGTTCCTTTTTTTTTTGTTGCCGGTTCTCATCCTTGTAATGCTGTTAGATTTTCTTGTTCAGCTTCTTGCATTAAAGTTAAGCTGGTAGACATCAACGTTAAGGAGAATATAAAATGAATAGAACAACGACAACAACGACTTTTTGGTTGCCGGGTTTTGTTTCATATTTTTTGTTTTGTGTATTGCTGTGAAATGTGCGTTAATGGCAAAAGTTAAATGCAGGAAAACGATATGAACACATACGAGATATGCATGAGAGGGTTAATTGGAAATTTAATTTAATTAAATTCATAATTCCCTTTTTTGAGTGTTTAATATTGATTATGGAAAAAAACGCAGAACGGGAAATGTTTTATTTTTGATTTTTAACAAAAATATATGTATTTATGTGAGCCAGATTATTCAAGTTTAAGATCATTTTATTTTTTTGTTAAACAAAAAAATTTCTTCATCTGCTGATTTAATGCAGACTTTATCTAGCGACATGTCCTTACATGTTTTATTTCGCGTCACGGAAAATCCTCAGAGGACCAATGTAGAAGGAGCAGAAGATTTACCTAAATTATAATTTGTTAAGGAAAAATATCAACACGTTACCCGTACTGTTTTATTTATTTGTAAATAAAAAAATTGGAAGAATGGAACTGATTCAAATTCAAATCAATTATATTAACATTTTTAACCAATAAACTCTGCAATTTTTAAATATTTTACTTTTACATTTTTAAAAAATAAAGCCAAAAGTATAGTTTTCGATTTTTTATCATAAATTATGATTTGAGCAATATTATTCAAGTTCAAGATCATTTGTTTTTTGTTAAACAAAAAACCGTGCAATGTTTATTTATTAATTAAAAATGTTTCCATATGCTCATTTAATACAGATTTTATCTAGCGACAGGTTCTAGCCAATATACTTTAGAAGATAATGCTATTTTAGAAAAAGTTATTTCAAATAGTTAGTTATCTGGTCTTAAAAAATTCAAAAGTGTTATTTATTTCAAAAATTATAAATTTTTCAAAATGTGGTTATTTCTTAATTATAAAGCGTTAAGCAGACACTTAAAGCTTTCATATGCTCTTTAAAACTTTGAAATAGTCCATCTACTTTACGAAATATGACTTTGCAAAGTTCACTACTTTTAACATTTTATCAGTGATGGCAGTCAATACCGTTACCGAAATATTTGAAATACCGTTATACATAAAATACCGTTACCGATATAACTAAAATATCAATATCCTTAATGATGTCGTTTGGCCACCTCGGAGCTGCGATTTGACACCGTTGGACTATTATTTGTGGGGTGCCGTCAAAGATAAGTGCTACGCCAACAAGCCAGAGACAATTGACGCTTTAAAGGACAATATTCGTGAAGCCGTTGGTGAAATACAGCTGCACACAATCGATAATGTGCTTAAAAATTGGACCGATCGTGTAGGCTACTGCATGGCCAGCCGAGGCAGCCATTTGAATGAAATTATTTTCCATTATTAACCGGAAGGATTGTACTTTCAAATAAAAAAAGAAATTTGAGAAAATATTCAGTAGTTTTTTTTTATAGCATTTTCAAAAAAAAAGTTATTTGGCGGACCCTTTAGATATATTTTTTCAAAGTTTGATCCTAAACTAACCAGTCATTAGAACTCGGGCACAATGGGTCTATAAATATTGGTGTGCATTAACATTAACTGAATAACTAAAGTAGCGTTTCCCCTTAAAATACCGTTACCAAAGTAAGTGAAAACCCATAATGCCTAAAATGAAGTTACCGAAATAACTAAAATACCGTTATCGCTAAAATACCGTTACCGAAATAAGTACAATACCATTAACTGAAATAACTGAAATATCGTTACCCCTAAAATACCTTCACCGAACTAAAAGAAAATAGCATTACCTTTACCGACACCAGCATCGAATTGGTTACCATCCATGCATTTCATGGATTTTTTAAAAACTAAAAAACCGGCAATAAAAACGCGAGTGTACACAATTTACAGAAACTGAAAATGATAATGACTACTAGACTTTTTGCAGAGGAGACGTGTACAAAAAAAAAAAAAAACGAATTTAAATCACCCGCAGTCAGATTATTGCAGATCTATCACCGAATGGAATATATACACCCAGACAACAGACTCTGTGGTAGCAACCGTATTTGTAGCCAATACTTTGGCTGTAGCAACCGAATTTTTCGGTAGTTATCACCGAATTTCTGTTGAGGCCATAAAAATCCTATCTTCGTGTCAGAATTTCGGTTGTTTCTATTAAATTATTGTTAAAACATCAAATGATTTTTATCACATCTTAACATATTCCAAAATTTTTGCCGTTTTTACCAATAGTGTTGAAATAATTATACACTTATAAAAGTGATTATATGAGTTCAAAAACCACGATATTTAAAAAATAAATTAGTAATCGGCTTAAAATTAAAGTTTTTTATATTTTTGAATCAAGATTTTTGCATAAAATTATACAAAATTAAAATTTTTACAACATATGCAACCATCTAGGATTCATATTCTGTCTAAATTAAATTTTTCATATTTTAAATACAAAAAAATTAAAACAGTTTCTTAATGAAGTTTTGTTCTATATTGAATAAATTCACAATTGACCCTCGTTTGTAAAAACAATTTATTTTTCGGGTTGCTGTTTGTGTAACTAGTTAGAATAGTTTTTTTTTTTTTTTTGTTAAATGGCATTTAATAAAATATTAAGTATTGTCATAAATACAAGTACATAATGTTTGCTAGAGAATTGCCATAAAAACTTTTTACTTTCCTTTTAAACTACCAGTTCCGTCTTCCCGTCTCTAAACTCTTACTGATAAAAAATAAATAGTTAATACGTTTAGTTATAGTACAGTAGATATGTTTAATCCTTGAAATTTACAGGAAAAAAAAAACTATTCTATTTATATGGATCAAACCCTAATATGGTCATAAATCAAATGTTCAAAACACCATTGGTCAACAATATAAACTTAATTTTTATCCAAAAAATACACAAAGTAAAAAGAAATGTGGTTTTCGGTATCTCTTTTGTGTAAATGAAAATTCAAAATGTCCTTTATAAAGATAAAACTTAACATTGAACGTGTTTATGTGGTTTTGTCTCCAAAACTAGCTTAACTAAAAATGCATTAATCACTTGTAAACAATTACGGAATATTTGTTTGAAAAGTATATTAAGGGATAAGGAAGTATAAGGAATTTTGACAATTTGTGAAATGAATTTTCTAAAAATATCTAAAATTGAGAATTTTGTATGTATTGGTGAAGTTTTAAAAATGCATTTCAATTTGAATTGTCAGGTTTTGAGATCATAATTAAAATGTTACTATTATAAGTAGAAAACACGAATTGTTAATAAATGTATGAGAAAGATGAAAACAATCTTGTAGATTATGGATTAGAATGTTCCTGATGATGGCGTAGTCGGACTACGTCATCATCAGCCATATTCTAATCCACCATTTACAAGATTTTTTCATCTTTCTCATATATTTATTAACAATTAGTGTTTTATATTTATACACACAGAGAAATAAAGTGCCAATCGATTTGAAAATTGTATATTAATGGTAATACAGTTTGTACAGCGATATTTACTTTAGATTTCTGAATATTTTGGATGATGCAACTAAAATTCACTTGAACTAACCGAACTTTGTTGTGAAAAGTAATGTTAAGTTACGCCAGCCGTCTGAAATTTAAATTAAACGAATTTGAGTCGTAGAAACCGATTAGCCAAATTTTTCTCTGTGTGTAATAGTAACATTTTAATTATGAGCTCAAACCTGACAATTCAAAATGGAAAAATAACTAAAATTTGTACAGAATTACCAATTTTCTTAGTATGTTAAAGAATAGACTTTCGGTGGTGTTCTGAAAACAAAAAAGTATTCGTTTTTACATGAAATTATATGTCGTTGTTGTACAAAAACGTATAATTTTATTATTTTTTTTTTTGGGAACACTTCCGATTAATTAAAACATTTTTATAATTTTTTGGGGGTTTTATATGAAATGAAAAATAAAAAATAAAGACTCTAGAAATGTTGAGGTTAAGAAGAAGAATAAACATTTTTCTCTAAAAATTATAAACACTATTAATTTTTAAATCAGACTAGACTAGTTTCTGCCTTTTTATGGACAGGCTCATCAATGATTTTCCATTTAATTATTATTGTGTCTTATAATTGTCAGATTGTCTTTATATGACAAATTTTTCAACAACCTGCGGCTGTAAGAATCAAACCTGCGCTCATCTTACATTTATTTATTAAATAATTGATTTATTTAATAATTGTTGATCAGAGTGGAGGGCAGCGGCAGGAAATTTTGTTTTTAATATTGTTTGTTGTTGTTCATACTAACTGAAGATGTCATTCAAAGAATGACGAAATATTGGAGATATGTATATAAAATAATAATAAAACGTGACTTAGAGCTCAATTATTTAATAAATTCATTAATTTCAAAAGGTCGAAAAACATTTCATAGTTTATAAATAAAAAATAAAATTAAAAAAAAAATTAAACCAAAAACTAAGAAAAATTTAAAAAAATGCCAGTTTCATCACATAAAATATAATTTTTATAACAACTTTCCAGCTACTTTCTGCACATAGTTTACAAGATAAAGAATTAGTAGTAGTAGTGGTAGCACCAGAAGAATGTGTCTCTTTTGAAAACTATAAATGAAGTGCACAATTTTACACACACACACACACTCTGATATATTAACAACCCAGCAAAAAAAAAAAAAACATCAAAGGAATAGATAAAGAATCTTTACATTGCAATGATTTGTATTTCGATGTTATAAAAATTTGGAGCGGAACCAATGAGTTTTATATGGGCTTGTTATAGGGTGGAAATACTCTTTTATAATTCTTATTCACTACATCTTAAGCACTACATCTTATGTGTGGTTTAATGAATGTTCAATTCTGTTGATATTCACAAGGGATTTCTCCTAGTAGAGAATCTCGATTATTTTTTTAACTTTTCCAAAGAATTTTTTCACCCAATTTCTGGTAGCGTTGCCTTCAAAGCAGAGGCAATATGGATATCAAAATATAATATGGATATCTTTTCTCTAGTATTTTAACGTTGGGTCCAAAAAATTTTAATTTCTCATATTTCAGATAAAACATATATATATAGTGTATTTGCCCCCACCTCTTTACCTACTAAATTTGTGCTAGGGCCGAGTTGGATAGACTAAATTTGGAAAGATTAAATTTTGTTTAAAATTACATATTTGAAAATTGTAAAAAACAACTTCGTTTTAAGCGGGAAATCAGATATGAATTTGGAATCAATGAAAAATTTATTCTTTAAGAATGGATCTCTTCCATATTGTTTGCTGGGAATGAATGGAATATTTTGAAGTATACCGGGGTGTTTTTGAATAGATAAAGGTTTTCGTTTATTTTTTTCTTTACTTTTCTATTGTTCTGCTGAAGTTCATAATTTGTCATTACAGCTAAAGAGTATTTTTCTTTATTATCTTGACTATTATTTTGGTCAGTTTGGTTGGTTTTCTAGGTCATACTAAAGAAGTGTGTTATTAAATTACGTTCTACTTTCTGTAAAAATAAAGTAGATTCTTCAAGTAGTTAATATTCGTATATAAAAAGTCTCAGGAAATTATTTCGTTGGTGGATATTGTTAGAATGTGAAAATACTAACAGAAAATAAAAGAATGAAATTTAAAAAAAATCATAATAATCCATTTATAAAAAGACGAAATTAATGTCAAAACAACGAAAACTTTCGTAAACTTTTACGAAAGTTTTTGTTATTTTGAAATTTTTTTCGCATTTTTATACATGGATTATTATGAGTGTAGTTATTAGTAAGTCCTTATTATTTGTGTTAAAGTAATGCATATAGTAAGTTGGAGTCATTACTGGTAGCAAGAAAAGTAATGACATGTAATAACCGTTTCCACACTGGGTTTACAATAAACGGAACTACATTTTTTAATATGTTCTTAATTAAAAAGTTTTCGTATGCACTAAAACAAAATGTGTAAGTAATTTAACAGAAATTACTGTTAGAAATGTTGAGGTTAAGAAGAAGAATAAACGTTTTTCTCAAAACATTGTAAACACTATTAAGTTTTAAATCAGACTAGACTAGTTTCTGCCTTTTTATGGACAGGCATCGTCAGTGACTTTTCATTTAAATTGCATTATTATTTGTGTCTTCTAATTGTCAGATTGTCTCTATATGATAAATTTTTCCACAACCTGCAGCTGTAAGAATCAAACCTGCGCTCATCTTACATTACAAACGTAACAATACCAAGTCATGACCGTTTAGCGATCACACCCAAGTATGGCCTCGCATGTAATGCAGCTAAATTGCAGTTTTCTTTGCTATTAGCTTTTCTGTTAATGTATATTATACTCAAAAGTGACCAATACTAACAAACACAAATATTCTATTTTTAGATATTTTTGTTTATTAATCTCCTCCGTCTCTATTGCACAACGTTACCAGATTGAAGTATGGTTTTTAATTTCAGTGTTGACAACTTTTGCGTTTTTAAGTTGAGACATCGCCACAGGTCAAATTTTTATAATGTATTTTCGTACAGTATTATTTTAACTTCATATAGACAGTCGCAATTCATTTTTAATTAATATGGATTTGACAAATTTAATTTAGAAATCTTGAGGTTAAGAAGAAGAAAAAACTTTTTTCTCTAAAAATTATAAACACTATTAATTTTTAAATCAGACTAGACTAGTTTCTGCCTTTTTATGGACAAGCGTCATCAGGGATTTTCCATTTTTAAATTGTATTATTATTTGTGTCTTATAATTGTCAGATTGAAATTACTTTAGTTGGAATGAAACAAAATTATTTAAAATTAGTTTTAAGCCTCTTCACAAACAATTTGTAAAACTACATATTTTTGATAAAATTTTAGGAAAATTGACTAAAACATTTTTAATCATAAATGATGACAATTTAAAACCTAAAATATGTACTTCAAAAACAACCGCAAATAGGCGTGTGGTAAACATTCTAATGCTCTTACTTCTATTTGCAATAAAATTAAACCATATATTTGGGAAGAAATGGACAACAATTTCATTTTCTAAATTTCATTTTATAGCTTAAGAACGATCTTGAAATTTTAAAATTAATCTTGAAAATAAATGATCAAATAAATTTAGATTTTAGCTTATATAACTCCATATACAAAGAATTAGAGTTATAGCGGCATTGCTTTAGAAGTAGTAACGATTTTCGATATTCGAAATTTTGCAAAATTGAGCGAAAACATACCGTAACTTTATTATATTTGAATAAAGTTTTCTACTTAAATAGAACGTATTCACTTTGCCAAATTTAATTAAAATTCGCTTATACGTTTTCGGGTTAAGATGTATCCTGACGACATATTGTTAGTCCTTAAACTGAAAACGTAATTTATTTTCAAAGAAGAGATCAAACTTTTCGTTTATTGTTGACGTCTTTCAGTGGGGTTTAGTATTTGTGGTAATTTTTTGAAACTTAAACGCATTCTAAAAAAAATTTTTTTAACTCTTGACTTTTGACTTTGACTATTTTTTGTTCCTAAACCGTATCTTGTACATAAAAGATTTGTTCACGAAAAGTTTATCATATTATGTTTTCTATCGAAATAATTTAACTCCTTCAATTTTAAAAATACTACCTTATGCGAAGACCGCTTGACAATGTATTTGGGCAGTAAAGGCTTTAAGTAACACTTTGTTTTGTTATTAAGTGGTATTATCATGGTCCGAAATCTGGAAGCTAAAAAAAATTACATATACAAGTCAGTTTGACTATTCAATAAACAAATTATTATATTAAAATTCTACCGAAGACCGCTTGAGAGAGCGTGAAATTGAACCACTATTTCTATTGCTTTTTACTTCTTGAAAAAACTTATAAATGCTTTTTGGATTAGTTTTTAAAAAAATACTTCTATTTTATTACCAAATTCAATACAAATTTAAAATCAAAAACTAGAAGTTTTCTAAAAGTACCAGTTTTTGGCTGCAGTTTAAATAAGGAGTTAAGTTCAAATTTGTAGCTTTTTTTTTTTTTAAATATATAAATATTTTTGTTGAGTGTATACAATTTTACATATTTACATACATTGTTTAATGTGTAATACAAATTAATTGATATCAAAAAAAAAAAAAAAACGTGGTCCTATTTTTTATTTTCGATTTTTAAAAATTGTAGCCCAGTTTGTGTGGGGTTGGGGTAACAAAAATATTGAAAAAAATATGAGCTCATTGAAGTTAGTGAGAACGAAATTTGGCCAAAATGACCTAAAAAAATCCTGTTTTCATTTATAACGGTATTTTAATTCATTAAAAACAGGCACCCAAAACGTGAATGCATGTTTTGTGTTACCATATGGTAACTACAGGGTGTTATGGGTTAATATACAAATAATCAGAGAAAGACAATGGAAGGATTCATGTAAGGCCTCGTATATCTAAAAATAGTCTTTACTAGTTTTACAAGCTCATATAGCTTTACTTGGTGCCATATAATATGTAAACTGTATGACGACCGAACTTAAACCGCTGTAGGTCTTTTGGCGAAACTTCATGAAGACTTGGGCATATGACCAAAAATAAAATTTGTGCTGTTCTTGGCGCTTTATTGATCACTGTATCGGAGAAATATAGTACTAAATCCAATTCATTAATGGACTGTCCTTAATGGGTTGAGGTTTTGTCTAAGTTTTAATTTTTTATATATATAATCGTTTTTATATAAACTTAAAACAGAATTTTTAACATTATAAAACTAAAATGTAAAAAAGCATAACAAATTGTTATGACTTTGGGTTGACTTTGTAAGGCTCTGAGACTATTATCCTACAATATATAGCCATTGCTTAAAAGCCACATATGTCTATTGGCCATCTAAGCAAGTTTTGTTAAAATCGTACTGCACACTGAAAGAATTATCCTTCATGATATTAATGAAACAATTTCATAGTATTTTTTTCGTACATCCAATGAAGAATTTCATTATATCCAAGAAATTTTGTTCATATTAAACAATTTTTCATAAAATTTCATAGTTTCATAAAAATATTCGTAAATTATCTCTTCATAAATTTAATGAAACTTTGCTTTAGAGCTATAAAATTATTTTTTATATTTTCATAAAAATTCATAAATTCATTAATTTTCATACATTTTAAACTTTAGTTTTAAGTGTTTATTTATTATTTCAATGCAGCCTTTTATTAATTTTGAACTTCAATGCAATTGTTTAAAAAATCATGTGAAGCGGTTAATTGTGTTAGTTCCAATGCATTTTTCAGGACGTTCATGAAAACTTTTAATTCAAAGAAACTTCTTAATATTGAAAAATTTTATGAAACTGTTTCATAAATTCTATAAATCTTTATTATCGGAATGTTTCATTAGTTTTAGGAAGTATTTCATTAATTTTACAAATTTCATTTCATAGACATTGACTTTAATGAAAGATTCTATGAAAAGGTTCAATGGACAAGTTCCAGTGACAATTTTCATTAAAGCTATGAAGTAATTCATTACTGGAAGGAAGATAATACTCTCAGTGCAGGTTTTCCTAAAATAAAACATATATCAACCATTCGTCGTCAAAGGGTTAAAAATTCATTGTCATAAATAAATGGAAGTTTACCTCAAATATGTGAAAAAATACGTTAAATTCTCAAATATGATTGTTCTTTTGAAAAACCGCATTAATACATTTGCCACTATTTTAATTTCACCTGTGGATTGGACTGAATGTATTGCAAAACCATTACAACTTGAACACTTAATTTTCAAATTTTGTTTTGCGGTTTTCACGTATAACAACAATTTTAAAATTGAACATTGCGATTTTGATTCGAAAAACATAGTTATGTGCCCTTCTGACCTACTACTGTGTACTTTTAGAAATTTGTCATTTAACCGCAGTTATAAAGAGTTCGAATTGTGTACGATAACAGCATTATTAGGGGCATTCAATAAAATATGAAGTAAAAATATTTGAATATATTATATTCAACCATTTAAAGTATTTTTTACGAATAAATACTGTAAATCATAATTAAGTTTATTTTAAAAAAGTCCAGTTTTTATATATTTTTTTTAGTTTATTTAGGCTAAGTAACATTTCTATTAATAACCAGAGTTTAGCTTTAACCACAGATATTTCCATATTAATTTGACATTCAAAACTATGGTTAAGCCTTAAACTTTGGTTATTGTAAGATAAGTTAGCAGGTCTTAATGAAATTAATAAAAAACTTCGGATTCTGATGAGATCTTTAGCCAGATCGAAATACTATTGAGCAATTCCATTTAATATCACCGTAAAATTAATCAACGTTTTCCGATTTTGATAAAATTTCGTCAGTGTGTGCGGTAGTGAGCGCAAGTATTAAATTTTTTTTTTATTTTTTTGGAAAACTCTGGCAACCCTATAGCTTTAAATTGTGGGATAGGGACTTCACCTAAAAGGTCATAACTTTTGATGTTTAAAAAATATCGACAAATTTATTTTTGCATAAGAAAGGCTAGGTTTTGGGGTATAAAAAAATAAATAAAAAAAATTTTACACATTTTTAAATATAAAAATTTTTGAAAAAAACTTTAAAATCAATTTTTGGAAAATTTTTTTAAAATTTTTACACAAATAGGTACACATGTGTTCTAAACACCCTGAAATGTCAGAGTGGAAAGCTCCTTACTTAGTGCGATATCAGAAAAAATGTAGAAGTATGTACACCAGAAAATGTGTTTTTTTTTCAATAATAATAGTAATAGTAGTTTTTCAATAGCAACAATTAAAAACAAAAAAACACATTTTCCAGGGTACATACTTCTACATTTTTTCTGATAATTTTAAAAAATGTATTTTTTCCAAAAATTCATTTTAAAGTTTTTTTTTTCAAAAATTTTTATTTTTAAAAAATGTGTAAAATGTATTTATTTATTTTTTTATACCCCAAAACCAAGCCGTTCTTATGCAAAATAAATTTTGTCGATATTTTTTACACATCAAAAGTTATGACCTTTTAAGTGAAGTCCCTACCACACAATTTGAAGCCATAGGGTTGCCAGAGTTTTTCAAAAAAAATAATTTGTTTTTAATACTTGCGTTCACTACGGCACACACTCCGGTGTGTATTAAATGTTTGATTTGCTAATATGTTTGATTTACTTTATTTTTATAAATATACGGAGGTTGGAAGCTTCCCTATGGGGAATGAGGAGTCAATTGACCTAAAAGTGAGTGTTTAAAGAAGGACTTATCACAGGACTGGTATAATTTAATGCTGAAGTGTGTTAAGCAGTGTCAATTGTCCTAAAATTACCACTCCTGTGACTGGTAAAGGGAGGACATACCACTTAACCAGAATGCTTATTAACAAGTTAAAGCCAGTTGGTCGGCATTTTACTCATTGGAATCTGTTTAGTTTTCGTTTATTTTATACGACATGGTCTTTTTGCGACAGTCTTGTGGTATGCCCATCTTTGGTTAGTTCTGTGGCATGCCACTATGTGGTTTAAAGCAATACAAATGACCCCCTCCTATGACAAGCCAATGTTAAAGTTGCCAGTTGTTTACATAGGGTAGGGTTTAGCAGAAGACCGGTCTCTGGCACGAAGGGACCGATCCTGTGGTCCCATCGGTCCCATTCCCCATAGGATTGTTATAAATTGAAAAAAACTTATTATTTTATTTATTTTAATTTCACAATTGCTATAAAGTGATTGTAACTATTCTTAAATTGATACAATAACATTTAAAAATTGTTGATAATTATTTTTTATAAAATAAATTTCAAAGTTATATTAAAATTTTATTTTACATTAATGTTCGACAAATATTAAAATATTATTTACAATTCATGGTTTTGTAACTTTTAAACTTTAACTTTGAATTTTTTATATGTCAAGTTTTGTAATGGTACAAACATACGACAAATGTAGGTTGGAAGAATGTAACAAGTTCAATTACGTTGTTCTTTTGAGTTTAATATTTGTGGTACTCTTTTTTTTTATAATTTTTAACCCACTAAGAAATATTTGTTGACTAACAGAATTATTTATAAAAAAAAAATAAAAATGCTTAAATTCACAATGCCAAGTCACAATGCAGACACTTTCTGTATAGAAATTCTAAAATTTTCCGAATTTATACAAACTTTTCTGTGTATAATTTTCAAGAACATTTATCCCGGGTAATAATAGTTATATCTAGTCATATATAGTACGATTAAGTCATATCTGGCTTTGTATGAGGTCACTTTACGGCTTATATCATTATATACAAATAAATATGATCATTTTAATTGAGAGATTTTTTATATGGTTCTTGGTATTATTATATGTCACCAAATCTTAATTCAAATATGTGCTGTGATCGATAAGATTATATATGGTCCTATGCTAAGTCTTATTGAACTATATGTGACGTCATACTGAAAATGTTTTCCTTATAATTTTATATATGATATTATATATGTATATATAATCCCAAACATATTTTGGTAAAGTTCATTATCAAATTAAGTTATGTGCAAGTTAAGACTTTATTATATATGGCTTCACATATAACCATATTAATTTTATAACGAAATTATTTTCAAGTGAAGTGCTTTCTTTTATAGGTATACTTTCAAATTAAAAAATCGTTACATTTTTGAAACCTTAAATTTATTCCGTCTAATATTAAAAATTTCGATATGGTTCTTTAAAAAAATTTGGGTCTTCAAAATTGTTGATTTATATAAATTTAAATTTTCAACTTAAATGCTTTTAAGCATATCTTCAAGTTACATAAAACATACCTACTATCGTCTAAAATTTTATAAAATCAGATATATTTACATCTAATTATATATATATAACATATATGTACATAAATATATATAATATATATAATATGATGAATATCAAAACCGATATGCATTGAACCCGACCCTCTCAGATTTTGATGAAATTTTGCATACAGCTACATTTTACTTGTACAAACACAACCTCATTTTTAGAAATTGGACAAATGTCGGATAAAATTGTATCAAATTATATCTAATTTGATATAATTGGATACATGTAGGTGAACCATTTTTTCGGACCAATTTGTATGTTTTTATATATGCGAACTTACCAAATGAGATATAACTATATTAGATTCCATATTAAAATTTTTAACCGGGATATTTTAAGAACTTCAGTGTAACAATTTTTTTTATCTGCATTAAATTAATTAAAATAAATATCATGCAGATAAAATTAAAATAAAAATTTGTTGTAAAATATATGAAATTGTCCACGAATTCGTCGATTGAAACTTTTCATTAAATGAATGCTGGTTTTCGTAAAATTGTATAAAAAATATATATTTTTTTAATAAAATTATCATACACTAAATGAAGAAGTTCATATAAAACTAGTTTCCCATTCTATTACCATAGAATGGGAAATGGAAGAAGAAAACAAGAATCAGAAGTACTTATAGTTGAGGCCAAGAACACCTGATTTTAACATGGGGGTGTCATAGGAGGCAAGGCCTTGCCTTGTGCTTACATATAGGGACAAAAATAAGACGTTACAAAATATGTAGTGAAATCACCAGTTACACATAAGTACTTATTTCATTTCTTATTTGTAGCATCAAAAGTAATGCTTGAAGCCATTATATGACGTATTACTTGTAAGGATGTTAATAAGTAGTTATTTATAGGTGCAAAAATAAGTACGTATTAACATGTACCTAAATAAGAAGGTATTAATAGGCAATAAAATAACTAGTTATTAATAAGGACAATTATAACTAGTTATTAATAGGTCCTAAAATAACTACTGATTTTAGTTATTACAAGGAAGGACTATAATAACTGCTTACCAGGAAGAAGTGTAATAAGTGGTGAACAGCGATTAATATTTTCTCAAGAAAAAAATTAAAAGACTTTGTTTATTATTTTCTAATAACATTTATTAAACATAAAAAAACTAAAAATCTTATATACTAGTACACCCAAAAAAAAAGTTTGTAATATTAGCAACTCGTTTGCTGGGAGGATCCTAGCAGACAAAGTTGCTAACATCAGCAAAAAAGTTGCTAAACTCAGCAAAAAAACTTGCGAGTACGAGTTGCCAACATTACAAACTTTTTTTTTGGGTGTTGGAACTTAAATGCCTTATACATATTTAAAATTTGGCTGGTTTTTAAAAAAAAGTACTTTAAAAATGTTTATTAATTAATAAACTACAAAAAAAAAAGGATTAACAAAACTGAATTTGACAAAAAATAATTGCAATTAAAAAAGAATTATTCTTGTCGAGGCCAAAATTTTGTACTTATATGAATTATATATGAACTAACATACTCAATAGAATTTTTGTTTTTCAATTTGTTCTATACCTTCAGGAATGAAAAGACGCGTTTCCGGGGATTTTCCAATTACCCTTTCATCAGTTATCTTTAGAAGGTGGGAATACTGCAAATAATAAACATCAAAAGTTCATATTATCTACCATCTACTACACCATCAACTAAGTGATAAGTAGTAGAATATTTAATAAGCCTTTTCAAAATGTTTGTAGTATGTATTTCAAAAACTTCGAAGGCATATTAACATATTAAGTAAGGAAGAATTTCTAGCAAAAAGATTTTCAAACTTACGAAGTTTTTTCAACGATCCCATGGATTCATTGGATTTAAATATTGCTTTGGTTGACGAACATGATGGCTCAGAAGAACAATTATTTAAAATAGAAAACATTCTGGCTAAAGTGCTTAAAATGTCGTACAATAATGAATATATATTGATTCCGGAAATTCATTCCATTCATGAAAAATTAAACGTACGTAATATATAATACATATTTTCAAAAGCCAATTTCTTTTTTAATAAAAGTTTTTTTTCATATTTTAGACAACAAATTTTTAAATCTTCAAAGGAAAATACTCGGTTATTCTTCGAAAATAAGAAAATTATTACCAAAAACTCTTAATGTATTAATAAATAAAATTTAATAATTTCTACTTAATATCAATTATCTTAATTTTGTTATTTACTAAATAAGCTTTTGTTTTGTGAGAGTCGTTTATGTATAACTATATATTTTAATTAATTATGATATATTATGAATCTTTATAAATATACCTTACAAAAAAGTAGTTACTTATTACCCTACAAGTACCTTATTTCTTTGGTCCTTCCTAATAAGCAGGTATATAACACAATATTAGTAAGACATAATTGTTTAGCTTCCAAAATAAGTAGTGATGTATGTTCATATCAGTAAGGTATTATTTCAGACCTTCAAAATAACAACAAATGTAATGGATAGTCATTACTACGAAAGGTCTGAAATAAGTGATAATAAGTAACTTATTATTTTTGCTATTCCAAATAAGCAGATATTTAACACAATATTAGTAAGGCGTTGTTTTTTATCTTACAAATAAGCAGTTACATATATTCATATTAGTAAGGTATTATTTCGGACCTTCAAAATAACAAAAACTGGAATGGATAGTCATTACTTTGGAAGGTCTGAAATAAGTCCTACCCATTACCAAAGTTTTGCTGGGTTGATAAAACGGATGAGGTTTTTCATTAATTTTAAGTAAATTTTTGTTTATTTTGAGAAGAAAAGTTTCATTGATTTAATGAAAATGTTAATTTTTTTTTTCATCCAACGAAATTCTCTTTTTTTAGAAATGTTGAGGTTAAGAAGAAGATTAAACGTTTTTCTCTAAAAATTATAAAAATTCTTAAATTTTTAAATCAGACTAGACTAGTTTCTACCTTTTTTACGGACAGGCTTATCAGTGATTTTCCATTTAAATTGTATTATTGTATTATTATTTTGTCTATAAAAAATGTTTGTTTGTATGGACTTAAACCTACAATTTTCCGTATGTTTTGGATGAAAAATCTACAGTGTCGCTTTTTTAATTTCGTTATACTGATTCAAGCTTTAATTACACTTTTAACCAATGTCAAATCATATAATATGTATAACGGTTATAGCGTTATTGCCCAGCAAAAGCAGTTATTTACCAAGTAATTAAGAGTGCAAGTAGCACACAAAGGGATTCACTTATTTCCAGGCTATTTACTCTCTTGACTTATTTTTTTCGCGATGACCAAAAATTCATAGATGGTTATTATCCTCTCACTTATGAAACAAGTGAGTATAATTTGTTACCTGGAGTGACAGAATAAGTGGTTAAACACAATAACGAAATAAATATTTACTCTCAGTAAAATAATAAGTACACTCACAGAAATAAACCTGTCAGTCAAGCGTTATACCATCTGTTAGTTTCAATTAAAATTTTATTCAATAAAATTTTTAGTAGATACAACTAAAACTTTAACTAAAACTGGAAAAAAATCGCCAAATTTCGATATGTGTTTGGGAAAATGAAACCAAGTGACATGTGTTCGGTTTAAGCGCCTCCATCTCGTATTTATGGATGAAAAAAGGGTTAAAAACCTTTTAAACATATTTATTATCAGATTTTTTAAATATTTTTATACACCATCTGATTACTTTCTGAAATACCACTCGTTTGATGTATAAAATATATCCAAATTTCATTAAGACCTTAAGTGCATACTATTTAAACTCCTAGTTCCTTAGAGGGTTAAACATATGCATAAACAATATAAATCATTATTATCATCTCTAATTTCATCGTGTGAAACATGTTTCTTACATTTATTTACAACAACAGCAGCAGCAGAAAAAACACGATAATTTTATATCATTGTTATTGTTTATTTGTATTAAACTTTTTTGTTCCTTTTTTGTTGTACGGGGAGGTTATAAAGCAAAAAAAACATCAAGAATTGACAATAAATATTACAATAACAACAACACATAAAAGTAACAACTTCCAAATGATAAAAAAAACTCTGCCTATGAATAAAAAAATAAAAAACATCGAATGAAAAAAATAGAAGTCATTTGATATGCAAATTTATTTATACATCCAAACAAAACATGCCACAATCATAAGACAAAATAAATAACGAATAACAACAACAACAAAACAACACTGAAATAAACATAAATACATACAACAAATAGTATTAGAAATAAAAACACTCATACTTTCAAATAAAAGTCCTACGTACGAATGTTTGTAATAAGAATGTTACGAGATTTAACCACTGACTAAAGTAACGGGTCCGCCAAATAACTTTTTTTTTTTTTGAAAATGCTATAAAAAAAAACTACTGAATATTTTCTCAAATTTCTTTTTTTATTTGAAAGTACAATCCTTCCGGTTAATAATGGAAAATAATTTCATTCAAATGGCTGCCTCGGCTGGCCATGCAGTAGCCTACACGATCGGTCCAATTTTTAAGCACATTATCGATTGTGTGCAGCTGTATTTCACCAATGGCTTCACGAATATTGTCCTTTAAAGCGTCAATTGTCTCTGGCTTGTTGGCGTAACACTTATGTTTGACGGCACCCCACAAATAATAGTCCAACTGTGTCAAATCACAGCTCCGAGGTGGCCAAACGACATCAGCTCTGCGGCTGATAATGCGATCTTTAAAAACAGGGCGCAAAACATCGAGTGTAGCTTCGGCTGTGTGGCACGTAGCGCCGTCCTGTTGAAACCAAATGTTGCCAATATCCTCCTCTTCAATTTTTATGAACAAAAATTCGTTCAACATGGCCCGATAACGATCGCCATTGACTGACCATTGACATTCTGCAACATTACCATGATTTTCAAAGTAATGTCGGAATATTTCCCAGCTTTGTTCAATCCTATACACAACCATATTCGTTCAGCGGAAGGATAAAACTAATTATCTGTCAAACAAGACATGAGCTAAGTGTTACCATTCACGAAATAAGCACTAGTTGAAAAAAAAGTTAGATGGCGGACCCTTTAGTTGTAGCATAAGGATAACCTACCTCACTTGAATTCACCTCAAGGCGCCAAAATACGCACTCACGCACACACTCACTAAGAATATAATACAGACAAACGACCAGCTCAACCAGGGTTGCCAGATTTATTTTGTCTTTTTAGCCAAATAGAGAATTAAATCGCCAAACATTTTTTTTTCTCCATTTTTGTAATGAAAAAGTTGCCAAAAATCGCAAAATTTACAAAAAAAAAAAAATTATTCAGTTCTTGGTTGAACTGCAACATTAGGAAAAATGCTTTTGGAGAAGTTATGCATGAAAATAAAAAATTAACCAATTTTAGGAGTAGTTTTAGCTTGTTATCCAAAATTGTTTAAGAATTTTAAAAATCACTTCATGAGCTTTTTAATTTTGTATGCTTAACGGGGTGCCCCGAAAAAAAAAAACATTTGGTATACCACTCAATCGATGCATATTAAAAAGCTAACTATGGGAAAAATAAGTAGAAAATATTTGAAATGGATCTTTATATCCCTACCAGCGATTGAAGTTACCGATTGTAGTGCATTTTGACAAATAAAAGTTTCAAATTTTTTTTCGAAATATGGCTCAAAAGTCTCGTAATTTTTGGTTTATCTCTGGAAAAATATTTTAAAATTTTCTGTAGAGTAATTTTCGTTTACCAGAGGATTTTTTAGATTTGAGTATGTACAATTGTTTTCTGTACAAATTTAAAAAATATAAATTATAGATATTGTACTTGGTATACATTAAAAAATACGCTGGTGTACCAAAATTAATCTACAGAAAATTTGAAAATGTTTTCCTAGTAATAAGCCAAAACTTAAGAAACTTTTGAGTCAAAATGTACTACAACAGGTAACTTCAGTCGGTGATAGGGAAATGAAGATCCACTTCAAACATTTTTTACTTATTTTTCCCATATTGAGCTCTTTAATATGCATTGATTGAGTGGTATTCATTCAACCAACTCAATAATCTTTCGGGTGCTGACATTTCACTATTCCTTAGCATCGTAAAGAGCTCAAACTGGTTCGACGGTGGAGTCCGACCGGTGATGATCCGTCAATCTCGTGGCATCACAACGGACCTCAGAGTGCAAGTGTGCCAGGGGAAAGCCTGATCAAAAAGTAAATTTTTTGGAACACCCTAGTGTATACACATAAAAAATAGTTAACAAAAACTAGTAAAATATCAACTTAACAAGATATTTCGAAAGCAATATGTGAAAATTAAGCAATTTTAATTTATATTCTAGTATAATGTTTCAAGTTTTTTAATAATTTATCATATTCTGAAGATATATTTCCAAATTTTGGTAAGAAATTTTCATGTGTAAAATCGCCAAGAAAATCGCCATTCACTTGAAAAATCGTCATAAAAATCGCCCGTCTACATTTCAAAAAATAAATCGCCAAACGAGTTTGAAAATCGCGATGTCTGGCGAGAAATCGCCATATCTGACAACCCAGAGCCCAACAACTACTGCTGATTTCTGTAGAAATAAAAATGTAAGGGAAGCAGAAATAAATAATAAAACAATGTATGAGCAGCAGCAGCAACAACACTTTACTAGTAACACTACTCAACGGCCAAAAAACCTTTAATAGACCTCTGTACGCTGAATCCTAATCCGGCAGAAGATTTTGCTATTTTCTTATTTGTGGTTTTTGAAATATCGTGAATTTTATATTTACACAGAAAAAATTATCAACCTAAAATATCTAATTAAAGATTTGATTTGAATTTAATTTGTTTCTAAACAAATATTTAATTGAATCAATAAATATTTTTATTGACTTTTAAATATATAAATACATATTTTATTTTAGACGCAATTATCATATTATTTTTTCATACACCGTCTGCATAAATAGAAAATTTTCAGTATAAAATACCAAATACATTTGAAGTTAACAAACAAATCAAGCACACACACAAACAGACTCAGCATTGCAAAAAACACACATACCTACGTATAGATCACACACTTTTTTTGTGAAGATCATATTGTTTTTTTTTTTTGTAGAAGTTATTTATAACTTGTAGTTGTTTTTTATTCGACCTTTCCAATTTAATTATAAAAATAAAATGTTTGAGCTCGAGGCCAGGCCACGAGCTCAAACATTTTATTTTTATAAGTTATTTATAACTTTTTTTTCCTTCTTAATTTTAATAAAATGTTTAATTGATAGTATCATATCCGTGATAGGTGTAAAATCAATTAAAATATTAATTGATTCAATAAATTTTTTAATTGAAACCCGTTTTTAGATTTTTCTGTGTACATAATTCTCCCCCATTTAAAAGAACCTAGGATGTGATAACGAACATCTGAGTACGCAGTTTAACTACATGTGGTCTCCTGTTTAACATGCATATCGATTTTCCCATGTGGGGCAAAAATTATTAAAATTTGTCATTTGGTGCTATGTGAATATAAAAAATTTTATAGTAAATATCAAGGATACTTTCGGAAAAATTCCGTTTATTTTTGAACACCTCTGATTAAAACTGACATGATTAGACTCAAAAAAAAAAAATAATAATAATTTTGTGGGGATTTATATTGTTAAAAATATCTATAATTTTGCGGTTGAATTTTGAAAAATTATTCATAAACTGCAAACGAGAAAAAAAATTTGTTGACAGCGTACCTAAGTCTATTAAAAATATGTATATTTCAGAGACATGTTTTGAAAAAAGTTCAAATTTGTTGAGCAGTGTAATACACCAACACAAAGAAGTCAAATATAAATGAAATCCTGCTGCTGCTGTTGCCAGTGTGTCTTCCACACTCCACATCCACTTGTGCTGGCAAAAGACAAGCTACCACGGAATAAGCACAATGTAATACCAACAAACTATGAATGTTAAAGATTTATTGGTAGGCAGCTGAAAAGGAAAAAAAAAGGAAAAACACAATATATAAAAAATTAAAATAACAGAATATTACAGATATACAAAAAAGAAATAATCATATGAGCAATCTGTACTTGGCTCATACAAAAAAAAAAAAAAAATGTTACATACAAAAATGTTACACACCAATACACTTAAAGAAATGTTTAATGAAAATCCAATTTATTTATTAAGCTGTGGTAGGTTGGTGAAATGTAGAGGGAAAAAATCCCTAACAGAAATAAAAATTGCCAAAATTAAAATAAAAATGGTAATAATTAAAAACAAACATAGCAACTAATTGTCAATACTCAAACAAATCGTGAAAACAGAAAAAAATCTTTAAATTCGACAAAATTGAAAACAATCGCCAATAATTGAAAACATTGCTAAAATTAGAAAAAAGATGCCTAAAATTAAAAACGAATTTAAAAAATTGTCTAAAAATGTAAAAATCGCCATAAATAAAAAAAGTCGCTAGAAATGACAAAAATTCGACAAAATTTGTAAAATTCGCCCAAATTGAAATTGATCGCAAAAAATAGGCAAAATTAAAAAAATTACCAACATTTAAAAAAATCGTTAAAATTTAAAAATTTCCTAAATTGTTAAAATTGCACTAATTGAAAAAAATTGCTCAAGTTAAAAAAATAATCGTCAAAATTGCCACAAAACAAAAAGACCCTTTGAAAATATTTTGCAAAAATTTAAAAAAAAATATACAAATAATTTAAAAAAATCACCCAAATTGAAATATATCGGCAAAAATTGAAAAATTCGAAAATATAAAAAAAATTAAAAAAAAGTTCCGTTTCATTAGCAATTAAAGTGAAAACATTTACTATCCGAATTGTTTTGTTCAGATCTTTACCATATACCACTTGAAAACAACATTTAAGTGCAGACCTTAAATATTGATTACGGAAATATAAATTTTTTCCTTAATATACTCATAACACTGTGCTACACAGAAAATTGACTCGTCAAATGACCTAGTGTAGGTTGCAAGTCTAGCTGAGTGTATTACAAAACAGGATTGAGAAGAAGTTGCAATATATCCTCAAATTTTCGAGATAATGCTAAAAGAGTATTTTTTGCGACTGGTGCATTTAAGAATTTGTTATTTAGTAATTTTTTAATCCGACTTAAAATTTTTAAACGGTATTTAAAAAAAAATCACCTGGCCTTTCTAAAAATACATACTTTCTTTATTTTATTAATATAAATAGCTAGAGATTTTTTTCATAACAATTAAAATTTTTAATTTTTTTTTAAACTTTTTTAACTTCTACGAGGGGGTTTTCCGAATCCTATTTTAAAACAAGAATATTCTTAAATTTAGTGTGTTCCTGAGAAAATTGAGTCTTCACTTGTTAAAATCGATTAAAAATTGACAAAGTTATGGTACTTTCTCCATATATACAGTGCCGGACAAAAGTATTCACACAGCAGCAAACTTTATTTTAAATCTTTTATATTTTTAAAATGAAAGCTATTAGCCGTATAAGGTATTCAACAAAATTGTTTATTAACTTATTAATAATTTAAATACAACAATAAACTAACACTAAGCATGTTGTATTTAAAAAAAAAAAATTAAAAATTAAGAAAAAGGTGTTACGAAGAAATTGGTACATTCTATGCCAAGAAGATTAAAAGAAGTCATAGCAAAGAAAGGCTACTCCACAAAGTATTAAATCATGTGAAATTTTATTTTTTTTGAAGCTGTGTGAATACTTTTGTCGGCCTAAAATAATACTTTGAATTACATATTTAGTTTTTTCTTATAATATAACATACTAAGAATAAGTTTTTTGTTGTATTTTAATAATTTATAAGTTAATAAACAATTTTGTTGAATACCATATCCGGCTAGTGGGTTTCATTTGAAAAATATAAAAGATTAAAAATAAAGTTTGCTGCTGTGTGAATACTTTTGTCCACCACTGTATATATAATTATAAAAAAATCAGTTTTTTTTACAACTTTTGCAACTTCTAGAGATTTTTTGCGAGTCTCTTTTTAAGACAACAATATTAAGAACAATGCATGAATGAGTTCATGCTTGTTCATAAATGGATGCATGCATATATGTTAATTTTTAACCGGGTTATTAAAATTTGTTTCACTAAAACGTTTTGTTTCGCTTAAAGCAGCTGTCGGGGTTAGCACATGTAATGGCAACAAAATTTTGCGTTTTATAATTCTAAAATTTTTAATAGCGGTTACAATCAATAGTTTGTTTTGTTATGGTCCATGTTGAAAAATTTTATTAAAAAAAATGCAAAAAATATTTAAAAAATACTAGAACTTTGAAAAATATTCAATTATTTTAAAAATTAGAAGTTATATCAGTGGCTCATTTTAGCGAACAGTGTGAAATTTTAATTTATGAAATTTGTTTCTCATTTTTTATTTTTGTTGATGGAATACATTATTTTGTTAGAATTGTGCATAAAATTCTTACCGTTTGAGAAAATCCGCTATGGAAAATTCCTTCAAACTCTTCTCTTTTTCAGATTTTATATTAACTAAAAATTACACATCATATTACGTTGCAACGACAAAATAACATCGGGAAAAACGTTTGCATTCACATCGAAACTTTTTTAAAATAGAGATAGCTGAAATTAAACATTCCAGTGTAGAAATGATACTGACATCATCATTTTTTGGACTACCGGTAGGGACACCAGCTTACTCTCTGCATTACTTTAATACAAATAATAATGACTTACTAATAAGTAATTATTTTTTCCATTATTGCAATAAAACAAGTGCTTTACCCATAAGTACTTATTTTTGTCATTATTTAAAATATAAAAATCTGAAAATCTTTTTTTATACCCATTATTTTTTCAACTCCAGTATGCACATATATAACTACTTATTTTTGATTTTTTGTAAGCTGGGAAGTAATGACATTTTGTGCAAGGAAGTCATTTAGATTTTTATCTATCAATTATTGCAACTCCAGTATGCACATATATAACTACTTAATTTTGATTTTTTGTAAGCTGGGAAGTAATGACATTTTGTGCAAGGAAGTCATTTAGATTTTTATCTATCAATTATAACATGTCTTGAGAGGTCAGATGGTAGAGCGATTGACTGACAATCTGGAGGCCCGCGTTCGATTCCCGTGTGGGCTCTTTTACTAAAAACATGTTTTTCAATATAAAAAATATTTTTTTTTATTAATTTTGAAATTTTTAAAATATTTCTTAGGCTCATTAATTTTGTCTATACTGGTAATATATAAACACATAGCATATATAACCACATATTTTTCTATTTTTTGTACGGTGTTTAGTGATGCTATGTCACTATTTTGAGCAACATCCCCTTTAATGAGATGTGTAATGACAATTGTAAGTACTTGCCATTACCAAATATGAGATGTGTAATGACAATTGTAAGTACTGACCATTACCAAATATGTACTTATATAACCACTTATATTGCATACGCTAAGACTGGTAAAAAAGCGAATGGCTCACTTTAGTGAGCACTTTATTAATTTCAATTAAAATTAGATACTTTTTTATATGACTACACAAACTGGGTCACAAATAACCTTTCTTCTTTATTATTCGTAAGAATTTTAATAAAATCTTTTAAAAATTTTTGCCCACTATCTTGTTCGAAAATTATATTATAAAATTGCTTCATATTAAATCAAATTTTTTATAAGCAAAATGCCTTACATGACCTGTGTTTTTTTTTCGGAATTTTACGTTTTTCTCAAGTCTTAGAGAAGTTGACTTTATAACAGCAGAGCCATTAAATCTCAGAGTTTGTTAAAAAAAAATTTACCATAAAGCTCAAAATATGAAAAAAGTAGAAAAAATATGTTAAAACAAAAAGAACAATAAAATTAATTAAGGCTGACCGAAGAGTTCCGCCTAAAAACGGAATTTAGACAATATGTATTTGGTAATTTTAAGCAGTATTTTGGAAAATTTTTGTAATGGTAATATTTTTCATGACCGAGCTAGAGTGATTTGTTTACCTTAATTAAGGTCAAAATCTAATTTTACATTAAAAATTGTTTAAACTCATAATTGCTGCATCAAAAATATTTAATATTAAAAATTTTTCTCTAAATTGTATTCTTAAAACTCCTGGGATTTCCGGATCAAATTCCCGGGATTACGAGAACAGGAATGTGAAAATCTTTTGGAAATGATGAATTGTACAAATTTTGAGGAAACATTAAAACGGTCGAAAAGAAATAACTTTGATAGGTTTAGATTAGAAGAAGAGTAGAATTGAAAGAAGGTGTATCATAAAAGGAAGGTTTGCCCCCGAAATTCGTTAAAATATTTCTTTTTTCGAGTGTACACATTTCAAAATTGTTTAAATGCTTGTGTTTAGTAATAAATACAAAGTAAAATCACAAATACACACTCATACTAATATATAGACACGCTGCCTTGCTGAGTTTTGTTTTTTTTTTGTTGTAGTTGTTTTCTTTTAGGAAATATTTAAGAGAAATCTGTACTTATATGAATGGTTTTAACTGTTTGTATGTCATAACACTTAAGTTAACACACACACATACACACTGATAGACTATGTACGCTAGGGTGATCCAATCTAGTATAGAGGAAAATAATTTTCGAGTTTTGAAAGTTATTGAAATATTTATTTGGGTGTAAACCTGCGTCCCCAGAAAAAGTAGGATAATCGGATGTCAGCAAGATGTACCGCATAGGCCCTGAGTTTTGAATAACTGAGTACAAGGGGAAAATATGACAAAATTTTGATATTTAACAACAAATTTGAATTAAAAACATTAAAGAATCGTAATTTGGAGTAAATTGCTTTTGAAATAAAGTAAAACAAACTTAAAACGTTTAAAAATCAGCCAAGTTATTACAATTTCCCCCGGCAATTGATGTGTTGCAGAGATTTTAATCAAAAAATACAAGCCCAAAATTCGAAATTTATTAAAATTATGTACAACAAAAAAATTTGTGTATTCCATAATTTCCAGGAAACCCAGATAAGAATAATTTTTCATCTTGTGTTTTGCTAACTCGCATTAAGCTATTGCTAATAGGGTCAACATTTTTAAACACTATTTTCAAATCTCAATTAAATATTTATTTAAAATATTAAAATTTTTTTTAAGGAAATTTTAGAAAATCAACGATTGGCCTTTAGGGTTTTATAAGGCATATATTAGGGATAAAAGCCTGCACAAATTGTAGGAATCAATTTTGTACTTTGGCTAGGGCAGCGATATTATTTTAGCGGATTTCGATAAAACAGCGATTTTTGACACATATTTGGCTTTTAGGCAATTTCTTTATGTATTGCTTTAAATACCAAAAGTTTTTGGCAGTAATTAGAAAAAACAAGAGCATTTAACTTCATACCTCTACATCAGGGAAAAATTGAGAAAAACTAAATTGCTAATGCTTAAGGTCAAAGATCAAATTTATTTTTTTGTTTTCATATTAATATAAAATATGTTTCTGAGCTAATATCGATGAAATTGCATTGCCTGGTCTGAGAATTATATTCTCCATTTACTACTGGAACATTAACCCTTAAGTGCTGTTGGAGTATATGTGATCCCAGGATGAAAAAAAATCTGTTAATTACACACTGCTACAAAAAAACACTTTTTGGCAGAACTTGAAACCCACCCTAGTGGGGGTTGTAGGTCTAGGTGAGGACATACAAAAACCGTTTTCAAAAATTTTAAAGTAATTAAAGTTTTAGAGTAATTAATTTAAAAAAAACTGTTTTAGGGTAGGTCGTACCACTTTAGTACCTCAAACTCACAAATTTTTTGACCGATTTCAAAATTTTAAACAGTTTTGGAAAGGCAAAGAATTAAGCTTTCATGAAATGTAATCATAAAATATATTTTCCATGAAATTAGGTAAGTGTTTATCAAGAGTTTCACATTTTTTTTATTTTTTTTTTCCTAATTTTTCAAATTCAACAAGAGTTATTTTTTATTTTTTTCTATGAAAACCTATCTTTTTTGTACTGTATTTTAAAGACAATTTTATATAGAAAAAAACGAGATATAATTTGTTAAAATCGGTTTTTATTTGTAAAAGTTACTAAGCTTTTTCTAAAGGTAAACATTTTGGGATTGCAGACTTTTCTTTTGGTAAAGCACTTGACTTACAAACGTAAATTAAAAACTGTACAAATAGCTTAACCTAAGTTAACATGTATAGTTAAAAACAGGTGTTAATGAAAATTTGAATAACTTTTACAATTTTCATCCGATTTCAAAAATAAAAACCATGTTTTGTTAAGAACTACATTTTCTTTATACGTTGCTATAAACTTTTATAAGCTTTCATATTAAAATAAGTAATGAAAAGCTACTAAACTCAAAAATGTTTGTAATTTTCGTTGTTTTTGTAGATATTCTTAACAAAAACAATACTTATAACTTAAAAATGTAACAAAAAATGCACGTCAATCAGTTTTCTTTCCAAACCCGTTAAATTTAAATCGGACAAAAACTGACTGAGTTACAGGTCGATAAGTTGACGAACATCACTGAAAACGGTCTTTTTAGAATAACTTCTGAATTTGAGGGTGTTTCAGAAATTTTTTGACACAATTTGTAATGTACTCAACAAGACCTATAACCCACGTTAGGTCGTTTTCAAGTTTTTTTTTTTCACTGTAGCACCGTGTTATAGACCCCAACAGCTTTTTAATGTTAATAGTTCGAATTTAAATTAATAATACCTATTAGTTTTAAACCTTACGAAATAATATGAAGTAAATTAATCAATATGCCCAGAAATATCTGTTTTATTATTAACCCTAACCATACTGACAACATTTACACACGTAGACTCCTGACAAAGGTACCCGGGTACCCGTGTGTGTTTATTTGTTCGTTATTATTTAAATTTATGCCATTATTTAAATTTATGCCGGAATATAAAAATATTTTGATTGTGTAACACAGCCAATAGCTATCCTTTGAATGGAATCATTTACACAGGCAATCCACCTGGTGGTCAACGACAGGTAAATGTAGGAGAAAACATCGTTCTAGATCTGGTGGATTTCTACAAACAATCTGGAATAAATGTAACAACCGACAATTTTTTTACTTCACTTTCTTTGGCCAATCGGCTACAAGTTAGAGGAATAAGTCTCGTCGGTACCCTTCGACAAAACAAAGCCTATATTCCAAAAGAGCTACGTCCAAACCCAACGGACGATATAGGTACACCCCGATATGGTTTGAACAAAAACGGAACACTTTTGTCTATTGTGACCAAGAAGAAGAAGTGTGTTTTCCTTCTGTCAACAATGCATTATACTCGAGGGGAGCCAGCTATTAATGGAAAAGAGGAGATTAATGACTTCTATAACAAAACAAAAGGCTGAGTAGATGTTATGGACCAGATGGTGTCTAAATATACCACCAAACGCAAAACAAATAGATGGCCATTGGCAGTTTTTTTCAACATGATTGACGTGGCTGCATTGGGTGCATTTTGTGTATACTCCAGCCTCGATCCAAGCGCAAAAATAAAACGAAGCTCTCGTCGAGGATTTTTAACATCACTTGGCGTGGGGTTGGCATCTAAAAATATGAACAAAAGAGCTAATGATAATCAAATAACACGACACTATAACGTCCGGGCAGCTCTAGAGCTTATGAAAAATAAAATCATCCCTAAAGAAGTTTTCCAGGATGCTGGACGGTTGCCAATAAAGGGTCGCTGCTACCTTTGCGTGACTACTGATCCAAAATCTGATCGAAAAACACGCAAAATATGCGATGGCTGTAAACGACCAGTGTGCAATACGCATAGCAAAACTATTGCTGCACGCTGCACTAGATGTTAATTTTTTTTTATTTTTTTTCTTTTATGCAACAATATTAGTAAACAGTTTTATTTATTTTTTATACATGTACAAAGTTTGATGTAAAATATTTTTTTGAATTAAATAACCAATAAACAAAAAAAAAAATACTATAATTTTTACCTTTTCCATACAAAATGTAAAAAGTTATATAAGGGTACCCGGGTAACCTTATCAGGAGGGAAAGGACTATTCGACTTTGGGTGGCTCCAGAGTCAATCCAAAAGAATCAAGAGTGCTTTAGATGGGAAAAAATTTTAGAAAATGGTTATATGAAGGAACTTGTGGATCCTCAAATTTGTATTTTATTTAGTTTAAGAAAAATTTGACTTCAAAGTACGTTAGGGTACCGGGGTACCCGTTTTAGTATGGTTAGGGTTAAGTAAAAAAAAAAAAATTAAAAATCTCCTAAAATTTGACCGTTGACCTTAAGCAGGTACAATTTAAGGTATCTCCATTTTTCTCAGATTTAATGGATTGCAGTATATGGTCTTGGTTTGTCAAATTACTGCCAAAACTTATAGTATTTAAAAAAAAAAAAAAACAAAAAAAAAATTTGCTAAAAGTCAAATAAGTGACTAAAATCCAGTTTCGTCCAAGTCCCCTGAATTAAATCTCTGCCTTAGCCAAAATAAAAAATGAATTCCTTAAATTTATAGAAGTTTTTATCCGTATTATGTTCCTAATATATAACCCTAAAGTTCAATCATAGATTTTCTAAAATTTCGTAAAAAAAATTTAAAAATTTTAAATTTTTATTTGAATATAGTTTTTGAATATAGTTTTTTAAAATTCTTTCGCAATAGTTAACTCATATCTAAGTTTCCTGAAAATAATAGAATACAAAAATGTTTTTGTACAGAAAAATTTTAAAAACATTTTTAATTTTTGGCATGAATTTATTGATTACGTGGCCTGCAACACAGCAGTTGCCGGTCGATATTGTAATAACTTGGCTGTTTTTTAACCGATTTAAATTTGTATTGCTTTATTAAAAAATATAATTAACTCCAAGTCACGATTCTTTAATGTTTTTCATTCAAATTTATTTTAAAATATAAACATTTTTGAGAAAATTTAATTTCATATTTTCTCCTTGTAAGCTGTTTTTCAAATTTTAGTGCCGATATCCAATTATCATAATATTGTGTAAGACGCAGTTTTACACCCAAATAAATATTTCCGGGTCAATAACTGAATAATTTAGTTTTTGGCGCACTCTAATGGCACATACACACACATACATATATATCATATTCTTAACACACTGATATACAATGATATCTAATGTAAGTATGTATATATTTTGTATATGTAAGCATAATATCAGTATTTATGATATACAAACTTACATTATTATTATTCCTAATCTTATTTTTGTTAAGTTGCTTCTTCTGCTTCTTCAATATTCCTTATTCACTTTCTATAAGTAAAAGTAAACAAAAGCAGGAAAAACAAAACAAAAAAAACTTAAAAAAAAATTTTAAAGAATAGAAGCTTTTGTGACCTCTACACAACAATACACACATACAAATATTTACTTAAGCCATACATACATACATATATACCAACACATACATATATACCAACACTCATATAAAACATTAGTATATGGCTCGTTAGTTGATATCTGCGTTCCTTTAAAAGACAAAGTTGATAAACAAAAAGATTTTTTGTTGTTGTTTTAAAACAAGTAAAAAATTCTTACCAACATCAACATTAGAGTTATAACTTTTTTTTTTTTTTTTTGCAAAATTTTTACCACGTGTTGGGTAATACTGTAGTTATAATTAAAATCGCTTTATAGGGTCGTTTTGAAACAAAAACTTCCCGCATAAAGAGCAATTTCTAAAAATACATTTTTTAATTTTTCTACAATAAAATTTGCATAATTAGAACAAAATTGCTGTACAACATTGTTGTTCTGCTACAACTCGTTGTTCTGCTACCCAGTCGGAAAAATACAGTCGGCAGAATGTTGAGTAATGAATACGTTGTCAAAACGACTGAATTTCAACGTTTACGGTTGAATTTTAAACATTTATACGTATTACGCAGGCACGTAGCCAGAACTATGTTTTACCGGCCCAGCAACAACAATTACAACAACAAAAGATAACGTTTTTTTTGTATATATTGGTTTTGTTGTTGGGCCGGTAAAATATGGTTCTGGCTACGTGCCTGAGTAATACCATTAAACAGTAATACAACTCTACTATTCGACGCTGACAAAACGTGGACAATACAAAAAACACAGTGCTTCAAAAATTAAAAATTCTGTATTTTGCCGATACTATATCCAAAAGAATTATTTTTAAAGGATTTTTTCCATAAAACACAAAAATTAAATAAACATTTTAATACATTTAAACAATTTTCAATTGTAAATATTTCATAAGGTAAATCTAATGAAGCTAAATTATTTCAGAAGCTAAATCGCCTTAAAATTTAATAATGATCAATATATACTTTATGGGGTTATAGACCTATATTTCGTTGCGTTACAAACGGATGTATATTGGCAAAACACTGGTTTTAAAAAATATTCATAGTTTGCCAGTATTATATTTTTTGAACCGTCGGCAATTTCTCGCTAGGTAATTTCGATGTCCATGAAGTAAAAAACACTATTAAAATCAGAAAAAACAGTAAAAATTAAAAACTTCTGTGTCCTTTGAAATCAAGAGATATCGTTTGAGTCTATTTACTTTAAAACTCTTGCGAAGTGATTATTTTTAGTTTAATTAAACAAATTTTGTTAAACTTCAGAAATGTTTATGAGGAAACTTATTTGAAAACCGCGAAAAAAAATATTGCGTTTGTTTATATTTTTATGGACTTTACGACTAAAAAAAGTAAAATTTTATATATTTGCAAAAAATAAAATCAAAAGTTATAACCCTAATCAACATAGATCTGTTGTGTCCAGGGCCATATCCAGGGGGGGGGGGGGGGGCTCTGAAAATGTAAAAAATGTACTTATAGAAAAACATACATATTTTTTGAATCAAAATTCTTATCCGTTGTTAAATTTTGTTATTCCGGTTTTGAATAGGAAAAGTCTTACAACTTTAAACCGTTTTTAGCAAGAAAACACTATAATTTTGTGTGGTTTGCGATAACATAAATAGTGGAAAGTTAAAAATTTTCATTTGAAACATGGGAAACAAGTTTAACTCTCAAAATTTGGGATTTCTCGCAGGATTAAATAAATGCAAACAAAGCAAAGTATATTTTTTTTTTTTTTATTTTATTAATTAATAATCATATAATTACAAATTATATACTATTACCCTAACCGAGCACTAGCTACTATGGCCTTCGGCGCGTTGTAGCGAAAACAGACCAGTGCCTCTGGTGGGAATCGAACCCACGACCCCTGCACTGATAAGCCAGCACGCTACCAACTAGCCTACCGGGGCGCACAAAGCAAAGTATATTTAAAACCATTTGTAGCTTTTTATATAAAAAAAAAAAAAAAAAAAAAAAGCGAAAAGTTTTTTATATGTGAAATAAATCAATTTCGGAAACATACCCAATTGTAAATTTTAACACTATCAAACTATCTTAAAAGCCACAGTTACTTTCTCATTATTTTCTTCTGTAACAAAATCTTAAAATTTTAAAACCTGTTATCTATACAAAATGCTTTAGGCTCTGAGCTTTTTCAATCATAAAAAAATTATGATTCCGCGGACTTTTTCTAATTGAAAATTAACTTTAAAAAACATTTTCTTTCTTAAAAATATTAGTTTTTGATAATTTTATTCCACAGAAATTTATTAAAATTTTAAAGAGTTTTTGTACATAGGAATTAATAGTTTCAGCTTTGCAACATTTTTAGAAAAAATAATTATGGAATTTTTCTATGCATATACCTACTCCTTTCCCTGCCTCTTGGCGGATAAAAGGGCTGATTTTGAGTGCTTTTATACGGTAATTGGAATCATCGGAATATGCTTGAAGTCTTACTTTAGCATTAGATTTTTAAATATTAAATAATAAAATTATCTTTCTAAACACCTTTAACATTCCCCGGATAACAATTGGAGTAGTCAAAAATGTCTGATATAGCGCGAACCGCTAAAAATTTGTTAAGATATTAATTTGGTCAGAAACATAGTAAATTTGTTTTCTGATGATCCGGTTAATAGTTCAAATGATGATACGGTTAATAGTTCAAAAACAGACTACAAAATCTAGTTTAAAAGCTCAACACATTTTCTCTGAATTCATTTATATTTGATAGTGTGTGTCAAAAATAAACGAATTCTAATAAGCAGGGCGACCAGAAATATGCCGGATCATATTTTTTCTGTATATTGTATTGAAAAATGGATGCGATATTTATTCTTTTCAGAATAATTGACGAATTCTGGCATCGATTTGTCACAGCACATTTTTTCTTATTTTGTTCTTAAGGGCATATTTTTGATAAAAATTATTTTTTTAAAGTATATTTTTACACTTTTTGGAATGAAAGTATGTTTTGGGGCATAATGTTTAATTTCTTTTAAAGTTTTTTTTATAAAATTTTTTTTCAATAAAAAAAAAAATAAGCTTTAAAATAAGAATTTTATTTTTTAAATTTAAAGAGAAAATTTTCTGTTTTTTAAGGAAATTTTTTATGGTCACAAAATCGATTTGTTACAGCATATTTCTGGTTGCCCTGCTACTAACTATCTAGAAGTGGTCGACCATTTTTCTGGAGTCTTGTCTTAAGTTGATTTTTTTTTAGCATTTAGTTAAAAGTTATTTAAGACTTTGAAAATCGTCATATTACTTTCTACTAAACCAATGCCGAATTTAAATAAAACAAACAAAAAATTTATGGCTACGGCCCTGGCTGTGTCCCCCAATTCAATGTAGGTACTACAAATAAGTGATTGTGTGAGAGTATATAAAGGGTGTTTTTTTTACAGAGGTATAGAACTTTGAAATGGTATAAAACAAAGATGAAAGATAATCTTCTGGCATTATAATTTAAATATGACTTCTGGCATATGACCGCCACTGCTGGCTCGGACGTAGTCTAATCTGGAGGTCCAATTTTCGATGACTTTTTCCAACATGTGTGGCCGTATATTGGCAATAATGCGGCGAATGTTGTCCTCCAATGTTGTCCTCAATCGTTTCGTGCTTATCGGCGTAGACTAGCGACTTGACATATCCCCACAGAAAATAGTATAGCGGCGTTAAATCGCATGGTTTTGGAGGCAAATTCACTTGTCCGATATGTTAAACTATGCGATTACCAAACGTTTCATTCAATAAATCAATTGTGGCACGAGCTGTGTGACATGTTGCGCAGTCTTGTTGAAACCACAGCTCCTGCACATCTTGGTTGTTCAATTGATGAACGAAAAAGTCAGTAATCATGGCTCTATAGCGGTCACCATGGACGAATAGACTGATTGGGGTCTTCCTCTACGCTTCGCTCTACAGCAGCTATGACTTCTTCTGTACCCACTGTACGACGTCGCTGTGTATGCATATTATCATTTAGAGTAAACGTGGTGCGAAAACGTTCCATAGTTAATCGAATTAATTGCTCTGATCGACGATTATGTTGACCGTAAAATGGAGTATTCCGAACAGAGTATTCCGAGTATTCCGAACAGAACCATGACTTTCAAAATAAATTTCTACAATTTGGAAGCGTTGTTCAGGCTACAGTCTATTCATGTTGAAATGCCAAACCAAACTAAATATAAATCACTTGACAGCTGATAAAATGGCAGCTAGTTAAAAAAGTGTTGCCAACTTAAAGTTCTATACCTGTATAAAAAACACCCTTTATGAGTACGTCTCTATAGTTCTCATATTACATTTATAAATGAACGTTCGAAATATATTTTTTTTCAAGGCAAGCAAAAAAATAAAATAAATAAAGTTGTCGCCAAACATCGTCATAACTTAAGGAAATCTCTATCCTGAAATATTGATAATGAAGAAGAAAAGTAAACGATAGTGATTGCGGTAATTTTATAATGGAATTTATTCATTTATTTGCTTATTTGTTAAGTTATTTACTAAATAATTTAGGATAAACACATTTAACAGACAAAAGACATTTTAAGATTTAAATTTTGTTTTTTCAACAGGAAAAAGTTTAGTAAAATAGTTTCAGCTATTTTAAAGCAATTTAACAAAGAAACTCTTAGAGATCTAATAAAAATAATCAATGATATAAATAATAAATTATGTTCTACATAATGCAAATTACAAAAACCATACTAATTACTTGATAAAGAATTAAAGTCAAGTAATTTTTTTTCCGAACCTAAAAGTTTTGACTACGATCTTAAAATCTCCCTATTTATAAATCAATATAAACAGCAAACCGTACTTCAATCTGGTAACGTTGTGAAATAGAGACGAAGGAGATTAGAAAAATAAACAAAAATCTAAAAATAGAATACTTATTTGTGTTTGTTAGTGTTGTCACTTCTGAGTATAATATACAATAACAGAAAAAGCTAATAGAAAATAAAACCGCAATTTAGCTGCATTATATTCGAGGCCATATTTGGGTGTGATCGCTAAACAGTCATGATTTGGTATTGTTACATTTGTAATGTAAAAAAGAGCGCAGGTTTGATTCTTGCAACCGTAGGTTGTTGAAACAATTTATCATACAGAGTCAATCTGACACTTATAAGATACAAATAATAATACAATTTAAATGGAAAATCACTGATGAAGCCTGTTCATAAAACGATAGAAACTAGTCTAGTCTGATTTAAAAATAGTTTTTAGAGAAAAAGTTTTTTCTTCTTCTTCTTCTTAACCTCAACCTTTTTAAAAACTATTTTGGTCCTGCCGGGACTCGAACCCTGACCGCCGAGAGCTCTATCCACTGAACTATAGAGACACATAATACTTGCTAGCTGAAAATGTAAATAAGTGATAACAGCTGGCTAACCGTTGGTTGTGCTAGTTTGCCAGCACTGGCATTACGTTTGTTTGAAGTAACTTGCCAACGCTGAAAAAAAAAGTTGGTTTAAAAAAAGATTTTTCACAAACTTAAAAAAGGCACAATTTTAATACTTTTTTTTTTTTTTTTAAAGTGTTGTAAATTTTTTAATATCAATGCCTTAAAAGCACTTTTTACTAACGTTGTCAAAGCGTTCTAAATCAGGATTTTTCCAGTACTTTAATTTTTCTAGATTTTAAATTTTATTAATCAAGTACTTGCTAAGCACATTTTGCCAACGTTGGGAAAGCGTTAAGTGCTATGCCAGTGCTTTAATTTGAATTTCTGCCAATGGTACCAAAAATAAAGTGTTTTACCAGTGCTTGTTTTTTCTGACCCTCGGTAAATTCTGGCTTGATAGTTATTGCTCTTCAAAGAAACGCTTCAATAAGCCAACTTCCTAGTTTTTATTTTTTTTATATAAATTTTACTTTTAAGAAATTAAAAATATATATATTATAATTTTCGTTCGATCAAAATTGTTTAAAATACAACTGCGCTAAAAAGCTAAAATTAAGAGCTTCAATAAGCCAACATCCTAGTTTTTATTTTTTTATATACATTATACTTTTAATAGTTTAAAAATATATACATATATTTTAATTTTCGTTCGAGCAACATTTTTTAATCCAAATTTTAACAAATTTTAATCAAAGTTCGGTAAACTTATAAGAAAATGTTGAAAATTTATTGCTCATTTCGTTACTTTTTGGAAACCACAACAAAAAGCCATATAAACAATCAATGAACTTTGGCCTTTAATTTTGCTCTTCAAGAACCTAAGCATCTTACGAAGCAGTAGGAGAAGCAGTATTTTTTTTTTAACTTTCGATTTTTATCAATTATTGTAGCAATAGATCTAAAAATGTGTGCTGTGAATTTGAGAAAAATCGAAAAGCATTACATCGTGGCTCCCTGCTACCAAGTTTTCGATTTTTGAAAACGTATCGCGACACAAATTTTTTTAATTTTGGTACGGTTGCGTTTTGAGTTTCAAGTTTTTATGTTTATTCTAGAATTTTTTTAAAAATTATCCTACATTTTTTTATTAAAAAAAAATGTCATAGTGTTAATATGTTTGTTAAAATATGCGCATATTGTCTATGATTAACACAGGAACTCTTTAAAAAAGTACCAAAAAAGGTGTTTCGGGATATATGTTCGCTAAACCTAAAACAGCAAAAATATTTAAAAACCAAAAAACTGCGTGATCGCTTAAACTTAATAAGGGGAAAATATGGGAATTTGGCAGAAATTCTGGTCTTCTGACTAAAAATTAGATATTTTGAAACACAAAACATTTAAAAAAGGTACAAGAAAAAATCCCTAAAAATCCCTTTCCAACGATATAACGATAAAAACCAAGGATGTGTTAATGCTGCATATTTACAAAGTTGATACCCAAATGTTGTTGAAGGTCTCATCAGTATTTACCATAAACAATTAAGAGAAAATATATTATTGTGAGATTTTATTCGTTCGGTTTGAGATCATGACAAATTTTTGTCTAAATTAACAGAAAAATTATAATTTTTTATATGATAATTTATTTTGACTATTAGAAAAAAACACAGAAAAAGTTATTAGACACTAGCATGAATGGAATGCATTTTCTGATCCACTATGGTCTTCATCAACATTCTTCGTGCCATTTAGTGTTAATCGTAAATATCTTCTATTTAACTCACACGTTAAAGAAATTGGGTAACTTTAAATCCCACATGACTCTGTGTGTATTGAATTAGAATGAAATTTACCACAAACGATTTCTATTTATAGTATGTTTGTTTTTTTCTCTAGTCATTATCATAATTGCCAGTTTAACTCTCAGTTAAAACTTTAAATGGCAATTCTTTTCTCTAATGTCATCATATACTATCCTTCTACATAAGCAAAGCATATTAACAAACATTAAAGATTTTTTGTTAATACATATGTCGAGCATATACATTATTATCTAACTCAACACACAGAGTAATGTGGGATTTAAAGTTACCCAATTTCTTTAACGTGTGAGTTAAATAGAAGATATTTACGATTAACACTAAATGGCACGAAGAATGTTGATGAAGACCGTAGTGGATCAGAAAATGCATTCCATTCATGCTAGTGTCTAATAACTTTTTCTGTGTTTTTTTTTTTTCTAATAGTCAAAGTAAATTATCATATAAAAAAAAAATTACAATTTTTCTGTTAATTTAGAGAAAAATTTGTCATGATCTCAAACCGAACGAATAAAATCTCGCACATAAACTTATAGATCAACGATAAAATTCACTATTAAAATATATTATTATTAAAACTTTATGCATAAATGCAATCTGCTCCATAAGTGAAAAACTGGGTACGTCATTAAAATTAGAGAGGCCAAAATATTTATGATCCGTGGTCGGAACTCTTGTTTAATTTTTAGAGTAATGGAATATTAAAATGAATATAAAATTTAAAATAAGTAATTTGATTACTAACTTAAGAGACAACTCAAAACGACATTTAAAACAATCCTTAATTTTGTCTATTTGCCGTCTTTTTCTTTAAATTTTAAAATATTTCTTCTTAAAAATTAAATCCTCAAAAACGCTTTAGTAGGAAAAAAAAACTCGCCAAATCTATTGGGGAAATCTAGACAAATTAGCAACTTTGTTTAGAAGTAACACAAAATACACATACAATACACTTAACACACATACACACACACACACATACACACACATACACACACACACACACACACATTAAAAACCACTAATTACAGTAAAAAGTTTAAAATTTGTTAAATGTAATTGTGCAACTTGTTTCATTAGTAAAAGTAAAAGTAAGTATCACTGTTAAAACTCAACTCCCTCATTTGCCAAACTCACAGCGACAACAACAGCAACAACAACAGCAACAACAACAACAACAATGACAACGACAACATCAAACACAGAAAATTGCAAAAAGAATGAAAAGCGAATAAACAAATGTTGTATTTACTTAACATAACTTGAGCTTGTGATGTGATGAAAATTATTCTGAGGAGCAACAATTCTTTATGTTCTCTCGCGTGTGTGTATGTGTGCATGTTCGTGTTGTTTTTGTAGTTGTTGTTGTTGTAAAACAATTATCATACAAGCATAATAAACAAACAAGGATGCAAATAAAACGAGGCCATGAAATGACAAACACTCAAAGGCAAAGGTCGGGTCGTCGTTATGAGATATATGTGTGTGTTTGTGTTTATGTGTATGTATTTGAATGTGATTATAAATAGTGAACGAATGCATGTGTGGGTGAAAGTGGGTTTTGCATTCAACTATGTACTACCCAGTGTGGAAACGGTAATGACATATCATCGTTTTTTGAACTACCAGTAATGAAACCAGCTTACTCTCTGCTTTACTTAAATACAAATAAAAATGACTGACTTCTAGTTAATTTTCCAATTATTTCAATATTAAGAAAAAATAATGCGTTACCCATACATATTTATTTTTATGATTATTTTAAATATAAAGGAATGATTTGAACATTTTTTAAAAATCTATTTCTAGACTCATTATTTTTTCATATCTACCCAGGTGAAAAAGTTCATATATGACCCATATATATACATATATGGAGTTCCATATATGGTTTGGATCCGAAAATTGAGGATATATGGACATATATGGATATATATGTCCATATATGTCCATATATGTCCATACATTTGTCCATATATATCCTACCCATATATGTTCATATATTTTTCTCCTTACGTATATTTTCATAAAATAAAAACAATTGTTAATTTGAAAATTCAATTTTTATTAACAAAATTATTGCTTACATATATATTATTATATATACATAAAAAATGTATATTTTATATACATTGAAAATGAAAATTATTCAAGTTCGAGGCCATACTCTATATTTCTTTATTAGGATATTGTCCTAACAAATAATCTATAAAGTTTTTTTGTTTTCAAATTTATTATTTGACCCTTTCAGGAATGTGATAGATGATAGATCTATCAACACATTCCACAGGGAGCACAGGGAGCAAGTACATTAAAAAAACGTGTTGACTCTATGACATCCACCCCTGCTGAATCGGTTGAGGTCCTTGGAAAGCATAAACATTTTTGTCCAAACCCGCTTTAACAATACACGTTAGAATCTATGGCTTTAGACCCAAACAAATAATTTTTTTATAACAGAGCAAGATTTAAAAATACAATTTTTACATCTACTTTGTATAAAGAAACAAAAAGTAACAATTATACCATAAAATTAATATGCGATAATTTTGACGAATATGTTATTATTAATTGTTTTATACAAAGCAACAACACATTTTATTTATTTCTTCAAAAAATAGATTTGATTGGTATTACCAATTTTGCTCATAATAAACTAAAATCTAAAGTCAAACATATCATTCCTTTTAAAGAAACAAACACATTTAGTGTTATAAAGTTTGAAGATATACAAAGTATACATCCTGTAATGGAGGTTTGCAATTACGTTTGTAATATTGTAAAAACTTTTAATACAATTTTTTGAAAAAATATTAATCAAAACTTTAATAAAATTAAAAGATAATACCAAAATGTAATACTTTGTTTTATTTGTCCATATATTTGATAATATAGATAATATAGAACAGAAGATTCATACAAAAATCTTTTAACTATAGTTTAATTTATAAATTAAACCACACATATGGGAAAATGATGCATATATGCTTCCATATATGGTAGTATATATGGATAATACATTCAAATATGTTTTCATATATGTAACCATATATGGAAAACACTTTCATATATGGCTCCATATATGGTAAACATTTACATATATGGTTCCATATATGAAAACATATATGCAACAATTGTTCATATATGGTTCAATATATGCTTCCATATATAACAAACATTTCCATATATGCTTCCATGCATTTCCATGTATGGATCAATATATATTCATATATATTCATACATGGGCCATATATAATAATATATGATCTTTTTCAGCTGGGTAGTAAGGAAGTATATAACTACATATTTTTAATTTTGTGTAAGAAATGTCGGTTGGTAAAGTAATGACATTTTTTGCAAGCAATTCTTTTATGTTTTTTATTTATTAAGTATAACATGTTGAGGTAGCTCATACGGTAGATCGGTTGACCGACAACCTGGAGTCCCACGTTCGAATCCGATATGAGCACATTTTATTAAAAAAAGTTCAATAATTTTTTTTTTAATTAAATTTAGTTTTTTTTGAAAACTTATTTTTAGACTCATTATTTTTGCCCCTTCTTGTAAGCATTTAGGTAACCACATATTTTTCGATTCTTCGTTCATGTTGCGCCTGAGCCAATTTAAATAAAATTTGAGCGTTACTCCAATCTGAAAACGAATTTTATTTCTTGATAGTCTATAAACTATTTTCCAACGAAAACGAAAAAAAAATCTAGTTGGTGCTTTTTTCGCGGCCAACAAAATTTTTTTAAATTTGGCTTGTCTTTAGTTTAGGAGCACTTCACCGATTTTTATAAAAAATTAAACAACGATTCAGATATGTGAGCTTACACGTTATTTTTTAATTTCCGATTTTCTCAGAAACTACTTACCTGTTCGGGACAAATTATGTGGCTTATAGAAAGCTTATTTAATCTCCTTTCCTATGAAATATATACATTTCTATTTTCCAGGCATGGGAGCGTGTTATTTAACTTTAAAGTTAAAAATGACCGAAAAACAAAACTTTTTGTCGTCAATTTGAACCATTAATATCACTTTTTATTTTACGTTTAATTTATTTTTATTTGACGTAATACGATTTACTTCTGTTTAAAGCAACAAGTAATCTTGTTAAATTTTTTTAGTTCCAATTTTCTCAAAAATTACTTATCTGCTCGGGACAAATTATGTGTTATTGGAAAGCTTATAAAATCTGTTTTCATATAATATCTATAAATTTCTCTTTTCCAGGGAAATCTAAAAATTAACGAAAAACAAAAAAGAAACTGTATAGATATTATATGAAAATTTACTTTTGTTTAAAGCAATTCAAACTTATTTTCAGTTGTTCGTTAATGATAGAAACGATGATTCCAGAACTTCCAGTTAAAATATTGCGGTCATTTTTACTTTTTAAGTAAAATAAAACGCTTCCATCCCTGGAAAATAAAAATGTAGATTTTATAAGCTTTCCAATGACATATAGTTTGTCCCGAACAGATAAGTAATTTTTGAGAACATTTTAATTAAAAAATTTTTCTTTTAACACTTGTCACCTCCAAATGGGGCGTGTCTGACAAAAAAAAAAAAAAATATAATTCTCAACTCAGCTCCACTATCTGAATCGTTACTAAATTTTCTATTAAAATCGGTGAGGTGCCCCTAAAATAAAAACAGGTAAATTTTTGATTGGCCGTGAAAAAGAGCTACTCAGATTTGTTTCGTTTTCGTTGCAAACTAGTTTTTAAACCATCTCGAAACATAATCCGCTTTCTGATTGGAGTAACACTCAAATTTTATTTAAATCGACTCAGGTGCGCACCGTGCGTTAGGCGGTTAGTAGTGACAAATATGTCATTGTTTTGCTCGACATCCCTATATATAAAATTAATGAAATTTGTAATGAGAAATGTAAGTACTTGACATTACCATATATATTTTAAATAACCACTTATATAGCAATGCTTTTCGAAACTGGGTAAATGTATGAGTATATATGATGAGTTTTCTTTTTGTATATAAAAGAGGTAAGTGTTTCTATGTGTGTGTGTACATACTATGAAAATCGTCATATGCCTTAACTACATGACGCAATCGTTGGTATGTATGGTAAAAGTGGTAACAGATCATAGTAACTATAATAGTGTCTAAGAGTGTGGGAGTAAAATCCGGGTTTAAAAATTTAAAGAAAACCAAAGCTTATAGCTATCTACATATTTCATAATTGTTTTGAACTATAACTGTTTTATATAGATTGTACTTACTTTTTTAAACTTAATCCCTTAAGCATTATTATATTTTTACTTTGATGCTATAGCTTTTAATAAAATGTAATAATATTTCTTTGGAGGGTCGACATAAAGCAAATTTCTCTTTGGTTAATTCGAAAAGTAGTTTTTTTCTTGATTTAAATTTTTTGCTAAAAACAAATTAGGGTGTTTGATTAAAAATACATATATAAATATATAAATATGTTTGCTTTGGGCGTTTTAACTAGGGGCATACTTTTTTCGTCCATAAATTATCACTTATTTTTAAAATAGATTTTTTTAATTCAGATGAAATTTTTTGTTAGATTGGAGTATTTTTTGTTATATAAAAGTCGTGAGCCAGAGATGTTTTCCATTTCTATGAAAAGAGAGTTGTTTTATAAAAAGACTTAAGAGAAAATATTTTTTGACTTAATGTTACGATTTTGATTAAAAATTTAAATGTTTCATTAGCTAATCTGTAAAAAACTCAACAGAGAGATCGGTTCAGATATTTTTGGGCCCTTATTAAGGGAAAATCTTGATTCTGTTCGAAATACGTATCGCGCTCTACGTCCATTTTACTGTCAACATAATCGTCCATCGGAGCAATTAATTCGATTAACTATGCAATATGCATCCACAGGGACGTACAGTGCGTACAGAAGAAGTGTAGCGTAGAGGAAGACCCCAATCAGTCTATCCGTCAATGGTGACCGCTATAGAGCCATGATTACTGACTTTTTCGGTCATCAATTGAACAACCATGATGTTCAACAAGACTGCGCAACATGTCACACAGCTCGTGCCACAATTGATTTATTGAAGGAAATATTTGGTAACCGCATAGTTTTACGTTTCGGACCCGTGAATTGGATCGTGCTACTCAACGCCGCTGGACTATTTTCTGCGGGGATATGTAAAGTCGCTTGTCTACGCCGATAAGCCCAAAACGATTGACCACTTGGAGGACAATATTCGCCGACTTAATGCCAATATACGGCCACAAATGTTGGAAAAAGTCATCGACAATTGGACCTCCAGATTAGACTACGTCCGAGCCAGCCGTGTTTTATTCCATCTTTGTTTTATTTAATTTAAAAGTTTTATACCTCTATAAAAACACCCTTTATAATTACATTGGAATAAATCCAAATTCTTAATGCTTATGTTTTATTTGGCACCAAAAAATGTAGGCCCAGTGTGGAACAGCAGTACCATACAAGTGGATATGTATTTGGTAATGGCAAGTACTTACAACTGTCTTTACAAATCTTATTATTTTATATGAGAAAGTCGTGCAAAATAATGATATATTATGAAAAATCAAGAATTATATATATATTTTTAGTATCCATAAAAATAATGAGTCTTAAAATGAATTAATGTAACAAAATAAAAAAAAATAAATAAAAAACACATTTTTTTATTGAATTTTTTTTTTACCTAAGACTCCAGGTTGTCAGTCAACCACTCTACCAACCAAGCTCTCTCGACATAATGCACTTGATAGATAAATGCATTAATGACATGTTTGCACAAAATTTCATTACTTTCCAGCTTACAAAAAATAAAAACTAAGTACCCAGGCAGAGAAATACAATCGGCACAGTGTCGAAGACGGTCGGTTAAGCGTCGGCAGAACGTGGGATTAACAATATTGACAGTATTGTCCTGTTACCCGATTGCTAAAAGTGTCCAACCGTTAGTTTGAGCGAACTTGCCACCGTTGGCAAAACGTTGGTAATCCAAAAAATATGTTGCTTTTAAAATAACTTAAATTAAATTAATTTTGAGAAATGCGTATAATAAAACACATTTAAAAGACAGCAATACAGTTCGTCCTTAGTCTTACACATCATAAATGAATGAGATATAATACTAATAAAAAATTTGCTTCTAATTGGTTGTAACATTGGACAAGCATATGCTTTGCAAACAAAATAGTATTTTCCTAGCACAATGTTTGTTGTACCTTTGGTAATTTTTAACAATGTGGGTTTTACAAAAATAGCAGTGGTTTGCCAGCACTACTTTTGTGGTACAGTTGGTAATTTCTACCTGTGTAGTTATATATGTACTTCCTGATGAAAAAAGTTCCGGTAAGGGTATATATAATCATATATAGGTATTAGGTATTATAACGAGCTTCCAAGCTCCGCATAATTACAAAAATAAAGCAAATCAAACATATTAGCAAGGTTGATACTAGTATTTAGATCTGGCTAAAGATCTCGTCAGAACCCGTAGTTTTAGAAAAGCTAGAGCCTCCAAAATAGGCAGTGGCTTTAACAAAAAACCTATTAATTTATCAATTTTGTTACTAAACTTTGAACCAAAAATGTTCTATTTATATAAAAAAAAATTTTAGTTTTTACTCTGGCTCAAGTAATATTTTTAACAGTTTTATTAGTTTTTTGTTTCATATACATCGAGATTATTTTTATGTTATTTTCAATTTATAACGAACTTTCAACCTCCGTATATATACAAAAATAAAGCAAATCAAACATATTAGCTAGGTTGATAGTAGTATTTCGATCTGGCTAACGATCTCATCAGAACCCGAAGTTTTAATTTTTTTTTTTTTGACACACCTGATCTAAATAGTTCCGTATTCAGTTCTTTTGAACCAATGAAGTGTTACGTCTTTATTTATACTGTCACAAAGTCGGTACAGATAAAATTCCTTTAGAGTTATATCCGCTTTGTAGCAGTCAATAAACTGAATCCTTTGGCGTTAATTGCTATGTTTTCATCCGCTGCTAACGGGTTTGAATCAACTTAATGAAGAGCAGGCGCCTATCCAGAAAAAGTTTTTTGGGGAGTGAAATTAGAGTATATAAAGATTGAATTTTTTAATCTTTTTTACAGTTTTGTATAGAAAATTTTTATTTTGGGGGAGGAAATGTACCATTTTCCCTCCACTGGATCCGCTCTTGATGACCAGTAACAATTTCAACTACAACGCCGCTGGTTGCTTCAGTACACTTTGATGTTATGTTACTTTTTCTTTAGTTAAAAAGATTTATTTTCAAATATATTTAAAACTAGAGCGAAAACTTTAATTTTATTTATTAAGAATTTTATACGACCAATGAAAAAGTTTCATTAGAAATTGTGCCATTAAGACTATGAAGTTTTTTCATAAAATTTAGTAAGTTTTTCATTCACATTGTGAATAAAACTTTATTAGTTTAGTGGAAAAATTTCATTAAAACTCGTCCAAGAAATTCTCTCTGTGTAAAGATATAGTATATTTTTAGACATTTTGTATTTTTTTTTGTTATAAATTTCTTGTACTCTGAAATTGGTAAACAGATTTTAAAGTTTTGAAAATAGTAACCGATTTTTAATGTTCAAAATTTGTCCTTTAAAAAACACTACTTAACCACAGGCATTTACTGTTCTTGTAAGTGGAACACTATGGAGCTCTTTGTTAAAATTTATTACATGTAAACGAATGTGCATGATAATGTGCCACAAAATAATATATAGAGAGGGAAAGTGTCTATAAAAAGCAGTCATCATCTCATTTTGCTTCTTTTTTTTTATAATGATGATAACAGCAAAAAGAAAAATTTAACAACAACAAATAATTTATAACAAGCCGTATAAGAATAGCAAGTAGGTTGTAGTCGTATAGTCAAAAGTAGTTTTTAAAGAATAGCTCGACTCGATTTGACTCGTCTTGGCTGGTTAACAGCCATACATCCAAACATAAATTGTACGGTTTATGAGTCTCATATACTGCAGGCATAATTTGTTTATACCACCATTAAAAGGTATGATATACAGAAAGTAATTTATATGTATGTATATGTGTCAGTCATAATAGTCATTGTCTTACTTACATTGTCAAGGAAGCAGAATAAAAACTACAAAAACAAACGATAAAAAGAAGGTTGAGAGAGTTTGTTTTTCTTTGCAAAGGAGTGTGTGATAATTTTTAAGTAGAAAATCATAGTGTCCGACCGAATTAATTTTTTTCGGCGGAAGCCGAAGCCGAACTTCGGCCATAATGTCAATGTTCGGCCAAAGCGGAAGCGGAAGCGGAAGCGGAAGCGGAAGCCGAAGCCGAACTTTTTGTTTTAATAAAAAAAAAATATAAATTGTTTTTTAGATCAATAAATTTAAACCAAAAATTATTAAACATAAACAAAATACAAATTTATAGGTTTATTTTTTAAAAAATCATATTTGGAAAATAGTTGTACTATTTTATGTACAAAAAAAGAATAAAATATTTGTACTATATTTTATAGTCAAAGAAAAATAGTTGATCGATTTTTAAGTTGATATAGAAAAAAAAACTTAAACTTTAATATTCAATATTTAAAATTAAAAAGTTTGATATTGTAATGACAGAAAAGCAATTTTTCCGCATTCATTGAATTGCTTCGTCTATCAGAATACAGCTGTCCGGCAGCGCTAAAAAGCTGTTCGCTAGCTATACTAGTTGGTGGGACTGATAAATATTTTATTGTTACAGCTTTTAAATTTGTAAATGGACTTGAATTCCACTACTCAAATATATTTATATTTCTGGGACATAAATGCTCCGTAATAAACATTTTAATTTCTTTTTCAATAAAATTTTCGTTTGGTTCTGCTACTTCTAAGTCTGGTACTGCATCATGTCTATCCCAAATTGATGAACCTGTTATTCTCTTTTTAGGACTACTAACCCGAATTTTTTTTTTTTTTTATTTAATTATATCGCATTAAATTTGATTATTTGCTTATAAGTCTTGTAGGTATATTTCTGGAAATTTTTTTTTTTAACTCTTTTGGCTTTTTGAAATTTTTTCACACACATTGATATTTAAATATCGTTGTTTTTTTTTTTTTTTGGATATTTTATCATATTCAACGTTGTATTTTTTAAGTAGTTTTTTTTGTAAATTCTGAAAAGTAAATATAACCACAGTTGTTATTTATTTGTGCTTTTTATAAATACTCTAAAAAGTTCGGTAGTTCGGCCAAATTCGGCCAAATTTGGTCGAACACCGAACTTGGCCGAACTTCACTTTTTGACCGAACTCCGAAGCCGAGTACTCGGTCGGACACTAGAAAATAACAGTTCGAGGTGACCTTTTTAAAATATCCTATTTGTACCCTGATGTAAGGGTTTATTGGAGATGTGTGCCAGGCCACTTTCAGACCCACTGATCAGCCCATATTTGCTGAGTGTTTTTTCTTATGAACTTTAGCAAAAAAAAAAAAAATATATTTTTTTTCCCTTAAAGTTTTTGTTTAATCGTTAGCCTTAATAATTATCAAAAACTCCACTTAAGTTTAAATGTGTGTAAAGGAATGTTTGCGTGTATCAAGAAATATAAAACGAACTTCAATCATATAAACCATACACATGTGCCATACTTACACTCTCATTCAAACACATTTCACACAAACACACAAAGCCATTTAAAGACATTGCCGACATTCCACATACCATCACAAGCGGAAAGTCGTTTAATTCATAAAAATATCTTATCGTCAACAATATCGCACAAACAGTATAAGACACGACAAAATGAAGGCAAGCGAAATGAAAAAGACAAAAAAAAAATACTAACTTAAAGAAAACGAAAAGAAATGTTAAAAGTGATAATAGCAACAACAACAACAAGAAAAAGGGGAACGTTGACAATAACAACAACTACAACAGCGTTAGTCTTGGAAAAGAAAAGAAATTGAGGAACCATTTCAATGGGTTGGCATGTGAACAACGAATTTTAGTATTAAATAAATGAATGAAGTACAATGCCACAAAGCGTAGTACACACTCACACAAACACATACATTCGTATTTTAAAAAGGAAATAAAAAGCATTCATATGTTGGTTAAAATAAAGATATTTCTTTTTTTTTTTTGTTGCCAACAAACAAATGTCAGTAATAGAATAAAAGGCATTTTTTATGTAATTTATTTTTTTTTAAAAGGGGTATATGTGTTAATTTTCCTTTGAAGTCTTTTTAAAGTCCTTTGGACAAACATGCACTGGGAGGAAAAAAATTGTATTTTTATGTTAAATTTAATTTATATAATATATTTTTTTTTTTTATTTATTGACATAATTTCTGTTAACTCTTTAGTATTTAACAGGCTTTTTGTTTTATATAAACAAAAGCTTAAAGCCTTTTAGTGGTGCAATGAGGACGACATTCCAAAAAAAAAAAACTATGAACATGTTTTAAAACATTTCTGGAACTGAAAGTTTTCTACAAAAATGAAACAAAATTCTCAAAATAAGAAATGGTGCTTTAAAAATATAATAATTAGAATAATATTTTGAATAAATACTGAAGTATTGATAATCTTGATCTTGATGTAAGGGGTAAAATGCACTACGTTTTTCATAACTTCCAGTTTCCAAGGATTGTCCTGTGGCGGTATACTTTGAAGATGCACGAAACATATTATTGTGAATAAAATTTCATTTATGCTTTTGTTTGATTTCAAACTCATTTACAATTAAAAGTTTAATAATAATTAAAAAATTTTAAAAATTAGAAAATTTAAAAAAACCGCCAAAATTAAAAAAAATGTGCCAAAATTGATAAAAAAAATTAAAAAAACGCCGAAATTGAAATAAATCACAAAAATTGAAAAAAAAATCACCAACAATTAAAAAAAAAATTCTCAAAATTTAAAAAATCGCGGAAATAAAAAACAAATTACAATATGGACGTTTTACATTTTATTTGGCTGTTTTTAAATTTGACCAAATTTGTTAAATTTTTAGATTTTTTTTTAATATGAGCCTTTTTTTAATATTGGAGTTTTTTTAAGTTTTCTCTATTTTTTTATATTTTCTCGATTTTTTTCAAATATGGGCATTGACCAGAGACAGGTCAACCGTGAACGAAAAATTAAAAGTAGGCAAATAATTCCTTCTGACTTGTATTGAACAAAAATACTTAAATTTTGTTAAATTAAAAATTGCAAAGCATACCTTAGTTTTTTTTTGGTTTAAAATTATTATTAAACGAAATTAAACTTTAAAAATTACATTATCAATTTTATGATAATGTTTTAGAATAAATAAATATGCAGATTTAAACAACTGAAACTAAATCATTTAACTTAATAAAATAATAAACCTAATAAGAATTAATATCTAATATAATTGAAATCAATTTAAAATATTTAATACTAATACCACTAAATATAAACATTTTTTTTGAAAGAGAAGCAGCACTCAGCAAATTCTTTCTGTTAATTACTGTGTTGCTTTCTTTGGAAAGGGGATAGTGGAGAGATGAAAGGTGGTGAAGGATGAAGGGCTTCAAACATGGCAACACTGTTATTGCGCGAGATGATAAGTCTTAGAACAGTTTTTGCTCGCCACCTGATGTGGAGTTAGCGAATTTATTGAAGCTTTTTGTTTCATAGCCCTCATTCATTATTTTACTTCGGTGGGGTTAAGTGCTATGGGAACACCGAAGGTGGGCGCAGCGATACATATAAGTAATAGAAAAGTCATACATATTATTTTTTCTAAATTGATGTTGTCGACACCGGGAATCGAACCCGGTACCATCTGTGTAACAGTCCAACGCGCTAACCATTACACCACAACGCACGACAAATGTTTGCTTTTGAGCGATAATAAAGGGTCCGCCATCTAACGTTTTTTTTTCAACTAGTGCTTATTTCGTGAATGGTAACACTTAGCTCATGTCTGATTTGACAGATAATTAGTTTTATCCTTCCACTGAACGAATATGGTCCGTATGTTTGTTATCTTGTGAAAAAAGTGAAAGAAACTGGCATCCTCATCGATAAACCAAAGCGTGAAAAGCCAAAAACAGTGCGTACACCCGAGAATATTGCTGCTGTGGCAGAAAGTGTGCGTGAAGGGACATCAATATCAATTCACCGTCGTTCTCAACAATTGAACATTTCGGAGACATCATTGAGACGAATTTAGCATAAAGACCTTGGTATGACGCCATACAAAGTCCAATTGGTTCAGGAGTTCAAAAAAAAAAAGTTATTTGGCGGATCCTTTATAAAAAAATGTTAAGCCAGTTACGAATTTGAGCAAATATTTAATTGATTTAATTAATCTTTAATTGACAGCTTATAAAATTTTCAACAAACCGATTTAATTGAAAGAATTAGGGAAATATTTTTTTCTGTGAAAGAGTGACAACTTTTTGAAAATACAAGACTAATAGTGTTTTCTTTTCTGGAAAAAAATTTTGCATTTTAAAGTGCAACATTTCACCCCCGCCCCAATAAAATGCTTCATTTTTACAAACAGAATAGAACACAATTTTATCACATATTGCTTTCTTTAAACATGTGTGTTTATACAATATTGTTATGGCAGTCCCGGTTCGAATCTCTCATGAAAGAATTTTTTTTAATAACTATTTTTTTTTTTAATTAAGTTTTAAATTAGCTTCATATTTTTTTTTTTATAATTTTTATTATAATTTTGTATTTTTTAACGAATTTTAGGTCAAAAATTATTAAATACTTGCAGACAGAAAAAATAAAATATTGTAACATAAAAGAAAATGAATAAAACTTCTAAATTATAAAAAAAAAAAAAATAGTGGTCCAATGACGGTTGGAACCTAGGACCTTATGCATCAGAATCCAGCACACTACCCTTCGGCTACCAAGGTGAGAGTTTTCTCGCAAACAACTTTATAATATATACAAATGAGATTGATAAATCGAAAAAAAACAGGGCAAAAACAAAACAGTAAATAATTTGAGGGCAGTAAAATTGCACTTTTTTGCCTTTTTATGGCAACATTTTTAGAAAAAAACACGGCACCCTCTTAGGGTGTTCACCTTATTTTAGAAAAGGACACAAAAAATGAAATTTGAGGGGGCAAAGCCCAAAAAAAATGTGACATTTTTGTCAGAAAAGAAAACGCCATTAGTACAATTTGTGAAAACCCTTAACGCACACTTGAATATAGTACACTAAACAAAGGTACAAATGTATAATAAAACAAGGAAATATATCTTTATTATCAATGAAACAGGCTTTATTGGAAAGAAAATTTTATAAAAATGATGTTTAAAGATGATTTCAGCCATGTTGCCGCCACGGCTGGCGCGTAGAAGGAGCAATCTGGAACACCAATTTTCAAAAAGTTTTCGCAGCATTTGCGGACGTTTTTCGCCGATAACTCTTCGAATGTGGATTTCTAGGTATTCAATTGTTTGTGGTTTATCGACGTAGACAAGTGACTTAACATAACCCCAAAGAAAATAATCCAATGGGGTTTAATCACACGATCTTGGTGGCCAATTAATTGGCCATTTCGTGAAATTATTTTTTCATCAAAAGTTTCTTTGAGTAAATCAATTGTAGCGCCCGCTGTGTGGCATGTGGCTCCGTCATGTGGGAACCACATATCAGCCAGATTAATGCCACATAATTGAGGTACGAAAAAATTTCGAATCATGTTCACCATTGACAATAACATTCTGACCATCATCGTTTTTGAATACATATGGGCCAATGACTCCGCCAGCCATAAAGAGCACCAAACAGTAATTTTCTTTGGATGTAATGGTGTTTCGACAAAAGCTTGTGGATTCTCCTCACTCCAAATGCGACAATTCTGCTTATTTACGTACCCATTCAACCAAAAATGGGCTTCATCGGAAAATAAAATTTTGAATGGAAATTCAAGTTTTTATTGACGTTTATTGATTTATTGAGTTCGACGAATAGAACAATTATTTTGATAAAAAATTTCAACAATTTGCACACGTTGCTCTGGTGTAAGTCGATTCATAATGAAATTTCAAAGCAAACTAAACAAAAAGCAACTATCAGCTGTTAAATGGGTGGTCAAATAAAGCAGTGATGAAAACTCAAATTTGTGACACTCCAAAAAAAAAAAACGCTTTACAATCACCTATAGTTGAATATATTAAAAAAAAAATTTTACCTTTCTCTCTATTTTCGATACGACTATAGAACATACAACATACAACATTTAGTACACCCCTTGTGAACAATCTTATTCTTCTATTTATCGTCAATAAAATCGATAGTAAAAATTCTAAACTCGAAAAATAATATAAAACAAATACCGCACTCATAGAAATAAACCTGTAAAAATAGCAAACAAAAAAGCTGTTAAAAATTAGTTAAAAATGTTCTTCCAGAAAAAACTGCTAAAATTAGCAGATTTTTTTTTACTGAATATTAGTAATATTATAATAGCAAAAACAAATCTGTTGAATTTACAAATATTTAGTTATATTTAAGGCAAATTTCAGTTAACTTAAAGTAACCAAATAATCTGCTAAAATCAACAAAAATATTTACTAAATATTAACGGACAAAAAAAAATTGTTAAAAAATGAGAAATTTTTAAAGTTTTTTTTTGTATTTTTTTTAATGCAAATAAAAGTCTGCCCTTATGAAATCAGCAATCTACAATTTTTTAGCAAAAATTTCTGTTGATTTTAGCAAAATGAACTGTTCTACTAAATAGCAAAAATTTTGTTAATAGTACAGTTTTTGTTTGCTATTTTAAGTCTACAAATATTTAGTCAAAGTTTTTGTTAATTTTACAGAGTAAAATGCTATGTTAAATTAACTAAAATTCACATTGAATATAACTAAAACTTTGTAAAGTTAACAGATTTATTTTTGCTATTCTTATTTTATTCATATTTAGTAAAAAAATCTGCTAAATTGCTCAGTTTTTTCTGCAAGAGCATTTTTAACTAATTTTTAGTAGGTTTTTCTGTAATTTTAACAGTTTTATTTCTATGAGTGTGTTATTCTATGTGATTAATAAAAAAATATTTCAACACATATTTTTCTATAAAAGTTTTTGATGAAAATATATCTACAATTACTTACAAATGAAAATTATTATGAATTTTCTTTCACAAATTGACCAACGTCATCATCTTCAACAGAATTACCATGGTCGTCATATTTTCAATGGCCATGGGACAATAAAAACATATTTGCACAATTTCAAATAAAAATTCATTTAAAATTGATGACTAAACTTTATTAAATCCCAAAAGGCAAAAAGGAATAAAATAGCCTATAGAAAATATTTCGAAAAAAATAGTAGCCGTATTACATAAATAGTTCATTTTAAATGAAATAAACTTTCAGGAAATTGATTGAAGAGAATTTTTATAAAATTAAGATTAGGACAAAGAAATAGCAGTGAAGAAATATTGTAACAAAGAAAAATTATTATGAAAAGAAATTAAAGCTTTTAATGACTGAAAATAAGTTTATACAATTTGTTTTGTTAACAACTGCTTATTTTAAGTTCTCCACCGACAAACAATATTATTGACAATATTTTTTGAAAACCCATTTTAGTTTTACTTTTTTGTTGTATTTTTTTTTTACAATTGAAGAACTTTACTTTATAAATGTCTATAATTTTAAAACAAGTGTTTTAGTTAAATTTTTTTCATATTATTAAAATCATTTGAATGCTTTGCTTGAATAAGGTTATGGACGAAATTTTTTTTGATAACACGTTTTTTTTGCGAAATATGGTTTATAAAGCATTAATACGGTTACTTATGCCAAGAATTTCTGAAAATTTTGTCTTTTTCTATCACAAAACTACACTACGAATACTATGTAGGTAAAGATCACTGCAAATGTAGTTAAAAACAAATGAAATTTCGTTTGAGTTTGAATTTTAACGTCTTTTTCAGACTATTGCAATTAATACTATAATTATTATGCAATTTTATGTAATTTTTATTGTGAAAGGCATGGTAGAGAAGAATGAGTGTATTTTCTAAAAATCATAACTACATTGTAAATTTTCAATTTTCTGAATCAGACTGCGCAGTTTCTGGTATTGAACCTTCGTCAGTGACCCTGTTTTTTGAATTATTTATGTTTTTATTTGTTTGATTGCTTCTATATGAAATTTTCTGTGCAATCACTGACCGTGGTATAGATCAACTGATTTCTAATGTACCATGCACTCGCACTACACGTTAGACAGAGCGCTTTAGCCCACTGATCTATCTTCAGGTCGAGTTTTGTTGTGATTAAAACTAGTTTTATTCAATACACGGTGTTTTTTTGTAATTGCATACATACTCTCAGAAGTACAACTCCAACAACACACCAGTTCTATTTTTAGAAACCTACCTCACTCTTATGTCCACTGTTTTCAAGTATGTTGTAAGTGATGCCACATCTATGATATATTCTTTGTATATTCGATATATGGCGCTTTCGTAGTTAGCGCTTTAAACAAGAACCACTTACATTTCAGTAAATTCTACTAAAATTGTGATTTGTTTTTTCCTGTTCAAAAAATTAACCACAATTGTAGTAAAAATGAACCACAAATGTAATAAAAAATAAACAAACATTTATTTGTTTTATTTTTCTTAAATAATACAAAAAAATTACTGTATAAAATGAATATAAAATCATAAAACAGTAATTTTATGTAGTTTGTTTTTTTTCAAATGAACTACAAATGTAGTCAAAAATTAAATTTCTCCTACAAATGAATGTTTTTTTCACACAAAAATAAAGATACTGTATAACAAACTCAAACAACTACCAATATTTATATCAGAAACTCCCTGAGTGTAACCTTAAAAGACGACTTTGGTTGTTTGTATATATTTTTTTTTCAGAAATTTAATAAAATTTTTAGGGGGTAGACTTGTGCAGTTTGTAGTCAAACAAATGTTTATTTGCCAAAACAATGAACGAAATTCGAAAAATCGTTATGTTAACGGACATCCTAATATCCATCTTTAAATGAGGAATTGTTCTTAATGGGTTTACTAGCTTTATAAATCAATTAAAACGACAATATTTAAGAATTGTAAAAAAATATAAATATTTTATTCAAAAAATTCATTTCCGATAGAAAAACAAAATATTAGATATTATTCTAAAAATTATAACTTGGAATTCAGACTACCATGGCAACCCTGGTAACCATTTCATTATAGATACTTTTTTTTAAGGCAAAATCGGGTGCCATCGCGGAGCTATGGTACCCGATGAGAAAAAAAAATTTAATTTTGGTTCACACACGAATAAATTCTTTAGTCCATAACGTAGCCTGATTTTAAAATTTTTCATTTGCGTGTGAGATTTTATTCGTTCGGTTTGAGATCATGACAAATTTTTCTCTAAATTAACAGAAAAATTATAATTTTTATATGAAAACTTACTTTGACTATTAGAAAAAAAAACACAGAAAAAGTTATTAGACACTAGCATGAATGGAATGCATTTTCTGACCCACTACGGTCTTCATCAACATTCTTCGTACCATTTAGTGTTAATCGTAAATATCTTCTATTTAACTCACATGTTAAAGAAATTGGGTAAAGTTGCTTTAAAATGGTACGAGGGTAATCTCAAACACCCAAAAAAATCGTAGTGTCTTATTTTTCAACAAAATACTAGACAAAAAATAAATCTGATAAATTTACAAATATTTAGCTATAAATTTTAGTTAATTAAAAGTAACAAAGTAAAAACAGAAAAATTATTTACTAAATATTAGTAGACAAAAAAATCATTAAAAAATGTTAAATTTTTAAAGTCTTGTTTTAGTTTTTTTTTTTTTAATGCGAATAAAAGTCTGCTCGTATAAAATCAGCAATGTTCAATTTTTTAGCAAAAATTCTTGCTAATTTTCACAAAATTAGCTGTTATTATCATTCTACTAAATTTGAGGTAAATATAACAAAAATTTTGTTAATATTACATTTTTTGCTTGCTATTTTAAGTCTACAAATATTTAGTCAAAGTTTTTGTTAAGTTTACAGAGTAAAATGCTATTTTCAATTAACAAATATTCACATCGAATATAACTAAAATTTTGTAAAGTTGACAGATTTATTTTGTTGTTCTTATTTTATAAATATTAAGCAAATACTTAGAGAACTTCTGCTTAATATTTTTAAATTAAATTTTCATGTGGCCTATATTTGTAGAATGCAAAAAAAAAAACTATCAAAACTAAATTTTTTTACCGTTTCCCATGTTTTTTTTACCTATTTAGAACCTTTTGGTTTTTGGATGTTATACCCTTGTTGGAGCGAGACATTAATTTGCATAATTCCAATATCATTTTATCTAACCTAAGCTATTTTTTTGCTTTCGACTGTAACAATTTTTAGTCATAATTTTGATATTAAATTATTAATTTTACTCAGGTCCCAAGGTTTTATTTTATCTGTAGCCATATTTGATTCATTCCATATAAAAACCGCAAAAAATTTTCAATTTTCGACCCCTTCCCCCTTAAATTTTAACAAAACTTGTTATGTAGGGAAAATGTCATATGAATACGTCATCGTATAAGTTTTGCGTTGTAAGCTCTAACGGTTGTTGAAATGTCGCCTTCTGAAATATGAGAAAAATCGAAAATTTAACATAAGTAGTCGTATTTAATCGTCCATATTAACGGCTTAAGCTATGGAATTAATTTGCACATAATTTTAAAGCCACTGTTGTCCTGCTTTAAATAGAAAGACAAAGTAATTAATTCTTTGAACGTAAAATGCATTTATTTCAGAATCGATGTATTAAAAAAAAAACAGTTTTTTAAAACTTTCTAAAAAATATATGTTAATTATAATTTATTCCACTATGCCGCTACCAAATTAATATGTGAAGCTCTAACGGGATTTAAAGTTACGGATAAAAATCTAAAAAAAGTTACTAAATATAGTACAAAAAAATATTTACATAAAAAATTGTTTTTTAAAAAATAAAAAAAAGTTTTCCCACAAAAATGCCCATATTTTGTTTGACGGTTTAAGCTACAAGAGTCAATGATACCTCATTTAAAAGGTACTTAAGTCGTGGTTTTACCGGTTCACAAATACAATTCACTTCTTGACGGTTACATGCATTTTTTTCAAAATCGGTGGCTCAAACCGCTTTTTAAAAAAAAACTGGTTTTCTAAATTTTTTTAAAAAATATATTTTTATTTTAAAAATATTCTTCTTTACCGTTACCAAATCGCTATGTGGTAGCCCTATATGTTTCTGAGTTATCGGCTTTTTAGTTAAACTTTTTCACACTTTTATTCATAACACAGGATACCTCAAGAGCTCCACATAGTTATTTGGACACGCTTAGGGAAGTAATTTAACATATATTTCTTTACAAAATTAAAACAAAAACAGTTTTTTGAAATACATCCTTTTGAACCACGGATTTTGAAAACAATGCATTTTTCCGTGCAGAAGTGAAAGTGTGTGCACTAGTAAAACCACGACTCTCGTAGACTTAAGCCGTTAAAAAGATAATAGTATGTACGACTAATTTTTTAAAGTTTTCAAATATTTTTTATATTTTGAAACGCGATATTTCAAGATCCAGTGTGCGTAGCTGTCCGACATTTGTACGAGGTTGTAGTTATATGATGTACATCTACTATATCAAGTTTGGTTGAAATCAGAAGTGTTGAATTAAATCGAGTGGTTGATTTTATATGTTTTAAGTCATTTGTATTCATTTTTCGTGTAAAATGAATAGATTTGATTTTATATTTTTTATTGATATGTGAAAAATACAAGCTAAGCATTTACAATTTTAATGCTGTGCTGGATGTTATTGTTGTTGCTGGGGGTGACGGTGATGGTCATGGTGGTGTTGAAATAGTCGCTGGCAACTTTCAATTCTAAAAGTCTATGGATAACAATGAACATACCAAACGTATGAAAGCTGAGCAAATCAATTGTTTATATGACTTCGACTGAAAACATATAAAATCAACCACTCCATTTCATACACATCTTCTGATTTCTACAAAACTTGTTATAGATGATGTACATCATATAACTATAACCTTGTCCAAATGTAGGAGAGCTAATCCCAGGCGGAACTTGAAAAATCGCGTTTCGCAATATGAAAAATATTTGAAAATGTTTTAAAAAGTAATTCTTATCGTTTTAACGGCTTAAGCTACGAAAGTCGCTACACTATTTACTAGTGCACACAAATTATTCACTTATAATCGATTTCAAAAAATGCGATTCAAAATGCTGCATTTCGAAAAACTGTTTTTTTTAAATAAAAAAAAAATATATATATTAAATATAGGAGTAAATTAATTCCCTATCCCTATGTGGAGCTCTTGCGGTATCCTGAGTTATGAATAAAAATGTGACAAAATTTAACTAAAACTCCGGTAACTCAGAAAAATTGAGTAGCAGCTCTATGGGGAATAAGGAGTCAATTGACCTAAGAGTGACTGATTAAAGAAGGACTTATCACAGGACTGGTATAATTTAATACTAAAGTGGGTTAAGCAGTGTCAATTGTCATAAAATTACCAATCCTGTGACTGGTAAAGGGAGAACATACCACTTAACCAGAATGCTTATTAACACGAAAAAGCCAGTTGGTCAGAATTTTACCCATTGCAAGCTGTTTAGTTTTCGTTTATTTTACACGACATGGGCCTTTTGCGATAGTCTTGTGGTATGCCCATCTTTGGTTAGTCTTGTGGCATGATACTATGTGGTTTAAAGCAGGACAAATGACCCCCTCCTATGACAAGCTAATGTTAAAGTTGCCAGTTGTTTACATAGGGTAGGGTTTAGCAGAGGACCAGTCTCTGGCATGAAGGGACCGATCCTGTGGCACACGCAGAATCGGTCCCATTCCCCATAGGGAGTATTGCCATAAGTTGAATGTTGAACAGTGCTAGATCGTTGAAAGAATAGTGCTACAAAGTGCTAGATGGATGGAAAAAGAGTGCTAGAAAAAGAGCTATTTTTTTGCATATATCTCCATACTTTCGATTTGTAAACGGATCTTTAAGATCCTGTTTCCTTGTATTAAAAATATTAGATTTTTTTTCCAAATATGGAAGCAAATAATTCAATGTGGTGTATACATACACCGACTTATGTGTTTATTGATTTTAATTCAGCAAATTTTGAATATAGTTACAGCTAAAATATAAAACGATAATTTAATGACCTTGAAAGGATCATATAAATTGTATACAAATATAAAACTTTAATCCTTGAATTCAAGCCGATAGCCTTAGTTGCTTAGCTTTAAGATTTATTGTAATTTTAATTATAGTAAATATCTTAATAAATAAATAATAAAATAAATAATCCTTGAAATTTACTTACAAATTTGGTCGAACGTAAAATAAAATATAATAACCAGGGCAATTAAAAATATACTACATCACGTTTTATCCTGTGCGTCGTTTTGAAAATAGATAAGATATTTATCCATTTCGGAACAATTGTGGAATACTTTCATTGATTTGTTAGGTCATCTGTCTGCATATTTTGCTCTTAACAGGCGCGGATCCAGGGGGAGTGAAAATGGGACGTTTTCCCAACTAACATAAAAATTTTCTACACAACAAAGCAAATACGATAAAATTTCCATCAATAAATACTCAAACTTCCCTACCCAAACACATTTCCTTGAACCGTGGCTGGCTCTTAATAGTATATTTTTTAGATTATTGAGATCATGGTTCTTGTAAAAAATCTTATTTTTGAGCATATTTCAGAAAGTTTTGTAACAAAATCATATTTTTCCGTTTTTCTTTTAATTTTTAGTTAGAAAAATTTGTTTTCAATAAAAGTAAATTTTGTAACTTTTAATTTCCTGTTTACTTTTTTTGAATTTAAAAAAATATATTTGTGGCAAAAAATCATATCATTTTAAAAAATTGCTATCTAGCATCTAGCACTTTCTTAAAAATTTTGAGTGCTAAATTACAGAAAAAAGTGCTAGATTTAGCATCCATTATGCTAAAATGGCAACCCTATTAAAGAGTAAAACATAAGAATTTGGTAACGGTATAGACAAATAATTTATACTTAACACATATTTTTTTAAAAATTTTAGAAAACCAGTTTTTTGAAATACAGCGGTTTGAACAACGGTTTTTTAATAAAACTCATTCCAACGTCAAGAGGTGAATTATTTTTCTACTATATTTAGTATAGATTTTTATCCATAACTTTGAGTCCCGTAAGAGCTCCACATATTAATTTGGCAACGGCATAGTGGAATAAATTATAATTAACATATATTTTTTTGAAATTAAAAAATAAACGTTTTTCTTAAATACAGCATTTTAAAACGCGGATTTAAAAAAAATTCATTTACCTTTAAACCAGTATTTGCTTTAATTATTCTATTTAAAGCACAACAAAAGCGGCTTTAAAATGAGGCATCAATGAATCACTTAGCTCTAACCGTTAAAAATATATGGAAAATTAAGTACGACTTCAAAATTTAAATTTTTGATTTGTTTTTCATATTTAAAACGCGATATTTCCACAACCGTTAGAGCTAACAACTCAAAACTTGTACATTAACATTCGTAAACGACACTCATCTTCCATAGCAAGTTCGGTTAAAATTAAAGGGGGTAGAGGTCGAAAATTGAATATTTTTTGATGGATTTATATGGAATGAGTCTTTGGCTTATAGACAGTGTTTTAATATCAATAGAAAATTTATGTGTTAAAAAATTTTATGATTTTTACAAGGTAGCCAGAAAATTTTGATTTATCCCTGTAAGATACATGTTTATGATTAAATATTTATTGAATTGTTTTAGTAAACAGTGGAAGAAAAAATATTCCACTAGTTTACAAAATAATAAATTTTTTGAGCAGAAAGTGAGGCTTGTTTTTTATACCTTCCATTATTCTCACAGTGGGATATATCACAACATGTTTGGAAATAATTCGGCCATTTCTTACTTAGTGGTCCGATTAAAATGAAAATTGAAACAAGCATAATTGACATAACTTTGAGTTGAACCTCGTAGACGTCCCGTGGGCTACAATATTATCCCCCAAAGTAGGGCACTTTTTGCATAACAAATTTTTGGTGCTTGCCATTTTTTTGTTTCTAATCTGAATTTCAAAAAAATTAAAACATTTGTAATCTGCTAGTAGAGGCTAACAAAAAACATGCTTATCTCTTAAGGTACCTATCACTAGGCAATATTCTTGTGCAACTTTTGCTATTGTACAACTTATTACCAGTGGGTATGTCATATTGGAAGGTTGTACAATATATAGGAAAAGTCAAAAAGGTTTTGATTCCTATTGCGCTATTTATAAATATGAAAAATATTTTACAGTGTGTTGGCCATATTGTGTAATTTTTATATCCTTCTACAACAGAAAAAGAGAGTGGTTCCATATTTTATGCAAAAGTATTGTTCATCTTATTGCGATCTTACAATAATACTGGCAATAATATTTGAAATAATATTGCAAAGTGTATGGGTACTTTTATAGTTCCCAATTTATTCCCATTTGAAAGTGTGAAATTCCAAATTTGGTTCGACTCAGGTCCAGAATAGTGGGACAAAATCGATGACAATTTTTTCTTCAAAATATTAATTATTTAACCAAATTAATTCTTGATTAAATAAAAAAAAAAAAAATTCAAATACTTGTTCCACTCAAAAACTACACTATGTAGGTAATGACAACTCCAAATGTAGTGAAAAACAAATGCAATTTCACTTAAAGAAAGGACGACTTACATTTCAGTAAATTCAACTAACATTGTCATTTGTTTTTTAATATTCAAAAAATGAACCACAATTGTAGTTAAAATTAATGTAGCAAAAAATAAACAAATATTTATTTGTTTTATTTTTTTCAAATAACAAAAAACGAATGTTAAAAATGAATGTAAAATCATAAAACAGTTATTCGATGTGGTTTGCTTTTTAAATGAACTACAAGGTTAGTAAAAATTTAATTTGTTCTACAAGTGACTAACATTTACATTAAAAATAAAGAAACTGTATTACAACTCAAACAACTACATATTTTTAAAGCAGAAGTTCCCTGAGTGTACATAAGCAACTACAATTTTTGCGATTTTTTTACCAAAAAGCACCAACTTTCTTCCTCCAGAAAAATATTTTCTCACAAAACATATAACAGGTATTCATGTCAGAAATTTTGGTCTTCGAAAAATGCAAAAGTGTAAACATTTTTAAAAATATTTTATTTTATTTTAAACTTTTACAATTTAGCATTTTTTGAAGACCAACATTTCTGACATGAATATCTGTTATTTGTTTTGTAAGAAAATATTTTTCTGGATAAAGACAGTTGGTACTTTTTAATTAAATTTCGATTTTTTAAATTTGTTTTTGAACTCATTATTATTGTCCTTACTGTCAAGCATTTAGGTAACCACAAATTTTTTTATTTCTCGTAAGTTGGTAAGTAATGATATGTCATTATTTTGCACGATATCCACATATAAAAGTTATGAGATATGTAATGAGAAATATAAGTACTTTCCATTACCAAATATGTACCTGTACATGTAAGCACTTATATGGTAATTCCATTCTACACTGGGTATTTTCGTTACTCAGACATAATTTAAATTCCATTTAGCCTCATTATCACAATGTCCCATTAGCTACTAACTGGGACTTTAACTGACACATTTGTTGTTGTTTCCCATATCAATTTTCAATTTAACTCTTTGTTAAGTTTAAAATAGACATTCAGTAATCGGGCCTTAATAGTTCGATATTAACTGGGACTTTAACTGACATATTTGTTGTTGTTTCCCATATACATTTTCAATTTAACTGTTTGTTAAGTTTTAACTGGCCATTCAGTAATCGGGACTTAATAGTTAGATATTAATTATCTGAAAAAAGTACGAACCTTTCCGACACACATATTTTGATTTTATAAGTGATCCGAAATTGTGTTCATTTTTGGATTTTTGATAAAAAAAATCGTTAGAATAAAATCAAAATATTCAACTTTCTTTAAGTCTGGAGTTTAATGAAGTGAATTGCTAACTGAGTTTGTATATAAAGCATTCTTCACGATATTTTATTTAATGAAAAGAGTTTTTGATAAGTTTTCTTTAACTTAACCCTTTGGTTTTAAAACATATTTTCAAGTTTAAATGGTATCAGTTTCACTTCCCTTACTTCTTTAGAAAACATTTATCAATTCCATTTAAATGTCTTATATTTATTGTAATTTTTCTATGGTATCCTTCTTCTCCTTCTCCTCTATTATCTACTCTATAGTTAGACGATTGTTATATATGGTCGTGCTGCAACAACTCATTAGAACAATTTCAAAAGCATTTGTTTGATCAAGTGTACACAGTGGGCAAACAAAATACTTATACACTTACACATTCATATGTATATAGCAATTTTGTAATATTAGGTACTGACGAAAAAAAAAAAAATACCATCATATTAAATAAAAAATACACTGAAGGGAATAAAAATTTAAGCAATTTTGTTTTAGAAGTTTAATGACAAAATCTCTTATAAACTACATATTTAAAAAATTTAATATCGGCCAGGACAATACAAAAGAATATGTTTAAAATTAAAATATGTTTTAATTTTGCAAACATTTTTCACAGTGTATTATTTCCTGGTTTTTTGTATATTATGTACGTCTGGTAAAATTTCTTTCTCTTATGAAGTGTGTTTGTATTTTTCTAAAAAAGTAAACAAACTGTTTGACGAAATACAAACATCCTTGGAGATATTTTCTTATGAGTGTGTGTGTGTGTATTAGGGTGTCCCTTAAAAATAGATTTGTCATTACACCATCAGTTTTATTGCTAATGACCCCGAATTGGTGCAAATATTGATTTTTACGTTTCATGTTAGGATTTGAAGAATATAAAGATGAACAAGGTATAATTGTGATTCAGGGGTAGAATTTAATTGCAAACCCAAAAACGTTGCTTAAATTATGTAAAAATTGCATTAAATTAATCAAAATCAAAAAATCAATTCTAAAAATTGCATTTTTTTTTAAAAGTACGATTTTAGAAAAAAATAAGAAGGGCGAATTTTAAAATATCCACTAGGAAATTTACAGAATGACTACTTTCCATAGATGGTAACCGATTCGATGCGGTTATTGGTTTTTTCTTTTATTTCGGTAACCGTTTTTTAGTATAATATTTTAGTTATTTTTGGAAAACGTTACCGAAATTACTGAAATATCGTTACCTCTAAAATACCGTTACCGAAATAATAAAATAATAAAAATCGGTAGCGGTATTTTAGAGATAATGATAGTCAGTTGAAATGACTTTATATGGCTTATTTTTAAGGGTTAAATATTTGGGGTCAAAAATGGCCACACTACCCTTTTTTTCTTGATTTTTTCACATTTATTCCAAAGAAACTATACAAAAAAATGGTATCAAAGGTATTTTATAGATTTATCTAAAAATTTTCCAAACAAATAAAAGGAGGTATATGTTTTTTGGTTTCTCCTGGGACCATTTTCGACCCCACCTTTATAACCCTTAAAAGTAAGAGTTGTACGATAAAGAATTGCGCTTATTCGTTAGTTTAATTCTGCTTATCACATATTCAAATTTAATGAAAATCTGAAATAAATTATTCTGTGTGTTTATTGGTCAAAAGTAAAAACTTTAAATCTATGTTTATAAAATTACTTAAAATGATTATTTTTATCAAGTGCAAATTTATTTTTGATCAATTTAAAAGCTTTGCAATCTTGAACTACTAATTAAAAATGCGCTTTATGGTTCTTTTTTGCACCAAGGCCACTATGGGTTAAAGATTTTTTTTTAATAAAATTAAAGTTAACTCTAATCTAGTCAAGGTTACATTTTTCCGCATATTATGGAAACTTAATGAAAACATTTAAATTTTGTTAAATTTTTGACAAAATAATTAATTTCCATAAAATATTCTGGACAACAGAAAAACACGAATTATACTTTTTTCAATAAATATAAAACCACTGAACAAAAACTTCCCCTTTTGCCTTTGACGACCAATGGGATACATATGTCCTATATTGTATCTGTGTCCTGCAGGAGATGGAATGAATGAAGGCAAAATATCTCTATGTTTATTGAAGCTTGGAGGATTGAACCATGTCATACCAAAATTTCGACTCCTATGTCCAATAGCGTCTGAGAATATATTTACCAAAATTGATGAACAAAATATTTATATTTTTTAGCTTTGGGGTCACTGTATTCGGCTCTTAGACCATATTGGTAAACAAGAAAAAATTAAAATGGGACATATATCAACCATCCGTCGTCAAAGAGTTAAAATTTATTAAAAAGACAATTTTTGAATTTTTATCAAATTCTTGTGCCATTTTTAATTCCAGGCTAAGATGGATTAATGACATCCAATGAAGTCAGAAATCCATATTTGAATATGAAAAATATAATTTATTAAAAATTTTTCAAAAATGGGCCATTTTCGGCTGAAGTTTGGCACGAGTAAACTTTTCACGAATAAATAAAATAAAAATAAAATTTTCCAAAATTTAAAATTTTAGGAATTTTTTAATAAAAATACATTTTTGTTCCCAAATTGGCCATTTTCGGCTGAAGTTTGGCACGAGTAAACTTTTCATGAATAAATGAAATAAAAAATAAAATTTTTTTAAATTTTAGGAATTTTTTAATAAAAATAACCATTTCTTCACAAATGGCCCATTTTCGGCTGAAGTTTGGCCCGAATAAACTTTTCATGAATAAATGAAATGAAAAATAAAATTTTTCTAAATTTCAGATTTTTAGGAATTTTTAACAAAAATACACTTTTGTTCCCAAATGGGCCATTTTCGGCTGAAGTTTGGCACAACTAAACTTTTCATGAATAAATAAAATAAAAAATAAAATTTTTCTAAGTTTAAAATTTTAGGAATTTTTAATAAAAATACCCTTTTGTTCCCAAATTGGCCTTTTTCGGTCGAAGTTTGGCACGATTAAACGTTTAAAAAAAAATGTATTTCTTTCATTTGGAACCCTTTGCACTAAGACTGGTAATGACAAATATATTTTTAAAGGACACCTTAATGCGTACACATATATTTTTACACACATTAACATTTGATCAACGTTTGTTGGCAAAACGTGTGCGAACAATGATTTTCTGTTTTATATTTTCCTTTTCATTCCTTAAAAAAAATCTTTATCGAAAATTATAAAAAAGATACTGAGCAGTTTGAGTAGGTAGGTAGTAGCATGAAGTAAGCAAATAAGCAGATACATTTTAAGTACATACACTTTTATTAAAAGTACTCATTAAACCTACACACTCCTAAGGAATATTTCATTTTTTAAATAGGGAAGATACACAAAAACCAAGTACTACAAATATTTCAATCTAATGTTTTACAGTAAATTAAGCATTTTTACATTTATACTCTAATGGATATATTTTTCTGTTCATTGTAGCCTTGTGGCGATAGCGGCAATATCAACAGAAGAAAAAGCCTATTTCATTCTGGGTTTCCTTTATAAGTTATACATTGCCAATGATATGCAGATTTTGATATGTAACCCAGCAACCAAACAACCCATCACCTTTTTTTTCAATTGTTAAATTGCTTAGACAGAAAAGCAAACAAACTGTGGCAGACAATGTAACAAATCTAAATATTTTTTTGTAAAAAATACCAAAAAAAAAGTTCAAAAGGTAAATTGTTTAGACGTTAAATCCATAGTAAATATAAATTTGTATACCCAGTGTCAGGAATGTTATATGAGGTTTTAGAAAACAAAACATGAATATAAATGAATTTTATACTGTCTAAAAGTTAAATGATATTTTAAAAAATGTGGTATCAATCTGCTAATAAGGGAATCCAGCCAACGCTTTGACAGCGATTTGAATAAAACTTGAATATTTTAAAGCAACTTCCAATCGATAGATATCCATTTCCATATATGGTCATATGTGAAAACTAACGAAAATTGAGGTATTATTTATATATATGATCACATATGAAGTCTTATGAACGCTTATGAATCCTATATGGTGGTTTTTGGACATGTGTAACCTTGAATCACTTCATATATGAGCATGAATGAGTTCATACGGGTCGTTTAAATCTGTTATTTAACTAAAGTTATCAGTTATCTCATTTTACCACTTGAACAACTTTCAGTTGTACTTGAACTATTTTTTCTTCTAATATTTAGTTAAATTTTTTAAATTATTTTGAGAATTTGTCTCATATGTGTGTGCGCTAGTGTTTATGTTTGCGAGCATTTCTATAATAAACGCAGTGGTGGTTGTTTTTCAAGTGTGTATCAATTTTTTACATAAAAACTACAACCAGCGTTTGTAGATAAAAACATGTTTATCTTTAGCTTCGGTCAAGAAAATATGATAAAATTTTTTACAGTTTTATTAGTTTTTATATACATCGAGATTATTTTTATGTTATTTTCAATTTATAACTAGCTTTCAACCACCGTATATTTACAGAAGTTAAGCAAATCAAACATATTAGCTAGGTTGATACTAGTATTGCGATCTGGCTAAAGATCTCATCAGAATCCAAAGTTTTAGAAAAGCTAGAGCCTCCGTCAGAAATTTTGCCGCCTAAAATATTGAATTAATATATAAATATTTAATAATATAATTAAAATAATTTGGTTAGCATTAAAATAAAAAACTATATTTCTATATTTGAATAAGATTCAATATAATTTTCCCCTTCTTTTATCATTTTAATATTTTCATAAAATTCTACATGGCATTGATAAAGAAAACTAGAATCAAACTATTACAAAAATGATCGCGAAAAATAAACGCGGTGGTTGTTTTGCAAATGTGTATCCGTCTTTTGTAGGAAGCCAAGTCCGAAACAATTTTGCAGTTTAACATATAATTAAACTGATAAAATAATAATGTTAGTATTAAAATAAAAACTATATTTACTTATGTGAATATTGTTTAGATTAGATTATATGGCACTATGCACCGCGACCAACTTATGTCTTTTGTGCTGCCTAAAGTTACCCTAAAGATTCAAGCTACTTATAAAGCCAATAATCCTATTAGGCAAAATCTTCATAATGTCCGAAGGGGAGACAAAGCGATCGCCAAGAAACTTGGCACGCCTTTCACAAAGCCTCGGACATTCGCAAAGAACATGCTCCGATGTCTCAGCTACCAGTTCGCAAAACCTACACTCATCCGTGTCCGAAAGACCCCTTTTGCGCATGTGGTATCTGAGATTGCAGTGTCCAGTCAGGTAAGACACCAGGGTACTCAAGTCACCCCTCCCGAGGGACAAGAGTCTCCTCGATCCTGCACTGGAAAAAGAGATTGTTAAATATTGTTTTCCTTTTTTTCAGCTCCATTAATATTTTACGAACAAAACAAAACAAACAGGCAAGGGTGATATATTTATTAAGTGTATTTATATTGTGTTTTTAATTGTGTAACTTATACTAAAAGAAAATTAATTGGAATTTGTTTTCATTAAATAAATAATTGGCAAAATGATAATTATTTAAGCATCATTTATTTTAAACAAAAATTCTTCTAAAATTTTGTATATTAACCCTTAAAAACTTGAACTTAAAAATTAAAATTTTTTTTGGTACGGGAAAGGTTAAGGCAAATAAAAAAAAAACGTATTACTTAGAAATTAAAAAATATCCTTTATTTATTATTTATTTGACATTTTAGGGATTGTGATATTACTGTTACATAACATAAAAATATAATTTTTTCATGTAAAAATGTAAAAATATGCATTGTATACAATAAGTAAAAATATTATTCACAGGTTTTCATAAAAACAACCCAATTTTTTGCACTTTTTGTATTTTTTTATAAAATTTTAAATTTACACGTGTTCAAACTTTTCACTATTCGAATTATGCAAACTTCAAACTGACGGAAGTCAAAAATATTTCGCCATCTATGATATTTTTTTTGGTACTAATTTGATCAGCGGTATGTCACAGTTGGGTGACACACATTTGAGGGAGCTAAATAAATTCAGTATGTATTATTTCGGGGTTTTTGGGGTTTGTTACAGTAATATTACATAAAGGGTTAACTGAATTTGACAGCTTTTCTGCCAACTTATTGTACTTTAACTAACTTTTTCACCTAAAATTTAGCTCACCTAAATTTAGCAGAACGTGATTCTCAACGTCATTGAAAATTCTGCTGCTGACTTATTATTTTTTTTTTTCGATTTTTTAACATGTTATCTTTATTATAATCTAAACGTTCTACGTCTCAATATATTATTATTGTAAGTTTTCCATGGATGCAATGCACATTTGTTTCTGACCAATTGGTATGGAAAGACTCATTTGTTTTTACACAGAAAGAATTTAAGTTTACAAAAAATATTGAAAATTTTCACTCAACTAATGAAGCTTTTCTACACAAAGAGAATACAAAATTTCTTAACAATTAATAAAAAGCCTCACACTTTTTATGTAACTACACTCAAATAAAAAAGTTAGTAAAGTCAGCAAAATTTTAGTCAGGAGGGTGCTTGCAAAAAAATTGCTAATGTCAGCAAAATCTTTTGCTGAAAATCAGCGAACTGATTTTAAGCAACAAAATTAGTAGATTCAGCAAAAGTTTTGCTAACACTTAGTGGATTAGAAATTAAAAAAACCCTTGCTAAAAATTAATAAAATTTTTGCTGAATATTAGTAGACTGAAAAAAACTCTAAAAATTTGTAGAAAAATTATACTTCAGTTAACTTATTTGCTAAAAATCATAAAACATATTTTTGTGATTCTTTTTAAAATAATTTATAATTTACAATACATTACAAAATATCAAAATGTTCATACTCCCAAATTGACGATATGAATTAATGTAATATCTAAAAACAATAGAAATAATTATATATGACATAAACGAAATTAGCTTTGAACTACTCACATCAATTATCGTCTAAATGATGCTATCTTTTAAAGGAACGCAAATGCCGCAGAGAATTATAGAAAGGAAACGAAAAACTAACAAAATATAACATATACAACCCCTTTTTTGCAATAAGAAAAGGAAACAGAAAAATCTACCTAAGATTTCGCTTTATTCTGTCTACCTATTTGTTTGCAATTTGACCACACAAGATTATTTATATATATATAAACATTTAGTTTACAAATACACATTTAATCTTTATTAAATTTAAATATTTTATTTTGTCTTTTATTTAATTAATAGGCAATTACTTTCACAAGCCGGTGACGACGCAAATTTTAAATGTTTTAATCCACAATTTTGTTTTATGTATGAAAAACAGATACAAAAATCTTCCATGGTTGATTTTTTTATATTATGTCTTACTAGAGTTGTACTTTTTAGTATAATTTTCCTCGTCACTACTACATCGTGACATGCCGCGACATCTAATTCCTTCTGAGTATAACTTTCAGTCTGGTTGTCGTTCACACTATTGATGTGCTAAGCAACACAATTTTTTTTAGCAAAATAAATTAGTAACACATTAGTAAAATATTAGTAAAACATTAGTTCAAAACAGTTAAGTGCTGAATGAGTATAACTAAAATGTTAGTTTAAAACATAAGTTTAGCAAAAAATTTCTGAAAAAAAGTATACCTGATTTACAAGATGTTTTACTAACTTTTCTACTAACTTATTTTTTTGAGTGTACTGTTTTAATGAAACTTCCTCATTGAGTAAATAAAATTGTTAATAATGATATTTTGCACAAAATTTTATTAAAGCTTCCATTAATTAATTAAATGAAAAGTTTCAATTGCAGAGTTACAGTGCCACTTGATTGCTTCAAAGCAAAAATTGTTTACTATCATGCAGATACTTCCCTTAGAGCATCTCTGTGCAATAGGGCTATAACTTTTGACTTTTTTTTTTTACCAAATATCAAGTTTTACCTATCGTATCCGTAAAGTTCATAAAAAAATGTGAAGAAACAAAATTATATTTTCGCTATCCTGTAGAGAGTTTCCTCATAAACTTTTTTGAAGTTCGGACCAATTTTTTTTGTTTAATTAAACTAAAAATTGAAAATGAAAATTAGTCAAGTTCGAGGCCATACTCCATATTTCTTTATAAGGATATTGAACTAACAAATAATCTATAGACTAACAAATAGTCTATAGATTATTTGTTAGTACAATATCCTAATAAAGAAATATAGAATAATTTTCATTCTCATTGCACAATTAAAGGTCGAAAAAACATAATTTTTATTTATAATAAAAATTATATCAAACTAAAGATTATTATATTTTGTCATAATGATAAAGTAATTAGACTTTAAATGCACTCATACACTACGCAATATTCTTGTGCAACTTTTGTTATTGTGCAAAATATTACCAGTGTATATGTCATATTGGAAAGTTGTACAACATATTGAAAAAATCAAAAAGGTTTTGATTCTTATTGCGCAACCAAGATAAGTGAAAAATATTTTATAGTGTGTTGGCCGCATTGTGCAAAATTTTATATCCCTCCACTACAGAACAAAAGAGTTTTGCCATAGTTTGTGCAAAAATATTGTGCATCTTATTCCACTCTGTAGGGTAAAAGGACAATAAAACTGGCAATAATAGTTTAAATGTATGGATACCTTAACGCATTGAGCTAAACGTACACAACAGCTTTAAAAAACAATTATAGCGGTTTTTCGTTATATTGACATTTAATTTTGCAGAAAAGCGAGCACATTATAATTTTTGCCCACAAATGCCACCCTAATGTTAAAAACGTAAAAAATGAATTTTTAGAAATTGCACTTTACACGGAAGATTTTTGTTTCAAAATGACCCGAAAAAGCTTTTTTTATTGTTAATACAGTATGGTCCATCATTTGGTAAAGGGTAAAAATTTTGCAAAAAAAAAAAAAAAATCTTTCTCAGTTATTTTCTTTTATTTTAAGTTTGAACAACTTTTACCACCGAGCAATGTTGGGCGCACTGTAAATAATAAAAAAATATGTTACAATTGAAATGCGTTTTTTTTTATGATAAATAAAAAATTACATTTTGACTAAAAAAAGAATCCATAAATTTGTGCAATGTCCAACGTATTAACACTACATTAAACAATTATCAATACAAATATCAACAACAAATTGTTTTTTCACATTTTAAATCATAGACGGGTATTAATCAGTACTTGCATTTTTTTCACATACACTCAAAAAGTATGTTAGTACAAAAGTTATTAAAACGTCTTGTAAACCCAGTATACTTTTTCCAGCAAATTTTTTGCTGAAATTATGTTTTCAGCTTAAAATTTAGTTAAATTTTTGAAGATGTTGGAGAAAAATTAAAAGTCCTGTTTCTAAATAATTTTGTTGTATACAAAGCAAAACAAAAACAGTGACAGCAGATTTGATAATGATTATCAATAGAGAAGAAAATTACCTTAAATGTTGAGATACATTTCGATTATTTCCCACAATTTTTAAATATTTTATAGCAGAAATATAAAAAATTAAATTTCGCAGATTTTATTTTTCATCCCATCTATGGTTTAAATAAGAACAAATTCAAATGACAAATAAAGTACTAAAAAATTTGATGCATTGATTTAAAATATATGAATAGGAAAACATGAAATTTAACTCAATTTTAATTTGCAATTTTTTTTTTAAATATATTATCAATACTAAGGTCGTCCAAAAAAAGCTGAAATTCACGAGCTCCACAGCCCTTACAATATGCTATTATCAAAATAAATATAGTCTGCCAAAAAAATCTTTAACGGAGCAAAAATTATATGAAAATATTAAAATTACAATTTTGACTTAGATTAAATAAAACTACACTCAAAAAAAATAAGTTAGTAGAAAAGTTAGGAGAACATCTTGTAATTCAAGTAAATTTCCAGTTTAAAAATCGGAAAATTTTGGTTTCACTTGTAAACCACTATACACCACTTTTCACCAAGCTGCTATATGGTAATTATTTTTTTTATTGAATGTATCTCCCAATTCTAGGGAGTTCCTTTTTTTTGTTGGGAAAACGTTAACTCGTGCCGAAAATAGTCCATTTTGGAAAAAAATTTATTGTTATTACAAATTTACAAAACTCGAAATTTGGAAAAAAAAATTACGTTTTATTTTAATTATCTAACTCCATCGGATATCATTAACACTCTGTAGCCAGAAATCAAAAATGACATACGAATTTACTAAAAATGCAAAAACGTATTTTTTAAAAATTAATTTTAAAGATTTTTTAAAGTGCCTAATTTAAAGATGTCGATTGCTATTTTCATAATATAATAGTTGTTATTAAAGAAAAAAAAAAAAAAATAAATAAATTGGAAAAATGATAATTCGAATTTGTATTTGGAGCGACTCCTTTCTAGGACATTTTATGAAAATAGCTTATTTTGTCAAAAATTTAAAAAAAATTGAATGTTTTTATCAAAATTTTGCATAATTATCAAAAAATGTCACTTACATTTATTAAACCTATATTTATCCCTACTGTTATTTACAGAATCTTTAACCCTTAGAACCTGGGGACAAAAAAGACAAATGATACTTGACAAACTAAGCTATTCTCATAAAATGTCCTGGAAAGGAGTTCCTCCAAATACAAACTGGAATTATCATTTTTCTAATTTATATTTTTTTTTTCTTTAATAACAACTATTATATTATAAAAGTAGCAAAAGACATTTGCAAATTAGACATTTACAAAATCTTTAAAATTAATTTAATTAAAACCGTTTTTGCATTTTTATCAAATTCCGATGAAGTCATAATATCATATCTGATTAATTTTAAGTATATTAATAAATGAAATAAAAAGTAAATTTATTCGAAATTTAAAATTTTCGGAACTTTAAACAATAATACATAATTTTTCCAAAATGGGCCATTTTCGGCCGTCTTGCGGCACGGGTTAACGTTTTGCAAAAAAAAATAAAAAAATATTTTTTCCATTTAGAATCATTTGTAATAAAACTGGGGGTAGTAATGACAGATATATTTTTTACGGACCCTCTAATCTTCATGCATGCTGATACATGAAACAATATATGCTCATTAGGGGGGCCAATTTGTATGGAGCCGAAAAATTCGATTAGAGCCGCCCCCTAGGATGATTCTATGGACAATTCTAAGCAACTTTGGTGAAGGAACCATAGGTCTATCTCGATTTTCGAGTCTTCCACTTTTCAAAAAATTATTTTTTCCCTATAACATCATTTTGATTCAAAATGCGATTTTTTATTCATCAATATATTATCTTTTTTATGTGTATATGGGGGGTTTTTGGGGTCGAGAAATTTATTTCTGATCTTTATTTTTACCTATGACCACCGCCAGAGGGCGTTTCATCCCCAAAAACCCCCCCATATATACATAAAAAAGATAATATAACGATAAATAAAAAATCGAATTTTGAATCAAAATGATGTTATAGGGAAAAAATCATTTTTTGAAAAGTGGAAGACTCGAAAATCGAGATAGACCTATGGTTCCTTCACCAAAGTCGCTTAGAATTGTCCATAGAATCATCCTAGGGGGCGGCTCTAATCGACAAAAAATTTGGCCCGCCCTAATGCTCATACATGAAAACATGTATGCATGTTTATATATTAAAATATATTATCATTTTCACCTGGGTATTCCAAATTGTACTTTTTATATTTTCTCCATAGTAAATTCATACCAAATTAATTTTAAAGAAAAAGTTATAAAAATTGTACTTCACATTGAATTTTCTGAAAATTTTGATCTACAATTGATGGGGTTTTCGATTAAATTAATTAATTGGAATATAAATTAACATGATGTGCTAAAATTTAGCAAATTTGTTTAAGGGGCTTTATAATATTAACAAAATAAAAAAACATGTGAAGTTTTTACTTTATATGCCAGGATATCCTAGATCCTTTACCCAATCGCAATAAATTGATATGATTCTTAAACCTCAAAGTCCATACTTTGAAACCACATTTAAAAATAATTCGTAGTTTATTCGGGTATAAGAAAAAATAAAAAAATTTGAAGAAAAAACTTAGTTTTTAGTGTTTAACTGTGTAATCAATTCTGTATTCTATTGCAATGATAAAAAAAAATTAGACTGATGTCTCATGTCTTTTATGCCTGTTTTAGTATTTTCTTTTACAAAAATTTTACAAATGTTAATGTACGGCAAATAGACCATAATATTTTTACAGCTGCACTATGTTTTGAACATTTTGAACATTTTCATTTTGTGGTGTATGCCAAAAATATTGTATAAAAGAAAATTTTATATTTATAGTCATAAAATACACATAGTTTCAATTTTTGAATTTGTTGCACACGTTGCAAACGTCGGCAAATTCCAGAGTCATGTTGTTGAACATGCCTTTCCTTTAAAAAATTCATGAATTTCTTTAGTTCTATCTTTTGAGCAATTTTTCTTATGTTAGGAGAAGATTTTTTTGAAGAAAATTTCATACAATATTCTATATTATTCATGCAGTAGACATGTTTTGTAGCAAAAATCTTAGCAATCAAGATGACAGTGGGGTGTTGGAGAAAAAACTCTAATTGTTTTTTGTTTTTTTGCTTTTTACTTATAATAGAGCAAAAACGTGTTGTTACTTGAAGTAACTAATATTGTTTTAATTAAAATATAAAATGAAGGGCTTTTATACATTTTTTTTTTGGCAAACGGGAAGTATAGCTTTTTTGGGGAAAGTGTTGTAAAATATGTAGGGAAATGTCGTGTACCGTGGAACGCGTGTACTTTGGAATGTTGGTTTTTTGCCTGGTTATTGATGTTTTATTGGGAAATCTTCGTCTATGACTTTTTGTATTTTGCCTAATGATCATTTTAAGTTATGCCAAAAATCAGACAAATCTACAGTAGGCCCTAAAATTGGAGTCGTCTATATCGGAATGATCAAAGTGAATTTTTTGAAAAAATTTAATTTGATTTTTCAAAATTAAGGAAAATATTTCTTATTTCGGGATTAAGACTTTTAAAAGTTTGTTATTTTTAAAAATGCATTAATTAGTTATTTTTTAAAGTAATTTCCACAAATTGGAATAAAATTATGTTTTTAGCTAACCTTATAATGCATGTGCCTTGGAACTCTTAAAACATTTCCTCTTCTGTATATCCAATTTATTTCAATACATGGTTTACTTATAGACAAGTTAAACTCTCTGCTGCATAAAACGTATGTATATGTTTCATCAAAACTCTATTCTGTCCAGTCTGCATATATTTTTTTCATTTCGACGCAACCAGCGAAGTTTTTTTTTTATTTTAACTACGCAGTTAAGTAGTTTACTTTACTAAAAATGGGATTAACTGCTTAATCAAGCACTCAACAAGGCGATTAAACCATTTTTAATCTTTTTGATTAACACCCAGCAAAAATAATTGAAACTACTTCTAAATGAATCAATTATTTCTTTACATAAACAAGAAGTGGTTCTTTTTGTGAGTTCTTTTTTATGGGTGACAAGATGTTAATATTTCGTATGGGAGTTACATGGAAGCGTGCTGGCCTAGCAATAAGAGGGTTCTGGTTTCGAATCCCATAGCCACCAAATTACTTATTGTTTTTGTTTTTTTATGTAATTTTTTTTTTTAATTTTTATAGTAAAATAAACATTTTTTCTAGAAAATATTTGATTTTTTTTCACTATTTTTTATAGTTTAATTATATATAGTTGTATATTAATAGATATAGTTATATATTAACTTTTGCACAAATTTTAAAATAGGTATTTTAAGATAATATTCGTTCATAAATACCGTTTTAAGGCTTAAAATGTGTGTTAACTGAAATGTATTTGAAATCGGAATTAAGATTTTTTATGAATACGGGCGTTTATATATATTATGTCCTGTGGTTCCTATTGAAAACAAAGGGCCACAACGAATTTATTCCAATTAGACCGGTTTGATAATATTCTCTTCACTTCTCCCCAGCTTTGAGCAGTAGATATGACTTCTATATTCAGTTGACCGCGCCATGTGTGAGACGGTCTGCCTACTCTTCTCGTCCTACCCTGTGGGTTCCACTCAATGGCGATTTTAGCAACGTCAGCTGGAGGTCTGCGCAGCGTGTGACCAATCCAACGCCATTTGCAATTCATTATTTCTATATCGATTGCCCGCTGGTTTGTTTGTCTCTAAAGTTCTCCATTGGATATGGTGTTAGGCCAAAAAACTTTTAGAATTCTTCGGAAACATCGATTAACAAACAGTTGAAGGGAGTTTATCTCGTGTTCTGTTGTGTTTCACGTCTAGCATGCATAAAGCAGCACATATTTGACACAGGAGTTAAAGATGCTTATCTTAGTGTACCTAAATAATGCAGAAGATTTCCATATCGACCGGAGGGTACCGAATGCTTGGTTGGCTTTAGATATTCGATACTCAACATGCTTCCCAGGTAGCAAAATGACGTGACCTCTTTTAATTCAATATTTCCTATGCGAAATTTGTTATTGTTCACGGTATTGCAGCGCATTACTTTACTTTTGCCAATGTTTATTTTCAGGCCAGCATTTGCTGCCTCTGTTTCGAGGCACTTTAGCTTCGATTTCATATTTTTATAGCTGTGGGAAAGTAAGCAGATATCGTCTGCGTACTCAAGGCTCTCGAGTTGTTGCTTGAGACCCCAGCTGATACCTCTATTTACTCTAGAAGTATTGCGAACTATAACATCTAGAACGATGTTAAAAAGCAAGGGTGATAACACACAGCCCTGGCGGACGCCAGCCACGACATTAAAACTGCTACTCAGAGCATTATTGTGGACAATACGGTATTTAACATCACAGTATAAAGACTGGGTAAGGCTAATGATTTTAGGAGGACCCCCTTTGCAGGGAAGAGCGCCCCATATAGCGTTTTGATCTATTGTATCGAAAGCTTTTCCAAAGTCGATATATACCAGGTAAAGCGGTGAGCGAAGTTCTGTGGATTGTTCTAAAATTATACATAGACTATTGATGTGGTCATTGATGTGGTCTACACAAGACTTTTGGGGCCGGAAGCCAGCTTGTGCGGGTCTAAGGTCCCGTTTATATAGTATATTATTAAACTTTTAATCGAAAATAAGTTTTAATTCAAACAAAAGTTTAATTGAAATTTTATTGGCAATAGACCAATTTATTAATGGAAATGTGTCCATTATAAGTTAGCAACTTATGACCATCGATATAAGATCTTACATTGAGATATCCTTCTCTGTTACATTCAATTATTTGTTTAAGTGATTTATACAAAAAAAAAAAATCTAGGACTTTAAATTGTAAGCTCTTCAATATTTCAATAACCTTTAACAAAAATATGAAACTTTCATCTGTATTAGTAAATTAATTCAAAACGTATATAATTATTTTTTAAATGAAAGATATTATTTAGAATTTCCACTGTGTAGATATTGTTTCGTTTCCTTATCTTGAAAATATAATTCTACAAAAAAAAAAATAAAAAACAATATTTGGCAAATGTTACAGTAATGTAGTGGCAGTAGCAGCAGCATCATCAACCTTACTACGTCGTCGGCATCGTTTTCATCATCATCACCGTGTTCATTGTTGTAAATGTTTGGTGTTGCTGAGTGTTGTTGGTGCTTTTCGTTTCCTTCATTTGCCAGTTGTTTGGGATTAATGCAGACACATCTTTTGGCAACAAAATTTTGGCACGGTTCACTTATTCATTCTCAATTTCTTTTGCAATCTTATAACCAGGGCAGCGACTTTCATGCATTTTTCTAGACTGCAAGTGACAGACAAGACCTGATGAACGAATTTTCTCTGTAATGCACTGTGCGATTCACTGGATGATACAAACGGACGATACAAACGGACGTGCTCTACCCGATAAACGACTATTTCGAATAGAAACACATGCCCTTTGCATAAGTTCAATGGTAATATCGCTAGAACAGTGTTACACAAGCCACATTCCGACGATGCTTCAATAAGGCAAGAGAGCTGGATAACCTGCTGTCCATTGCACACGGTCCAGATGCCCAAAAAAAAAACTTCGAAGCCGCTTCCCCTAAGAGGTTGATCTCATCAACCGGGTCAGTGAATATTTGGTCATTCGTTAAAGGAGTTGGGCTAGTTTTTTTTTTTTTTTTTTTAATTTAACCAATACTCAGGGGATGCCCCCTAATGATGCAGTGTATTGTATTGATCAGGAAAATAGGGTATGGGAAGGAGGAAAGAGGGAGTAGTGTGTGTGGATGTTTGATTTAAGTTTTTCTAGATTGTAAGTAACAGGGAAGACTTTTGTTTGTTCCACATACGAATCGTTCGACTAAAAAACGAATTTTCTCTGTAATGCGTTGTGCAAAACACAACCGTATTTGTAGCCAATTAGGTTCAGATCGCATGATTGTTAACACAACCGATAAACTCGGTAGCAGCAACCGAAACATTCGATTGTCAAATAAATTTTCTGGGTGCATTTGCGTAGTAGATCAGTATTGAACGTTTCTTCTCTGATCTGACTGTATTTCTCAAAGTCTGGTTAAAGCAACATTAATCTTTTGGTTTTGCCAAAATTTGCATCGAAGGAATTAAAAATTCCGCTCGCTGATTTTCAGCACAATCTTTTGCTGACATTAGAAATTAAAACTTTGCTGACTCAGCAACATTTTTTGCTGACTTTACTAACATTTTTTGAAGTGTAAAAAATATATAAAAAAAAGAAGATTCAATCTTTCATATGAAATAAAATTTGTAAAATTGCATAAAAACTTAAAAAGATAGAGCAGTTTAAGATATTTCTCTCAGTGTTTATAAAAATATCGAACTTTGAGCCGCTTTTAATGCGAACTGCACCGAATTTTGAAAAACTTAATACAGCGCATATATCACACATACAGCGCATATAACGTTGACTTTCTGTGTCTTTATTTTCAACCATATTCATAGTCACTAATCCGAAGACCATATTGAAAATTTTTGGAATCACTTGTAAATCTAAATTTTTTTCTTTGTTTTTAATATGCAATAAAAGTAACAAAAAATGCTAAAAATATGCATTTATAACAATATGTTTAAAAAATGAATGCCATTGTTGAAAATTTTTCGAGTTTTTTGAAATCGATTTTGAGCTACACAAAAATGTTACTGACTTTTCCTACTTTTCTTTTTTTTTGAGTATACTGACATTGGCAAGATAGTCGCTGCCCTGCTTATAACGTTTAGTCTGCTGTATGAAAATAATGTAATGTAAAAAAACAAAAAGAAGAAGAAATGCATTGTTGTTACAATAAATACAAAAAAAAAAAAAAATAAAAACTACAATGTTAGTATTGTTGCAACAACAAAAATGTTTATACACTCGTTATAAGAAATGAAAAATATAACAAAAGTAAATGGAACTAAATGGGTGAGATGCAATTACTTTTTAATCTGAATGAGTTGTGAAAATAGTCTGGTATTTAAAACAATATTCTGGTAGTTTTTTCATCATCATCATCGTCGTTTTCCCTTGCTTCACTCTGTTGGCTCAGCCTGTTTACTTGAAATGTTATTGCGAAATGGAATGAACACATTTCGAGGATACAACAAAAAAACCTCCAGAATAAGATACATTTTTTATTTTGGGGTAAGAATATTGACACATACAATATATATTCACAAAATTTCAATTAATTTCTCAACGTAAGAAATATTTGTTTAGACATGTTAAAGCGAACAAATATACAAACAAAGTGCAGAGGACAGATGTTTGGAAAAGAAAATATTCTATGCACAAAATTGGCCAGAAGAATAATACGACAACTTTACACTGGACATGCACAGAGTCTTTTGCAAGAAATTTAAGATTGTCATACGAAAAAAAAAAATATATATGCATCATCATGTATAGATATTTCTGGTTGGTTATACTGGAATCAATTTGAATAACGTAGAAATGTAAAAATTGAATCATAAATGAACTTACATACATGATCATACATAAATATATATGTATATGGACTGAAAACATATAAAATCAACTACTCTACTTAATCCAACCCTTCTGATTTCAACCAAACTTGGTATAGAAGATGTACATCATATAGCTTTAACCTCGTAAAAATGTAGGACTCATAATAACAGCGGACCTTAAAAAAGCGCATTTAAAAATATGAAACATATTCGAAAATTTTTAAAAAATAATCGCAAACTTAGAATTCTATGTAAGTAAAGACCACTTGACACAAGGACGACTTACATTTCAGTAAATTCAACTAATATTTTCATTTGTGTTTTACTGTTCAAAAAATGAACCACAACTGTAGTAAAAATTAACCACATTTACTTCAAGACTGTCATAAGTCAAAAAATGAGATTTTTGAGTTAATGATGCACATTTATTAGTTATATCATGATTTATATTGTGAAACAATTTTATATTAATATCATGTATACTTTTCTAGATAGACGATTATATATATTTTATTTTTTCTTTAAAGTGGGTGCACAGAGTTTATACTTCATAGAGAAACTTTGCTACTCATGGGTCTCTCGATAATTAGCGAATTCGCACACAACTCTCACTAAGAGAAAAATACAAAAAATATATTAAAACCCCCTATTTATAAAAAACGTGACCAAATAAATAGAAAAATTGTCGAGCGAGGCAGATATGGATTGAAAACTTTAAACTCGTTTTCTGCAAAATCGTGTTTTGTTAGTTATTTCACTCTTGCAGTAAATGAGCGATATGTAGTAAAAAATAACCAAACATATATTTGTTTTATTTTTTTAATAAAAAAACTACTTTTTAAAATGAATGTAAAATCATAATACAGTAATTTGATGTGGTTTGTATTTTTAAATGAATCACAATTGTAGTCAAGAATGAAATTTCTTCTACAAATGACTGTTTTATCGCTTAAAAATAAAGATACGGTTTTATAACTTAAACAACTACACATATTTGCAGCAGAAGTTCCCTGAGTATACATAACCCCGCAAAGACAGAGTAATGACAGGTCATTACCGTATAAATTACCCAGTAATGATTACTGATTACTAACTTTTGCATTGCTTTGAAATAGGAAATAAAACTTTCTGATAATGGATAATAGAAGTACTAAAATGTAATTGCAAAATAATGAGTTCCTGGTTAGATAAGTAACCACGTATTCTACTATTGTGAGTAACCACTTATTAATTATATTCAAGTAACCAGATATTCTTTCACTATGACTAAACAATCAAATAGCTTATTCTCAAATTTTTGTAAGCGAGTGAGTAACGACCACCCATGAAATTTTGGACATCACGAACAAAAATAATTAAGCGAGTAAATAGCCTGGTAACTAGTGAAACCTTTAGTGCACTGCTTTTGCGTTTAATTACTTTGCTTGCTAGTAAATAATAAAATTTTGTTGTTTTCTAATAATAATTGAGAACAAATTTTGAATTAGATTCATACACAAGTTGACATATATGTGTGTAAAATAATTCGTTACAAATATGTAACACCATGCAGTAAAGGGTTTAGTTTTCAAACGATATATTTTTTCTGAGGGTTAACACGGAAATTTTTTGCATATTTATTTATATAAATGGTTTTTAGTTCCTCTTTAATCATTCAGCGTTTTTAAACAAGAATATATATGTAAATTTTTTCAATTATATGGGTGGTGGGCGTGTCAGTTGTCCTACATCTTGGTACAATAGCATCTTTGAGCAAATTTCAAAGCTCTAGCTTTATTATTTCCTAAGATATAGAATTTTGTCACCCCAAACTAGTGAAATCTTACACTGTGCGTAGCATGCACACAAAAAATTACTTCGCAAAATATTTTGTAAATTTAGTTTACTATCGAAATAGATTAAATTCTTATTATAATATCCTCATTTGGAGCACTTATGGCCAATTTAAAATAAACTTAAATTTTGGGGCAATTTTTTCCAGCTCAATGAGGGAAATATTTCATATTATGTTTTGGTGTCATTTTTCATTTAAAAAATCACCTCTAATTATTGGATTCTATTTTAATTATTTTGATTTTTTGATTTTTGACCCTTTAGCATAATTTAAGGTTTTTCATTATTAAATAAACCCCAATCGGAAAAGAACACGGAAAGTTAAAGTTGAGTTTTTTTTTTGTTTTCCATATTAGTGTTCAAAACATACGATTGGTTCAAAACTCATGGTTAGTAAAAGTGTATGCAATTAAGAAGGGACCTTTCCCTTTGGTAAATAAATAAATTAATAGCAATTTGGTTTATTCTCTAAGAGAACTAATTTTAGATCAGATTTATATTTATTTAAGCGCCGCAGTTGAAAAATTTATATCAAAAATCGAAATCACAAAATAAATGTTTCCCACAAAACAAATATTTCCCGGGCTCGAACTCGGAACCTTCCAACTACAAAGCTTTTTAAACAAAGCATAATCATTTTTATAAAATAAATGCTTTACCAGTGGTTAGACCTTTGAGACGTTGGTAATTTCTGACTGGATATCACTGGGAAAACACTTTTTGGCATAGTTGTCTCGGCCAATTCTTTGCCAATGATTTTTTCACTGAAATTATTGTAAGACAAATACTGGCAAAATTCTTTTTGTAAATGCTGTTAAAGCGCCTTAAACAAGTGTTCTGCCAGTAGTTTATTTACAATTCCTCGGTTAGCCAGTTGTATACCAGTGCTAGAATTTTTGCATCACTGGCAGTTTCTGACTGGGTATCTACATTTTTTCAATTGTCAATACAATTACCAAAAATTATTATTTTCTGATAAGTCGTTAACGAGGAATTCGAAGAAAAAAATACAAATATTAAGTGCGCTAATAATTTTGAGAAGTGCTTTATAATAATATTTGCACAGTAGAATGAAGACTATAAACACAGTCGAGTTTTAAAGCTTTTTTAATTTTAATTTTTTTAATTTATATTCGTTTTAGACGACTACCAACGATTTACCACCAGATTCTGTAACAATATTTAATGAGATACTTTAAAAATATCTGTGTCCAACATATTGTTTACGCCATTTAAGATCTTTCAATTCAGATTTATAAGCAGGAACTTGAAAAAAAACTTTATTTTATATATACATATTTCACTCTATTTAATAAAGTATACAAATGATCCATAAAAATGGATTTAAAAGGGATTGTATTATAAAGAACCGAAATTTTAAATCCATTTAAAAACATATTTACACCATTTCTCGACTTATTTCATACACTTTATGACAACAAATTTAAAGTTTTATCTACGAGAGCCAAGTGCTTTAGGCGTTTCACTACACTAACCAGGTACTTTAGTTATCGTTCAATTTATCCACCCTCCTCGAATTTATAAGCGATCATAATTTTATTCAATTGAATCGTAGTATTGGTATACACTTGCATGGTAAACAAATAACATACAAATATACACACAGAGAATAAGTTAGTTGGAAATCGGTTGAATATATTAAAAATCATTTGTATAAAAACAAATTTTATACCAATTACATACTTTTGTTTAGTTAAAACAGTTAAAGTATTCTTGGTATCAATAATTTTGTAATTCATCCAATACTTCTATAACCCTCTAACGGGTAAGGCTGCCTCAGGGCAGTCTTCATAAAATTTACCACAAATGCGTCAAATGAGCGTTTTATACTTGGAAATTAATATATTCCGATAGAAAACTGAATTTGTTAAATATTTTGCGAAGAAATTTTTCGCGTGCCGTCCACGGTTTGCAAGCGAGAAAGCTTCAAAATCAAAATTTCGTAAAATTATTTATTTAAAAAAAAAAAAAATAGTTTTCAAAAATCTAAAAAACCAATTTAAGTTGACTAAAAACTCTTTATAATAAAATATAAGTAAGATTGAAGCTTTATCTTTAATAATAAGTCCTTACTTTGGTCCAACTACTCACAGGATTTTATCAGGATTCCTCTAAAGGACATCATCTTAACTTATAAACTAATAGACGGATTTTTATGAAATTTTGCAGAAAGAAGACATTAAGTATTAATAGCAAAGCGTTGAAGTTTGAACAATATAAATTGAAGTTTAGATACTTTTTCGCCTAATTTCGCTTTTTCCAAAAAGCGAAAATCGCGTTATCTTCTTAAATAGGAGCAGAAAAAAAAATAGTTTTTCGAGTGTGTTTATATCTTGGTAAGAGAAATAATTTTTGTCCAATTTGCGTATGCTTTAGTTTCTAAAATGCACCCTAAAATATTTTGGCTGATATCACCTAAATTAGGCAACGATAAACAATTTTGTTGAAGAACTTATTGTTAGTTTTTCGAGTGGAGCACATGGTATGAATTTCATTGCAAAACATCGTTTGCCAGTAAGAGGGATAATTGTTTAAATCAACCAATACTGAATTAAAAACTTAATTGTGGTAATGATCGGTAGACCCAACCGTTCCAAAAAATTAAAATTGCTACTTGAAACTACCAGTGTGTAGTATCAAAATAATTTCCATATATCGTATACTGATTAATAAAATGTCAATAAAATTTCAATAATTTTTTTTTTTGTATAAAATGTGCAAATCAACAAGGATGGGAAAATTATGAAAAAGTCAAGAAAAATGAAGAAAAGTAATGGTTCCTGTAGAAAAATTTCAACTTTCTACTCTTTTACTTTCTGTTTTTTTTTTTTATATATTCTTAGGAATCTCAACAAGAAACCCCATATGTAATTAAATTTCGTACCATAAGGTATTCGAAGGAATCGGTGAATATTTTTCCAGCTGCTGTTAAAAAGGTTATATCTTGTTGCACTGGTATAATAGTAAAAAAAAAGTAATAAAACAAAATAAATGCATACACTCAGGGAAATTCTGCTTTAAAAATATGTAGTTGTTTGGGTTGTAATACAGTTTATTTATTTTTAATGTAAATGTAAGTCATTTGTAGAACAAATACCATTTTTAACTAACCTTGTAGTTCATTTAAAAAAACAACTCACATCAAATGACTGTTTTATGATTTTACATACATTTTTACAGTTGTTTTTTGTTATTTAAAAAAATAAAAATAAATAAATGTTTATTTTTTACTACCATGTGGTTCATTTTTACTACAATTGTTAGTCATTTTTTGAACATTAAAAAACAAATGAAAATGTTAGTTAAATTTAATGAAATGTAAATGAAATTTCGTTTGTTTTTGACTATAATTGCTGTCGTCTTTACCAACATAATTTCCTAAGTGTACTTATGAAAAACTCCTCTAGAGCTCAGTAGGGGAACTATCTCGAGAAGACTATCTACAATAATCAATGATTTGCTCCATCAGAATATATCTTTAGAGATGTTTGCATCAATAACACGGTGCTACAAAAATCAGAAATATGCTATCACTTTTGAAGTGACATAGTGTAGGTTGTAAGTCTAGCTAAATCAATTGCAGAAACGGTTTGAGAAATTTTATTATACCCTCCAATTTCCGAGATAACGGTGAAAGAATATATTTTGCGACAGTCACATTTAAATATTTGTACCTCAATCATTTTTCAACCGATTTTGGATTTTTAAAAGGTATTTAAATATTACCTGGTCTTTTTAAATGTATATACTTATTTATTTATTATTAATATAAATAGGTAGATAGTTTTTTTTAATATCAATTGAAATTTAAAATTTTTTTAAACTTTTTCAACTTCTATGAAGGTTTTTTCGAATCTTCTTTTAAAACAACAATATCAGTTGAAAACTGACACTTGGTACTAGTACTTTTTTTATATATATAATAATTAAAATTTTCAGTTTTTTAAAAACTTTTTCAACTTCTAGTTTTTGAATCCTTTATTAATTAAAACAACAAATTTCTTAAAGTTGGTGTTTTCTTGAGTAACATGGGACTTCATTTATTAAAATCGATTGAAAATTGACAAAGTTATGGAAAATTATTCTTTATATACAAAGCTTTTTTTGAAAAAACAAAAGCGAAGGATGAAAAAACTAAAAAGTGCCATAATTGTGTCAATTTTTTTTAACCGATTTTAATAAGGAAATTTTACTCAGGAAAACATAAACTTTAAGAATATTGTTGTTGTAAAAGAAGATTAAAAAACCCCTGGCACTTTATTTCTCTGTGTGTAGTGACTCTGTTTTGTATTGGTTTTGATCTAAAAGTTAAAAACTTTGAGAAAAAAATTAAATGAATGATAAAACTTTTGTAAAGTTTTTAATTTTTGTAAGTAATTTTTTAATTTTTCGACTTTTCAATGGCCATTAATTATTTAGTGGAAGAATTTTCAACTCGAAACTTTGCATGTCATATCTTTTAAGTATTGTCTTCCAATCCCTGTTCAACGTTTCTATCAATTCAAAAAAACCTTGAGAAATCAGAGCCATATAATGTCGAGAATTTTTGAAGTAACCCATTTACAGAAAAAGTATCATAACCTTGTCAGTTCTCAACCGAATTTAACAAATGAAAGCTCAATTTTCTCAGTAAAGAACTTACTTTAAAAATATGGTTGTTTTAAAAGAGTAATCGAGAAAAACTCTTGAAGAAGTTTAACAAATTTAAAATATTGCTATTAAAAAAATCTCAACCTTATGTTTTACTTTTAAATTAAAAAAAATTAAAACCAAAAGTTTATTTTTCGTTCTTTTATCATAAAATATGATGTAAGCAAGATTATTCAAGTTCAAGAACATTTGTTTTTTGTTAAACAAAAAAACCGGGGAATGTTTATTAATTAAAAAATTTCATCATCCGCAGACTTTAACTACTGGCATGTTCTTAAAAGTTTCATTACGTGTCACCGAAAATCCTCAGAGTACCATTTGCAGAAATGTTTTTTCTGCAAATGCCGTTAGCTGTAACCGCACAATGTGATTGTACATGTAACTACCTAAATTTGGTTGGCGAAAAATTCGGTTATTACAACGAATCTGTTCTCTGTGTGTACTATATAGCTAGGAAGCAAATACAACGACAACAACTCAAATTACAGTGGGATGGGTCATTCTCTATGAAAAATAGTTTGTTGTCGAAATTTAAGTGCTATAATAAAAAAATAGTTTAAAATAAATTAGAAAAAAGATTCTATGCATGTTAGTAAAAAAATACTTCGTATAGAAAATTGTTTGCAGTTTTATAGAAATTTAAAAAATTCTAAAAACTGTAAGACTTCTTTTTTCTAAAAATTCTTAATTAATTAAACTATATTTTGTAAAGTATTCTTTGTTATATTCATATTAGTTTTATATATTAAACATAAAATATAAATCACTTTATATAAGAGTGAATCGACTTCTGTTTGATTTGAATTTATTACTTCGCAAAAAGTTTTATTTTTTTAAATAGAAAACAGAATTTGAAAGAGATTTACCATGTGTCTTATATATATGTCCTTTATTTATTTAAATATAATATAATTACAATGTTATGATTTAGAATATTTAAATAAAAAGTTCACGAGGAACATAGGGCGTTAACAAATTCTCTTCATCTACTTCTGTCTCTGGCAAGTAGTTTGATTTCGCTTCATGTTGGTTCAGCTTTTTCATGTTCCATTCTAATACATCGAATGTGTCTTACTATCCAATAATTATTGAAATTCAAACTTGCCTATAGGGCGCTTGGGCCTTTTTTAAAGGTATTGTACAATATTTTTGTACAAATAATTTTTATTAGTAAAAAATGTTTTATTTTTGATTTGAATTAACTCAATTCTTCAAATTTTTTTTTTTACTTCTCATCAAGTAAATAAAACAATACGGGTGAAGCGGTGATCTTTTTCCTTCAAAAATGATAATTTGGATATAATTCTACAAGATTGTCAGTGACGCGTAATGAAACATGTAAGAACCTGCCAGTAGATAAAGTGTGCATTAAATTAGCGGATGAAGACATTTTTCAACACGGTTTTTTGTTGAACACAAAAAAAAATGGTCTTGAACTTAAATAATCTTGCTCACATAATAATTTATGATAAGAGATCGAAAAATTAAACTATTGGTTTTAATTTTTTTTTAAATTTAAAAATAAAACCATAATTTTAAATAAATAAAAAAAAAACTTCCATTTAAAAACACCGCGAAATCTTCAATTTGCGCCACCCTAACTGCTTATTGTTCTAATGGAAGATAGTAACACGTTATTATCTAAAAGATTCGATGTTTGTGTGTGTGTGCGCTATGTTAGTGTAATGATGGAAATATACAACTGAATCATGTTGCAGATACTATGTCATAGATTTGGGTCATGTTTGCAATTGTAATGGAAAATGATTGCAACAACTACGACGACATCAACATACCAGCCTAAAGAAAATAAATGATGAACAACGAATAGAACGAAAAAAAAAAAATTAAAACAAAAAAGAAAAAACACACCATTGATGCATGCAAATATGCGGAAAAAAGGAAAGAATTTGGTAACAGGGTAAACTATAGCCGACTATGACAACAGAAATGTTATATAGACTACATACAAAATCACAAACACACATACACGTAAACATATACTCCCCCACACACATAAATGAAAACAAACACAAAAACAAACTGCATCAAGTGTTGATGCAGTTTATTTTGTTTCTCTGAAGGAAAAATTCATCATTTACTCAAGGGGGAGACTCATATCGAAAAAAAAAGAAAATATACTATTTACTACTGGTTATGAAGCAGAAGACTCTCTTACACCTACACTTACACCTACTTCTTTCTATACCTGTACAATGTTCAGTGCACATATCATATTGTATACATATCAAATCAACATGTCACCAACAACAACTACCTCTTAACTCGGAATAACTATGGGATGAGAATGGTGTTTATGGGACAAAAAAATTCGTTAAAAAATAAAGTTTAAATAATCTAAGTACTGCCCAAAGGAACAAAAATATTGAGCAAAAACGTTCGTAACAAGATAAGTCTGCCTGCACGTAGACTAAAAATATGATAAACATATTATAATCTTAACAATCATAAACATTATTCTGATTATGGTCTATTATGATGAAATTTTTACGAAAATATTTTTTTGTTAACCCATTTTTTGGCAATTACAACTGCCCAGTATCAAATTCAACTTGATATAAATAGAATTTGAATTTGAAGCAAAATTAGTGCAAAAAATGTCAAAAAGTACCTACATTTTATATAATATTTTAATTGATTTTTTGACTCCGTCAATTGAACAGTAGTCAATTGTTCGCAAAGGAAATCTTACAGGAACTGCTTCAATAACTACTAAGCACACTGGCATTATTGATTTTGACCAATTCCAAAAAACGACTTCTGGCCAAAAAAACCGATTCTCTTGCCCTCTGTACTTACGAACCTGTTTAATTTTGATGCGTTTTCATATTAAATTTCAATTTTTATATGGTTCGAACATTTTTTATTGAATTTTAATTTAATCTTTACAAACAGTTCTTAATGAACTTTCTTTGCTTTTGGAGTTTTATTAATTTTGAATCGTGTGTTAAATTAGCGATCTTTTCTCAGTTGTGGCGTTTTTCATAACTTTTTTTTTGATTTGGAGGTCTGTTTTTATTTTTAACTTTTTCTCTATTTAAAATTTTTTATTCTTGTGTTTTTTAAGCGGTTTTTTAATAAAGTGCGCGTTTTATTACTTTAAGGCCGAGTTTTTGGGATGTCAGTTAAACTTGGTTTAGTTAAAACGGTTATGAATTTTGGCTGTCATTTCCAAGTTTATTAACAAAAAATTGGCGGAACCACTTCGTCTTGTTAAGAATTTTTTACTCTTAATAAAACAAAATAAACCACTTCAATTCCATTTAAAAATTCCATTTAAAAACGTCGTTAATCTGAGTTTAAAGATAATCGACATCCCAAAAACTCGGCCTAAGAGTTTAAGACTATGAAAATATATTTATATATTGAAAATTGATTTTATTAGTCAAATAATCGTATTGACCCATAGTGTCAACGACACATTTTCAAGGATGTAAAGATGCTATAATGCTATAGAAACACAACAAAACGACGTCATGCAAGTATGCTAGTACCCGGTTAAAATTAGTTATATCTTATCATATATAATTTGATAAAGATATATCTGACTTTGAATTGAGTCGCATTATGGCTTATATCATTACATACAAATACATTTGATACTACTTGGTATTATTATATGTCGCACAATCTTACTCCATGTATAACTACATAAGCCATATAATAATAATCCAAATATATGTAGTGATCGATATGCTTATATATGGTCCGATGCTTAGTTTTATGAAAGTATATATAACGTCATACTGAACATTTTTTCCTTATAATTTTATATAGCTTTTTATATAATTCCATATATATTTTCGTAAAGTTCAATAGCAAATTAAGTTATCAGCAAGTTAAGACTTTATAACAGACTTTATAACATTTTTGTCAATACAAAATATTTTTTTTTGTATTGCCAACAAAAATGATGATTTGTAAGTAAACACACAATTTTGTTAACTTTTTTGTAATTTTGAATTTTTGTTTTTAAAGAATTTTTGTATGAAAAACTATAATTTACAGGCATCTCAAATAAAAAATTTGTCAGAAATAAATTTGAATTTAAAAATGGTTGTGTTTGAATTTACAATTTTCATTGTTGATGCCTACTTTTTTTCAGTGTGTGTGGCTTTACATATAATCTATTAATTTTATAACGAAATTATTTCTTTTATATAATTTCAAATAAAAAAATGCGTCCATTTTATAAGACAACACTAACACTAAATTTTTTCTTGACAATTTTAAAACATTCCGTTGTTTTTACAAATTAAACAAACATGGGTCTTTAAAAATGTTGATTTATTGAAATTTAAATTTTCAACTTAAATACTCTTAAGCATACCTTCATGTCACAAAAAGCATATGTAATATCGCCTAAAATTATATAAAAACATATATATTTATAATCAATTAGATATAATTTAATGTGCCGGATATGGACAAATCTCAAATAAAATTGTATAAAATTATATCTAATTTGATATAATTAGATACATGTAGATGACCCATTTCTCGGATCAATTTGTATGTGCTTATATATGGGAGCTTAGCAAATGAGATATTATTATATTAGACTCCATATTAAAAGTTTTTACCCGGGTAGGTAAGAATAAATGACATGGATGTGTTGCCCTGGCATGGTTGGTACAAGCATGAATGAGGCAATCTCAGGTTTGTTAAGTTTTGTTTGTATATTTGTTTTATTTTGCCGCATCTTTTATGGGGATCATTCAAAATATCGTTAGGGCACGTTAGTGTTATGACGAAGTAAAATGAATACTTACATGTATGGGATGACACTGCTGCAATGCAAACTAAACACGGAAGCTTTTAATGAAGTAAATAATCAAATTGAATTTGAAAAAATATCCTTAAAGTATTCCACCGTAATAAAGGAAATCAACTTAGAGAGAGAACGAATGGGAATACAGTGAACAAAAAAATTTAAAATAAATAATAGAAAATTATTTTCTTGCACATTTGTCATAAATAAGAAAAGCTTTCAACATTAAAATTCTTGTTATATAATGTGTAAGAAAAATAAAAAACTTTTACAAAATTACTCGTTGACATGGATTTTTTTTTAGCAGTCACTCTTTGCAGCAGAGCTGGCCTTAAGGTAAGTATTAAGGGTAATAAAATTGTAAAGTTATTTAGCTAGAAATATAAGAAACATTATAGACCACGTATATAAACCATGGTTAAATTACCTTCGCTCTATTTTACACTGAGAGAATTATCTGCATGATATTTATTTGATCTATGAAGTGTCACTGGAACTCGGCCATTGAAACTTTTCATGAAATTAATGTAGTTTTTCATAAAATTTTATAAAAAAAATTCATTATGTTTATAAAAAAGCTTTAATAATCATAGTTTCATAAAAACTATGAAGCTTTTTTTATACGGTTTAAGAAAGTTTTCATTCAAAAGTTTAATGAAAACTATCATTGAAATTCGTCCCAAAAAATTCTCTTTGTGTAGCTATATTATTGTATGTATGACGTTTTCATTTTATCATAAAATTGTTATAATAAATTTAATGGTTTAATAAACAAAATACACAAAAAATAAATCAGAAAAAAATTTTACTGTATGTGCGGGCTTTAAGTGATTCTAATTAATATTGCGATAAAAATAAAACACACATATACTCTTACACACACATACTACTGCACTTACAAACACTTAGCCATAGACTAAAACATACATAACAGGATGTAAATATTCTTGGGTCACGCGATTTTCTTAACAAAATTATTATGTAAAACGAAAGAAAAAGTAAATGAAATTTAATAGTCAACTACGGAGGCGTATGATTATTATTTATAATTTTTATAACTCATTCGCTATCGATTTGGCAGTTTTATAAAGGAAAACAGAGAAACTGGTCAGTATTTTCTGTAACTATGAATTAAAAAAAAAAAATTAAAAAATTACCACATCCTACCGTAATAAAAAGAATGTTTTAAAAGAGGAATTTCATAAATTTTCGACACTTTGAGAAAAAACCATTGAAATTTTTTTGTTGCATGATATGAATAACCTTTTGTATATGTGTTAGACGATATATAAACATGTTGAATGCATTTCAGTTAATCATTTATCTAACTATTTCGGTTTTTAGATTAAACCAAATTAAAAATTATAAAATTACACTTTTTGCTTGGATTTAATTAAAGTCATATGAATTTTTTTATCTTATTCTATTTAGAAAATGTTAAAATATATATTACACCACCAAAAAATATAAAAATAGGTCCGAATACAATTTTTGTCGAATAATAGAACTTAAAAAGACAACCGCGATAATTTTGGAAAACAAAAATTTTTTTTCCGGCCTTATGATATCTAAGGGGTAGAGTTTGCTGTTTAGTTTTAACCGAAACCGCGGTGTGTCAAGCCTCAAAACCGAAAACCGACAAAAATTAGTCGTTTTTTAGTAAATATTGCAACCAATATTTAGTAAATATTGCAACCAATATTTAGTAAATATTGCAACCAATATCACTAATTTGAATAATAATTTTGGCCATCCTGCAATTTTTAAAAAGCCTTACTTTAATCTACATACCAAATAATTCAATCGTTGGGAATTCGGCCGGTTTTTACTTAATCGATTTATAAAAATCTTTAAAATTTAAAAAATTCGCCAAAAATGAAAAAATTTTTACAATTAAAACAAAATCAATAGCAAATAAAGAAATCGTTACAATTTATCAAAAGCTGAAAGAAATGGCAAAAATTAAAAAAATCGCTAAAATTTAAAAACAACGATGCAAATAAAACAAATCTGCAAAATTGAAAAAAAACTAAAATTTCAGAAATAAATCGCTAAAATTTAAAAATTCGTTAAAAATTTAAAAAATCCCTACAATTAAAAAAAAAAAAATAGCTAACATTGAAAAAAAACACCAAAACGGGAAAAAATCGCCAAAAATTAGAAAAATTCTAAAAATTCAAAATTAAAAATAAAATAAAAAACCGACAAATATTGACGAGAAATTGAAAATAGTTGTCCGTGCACAGTTATGTTTTTTAGTTTTCGAGACACAGACGATTTTCAAAAGAAATGCTCTTTTTGCTTTGTTTTCGAGAAAAACGCGATATAAGAACCTAGCCAATCAGGTCGAAATTTAGGATATGGGGCTGAACTATGGACGGTTTATATTTAGGCAACTTTTAAAGGTACATTTTTCGAAAAATAATGGAGCTGGAGGAAAAAGGTTTGCACCATTGTTCAAAACTCATTCCCAAATTTTCAATTTGATTGGCTGGATTCGTATATCGTTTTTCACGAAAACTAAGCATCGCAGAGAAAAAAGAGTATTTATTTGAAACATCGCCTATGTTTCAAAAACTAACAGAGATAATTAAATGTACACAGACAACTTTTTTCAATTTGAGCGATTTTATATTCAATTATGGTGATTTTTTTTTAAAATTTTAAAGATTTTTTAATTTCGGCGTTTTTAAATTTTGAAGATTTTTTCATTTTGGCGATGCTTTCACTTTTAGCAATTATTCTCATTTTTGGTAATATTTTTTATTTTTTGGCGATTTTTTAAAATTTGGCGATTTTTCAATTTGTTAAATTTTAGTGATTTTTTTTTAAACTTTGGAGATTTTTTTAAACTTTGGCGATTTTTTTCAACTTCAGTGATTTTTTAAATTTTTGGCGATTTTTTCAAATTTTGGAGATTGTTTTAAATTGTGGGGATTTTATTTCATGTTAGCGATTTTTTTTTAAATTTAGGAGATTTTTGTAAATTTTGACCATGTTTTTAAGTTTCGACGATTTCGGCAATTCCCGATTGAGTAAAAAATCGATCGCATTCCCATTAGCTAAATTGATTGATTCGAAGTAGCTAAATTGATTGAATTCCACACTAGTGAATTCCAATGAATAAATTATCTGCAATTGATAAAGAAAAAATTCATACGATTTAAAAAAATCTGATCTGATTTTTAAAGAATTCAATCAAATTATAATTCAATCTTCAACGCTCTGTATATGTACAACCACTTATATAGAAATATTTATTATTAAATTTTTTATTATACAACACATTAATAATACTCTTCCTAAAAATAAATTTGTTGCTTTATTTATAAAAATTTTTGGGCTGTTTTTCTTTCTTACCGCAAGGTAAATATACTCATTTTTGGGGGGTTTTTACTCATATAAAAATTATTTTTTATGCATTTTTATGAGGTTTTTACGCATATAAAATGTATAATTACGCATTTTACCCGTATGTTGTTTTCGCAAAAAAATTCAGTAAAATTATTCATGTATTTCTAAATTTTATCACATTTTTACGCACTTGAATAGTAAATTTACACACTTTTTGTTAATCAACATACGCGTAATGTGCATTTTTTCATTTACTCACTTTCTCAAAAAGAAACTTCTATAAAGTACTCCGTTCCAAAATCAACGATTTGCCGCATTGTTAATGGTGGTAACATCCACACTTACAACTGTAAGAGAAGATCGGAAAATCAAGAATTTTTTTACGAAATATTCCAAAGCAGTTCCCAGAGAAGCAAAAACTGAAATTTTAATAGATGCCAGTCTTCCCACCAATAAAAGAAGAGCCCGAGAATATGGTCTTAGAAGTTATAGATGTACAAAAAACCGTTTTTGTTGGAAAAAAGCCGAAAAGCTCGGCTTGACTTTGCACGCACCCATTTGAACTGGACTCAACAGCAATGGAAAATGTATTGTGGTCAGATGAGTCTAAATTCAACCTCCGGGGATCAGATGGAAGAGACAATGTTTGAAGAACACGAGGCGAAAAGTTTAATCCCAGATACACAACCTCCACAGTGAAGCACGGAGGTGGAAACATTATGGTGTAGGGTGTTTTTCAGGAAATGGGAATGGCCCAATTCACCGCATTATTAGCACAATGACGGCCACAATCTATAGAGATCTTTTGAGTTCAGTTATGCTTCCGTATGCTGAATGGGAAATGCCAGTCTCATGGACCTTCCAGCACGACAACGACCCAAAACACATGGCGGGGGTTGTAAAAGTTTGGCTGCAGGAAAATGAAATTGATATCATGTCGTGGCCGGCTCAATCTCCCGATCTCAACTCGATTGAGAACATGTGGATGATTGTAAAACGGAATATCGGCAATAAAGTATTCCAAAATGGTGATGAACTTTTCGTCGAGTTGGAGAAGCAGTGGAATGAAATTTGTGACGATTATATAAAAAAGCTAATTGCCTCAATGCCTAAGAGTTGTTCAGAAGTTATAAAAAATAATGGCTACGCTACAAAATACTGAGCGTTAAAACCATTGTTTGTATTTCCTATTAATTACTTTAAGAGTTGCAAATGTTTTGAACACTGCACTATCGACTTATTTTGTTAAAATTACTTTTTTTTATTTTTGAGAAGTTATGAATAATTTTTTTGTATTTGTAAAATAATATGCTATAACTGAATTTAATAAAAAAAAAAAACAAAAACTTATACCACAAATCTTTTTGATCAAAAAAATTATAATAACCTAAACCATGATTTCAGTTGCAAATGTTTTGAACACCAATGCATATGATGAAGCTTCTTCCTTGAGTGCAGCAAACCGAGAAATTATTATAAAAAAATTTACTACGAAACCAGCCCACCCTTTTGGAGCCAAACAATGCAGGACTATGAAACTATTTATTTGTACTCATGTCAAATTGAATGGCCAGTAATCAAATTAACCAAAAAAAAACCCTGACCTCCCTGTGAGTCTCGTTAACTTTTATTTGATTTAAGCAAATAGAATATGTCAACCACTGACTTTCCCTTAAAATAAAAATCACTTCCTGTTGTGGCTAAACAAATTATTATATTTAAAGGAACTACCCACAAGTCAACATTTCTCACTCTAGTGTTGCCAGTGAAAACATTTGCGTTTAATTATAGACCTTACAACTACCACACACACACACATAAACAAATAAACTAATTTGTTTAGTATTATTGAATGTGTGAGAATGTATGAGAATGTACGATTAAAATCAAAATACGTATTTTAATCGATTTTACCGTACAAGGAGTAATTAAATCTATTTGGAGATAATTGGAATATTTTTTTTGTTTAATTTTTCATAAACAAGAAACAAATTGTTGTATGTGGTATATACAACAACGACTACTAAAGGAAATCCTTAAAATAAAAAAAAAAATCAAGTAAAATTAAGTTTAACAAACATTTTTCTCTCCCGTTTAAATACTAAAAACAAATTAAAAAAAAAAAAAGAAAAATATTATTGGTGGAAGAGTAAAAAAAGTAAAGAGCATAAGAGAGAGTAGGATAAGAATGTGATAACAATGTTGGTACGGCTGATACAAACGATGCTTTTTACGACAATTTATTTAAAGTTAAAAATTTTACTTTAAAACCTTGATTCGGAACCTGTCTACACTTAATTTCAGTGATAAGATATTAACAAAACTTTTTGCCGTTTAGTTTTTTCTAATGTAAAAAAATACCTTTCCGAGCTATAAAGCTCAAAAATTACTTCGAAAATTTAATGTTTGGAAGTATTTTTATTAAACTTTTTTTTTTTGAAAAAAATAGTTTTGGCCTTATTCCACATTTAAGGCATCGATTCGGCAAAATTCTAAAGTTTCTAAATCTCATAACTGATTAATATTCAGTGAAAACATCGCTCGGGTAAATGCCAAAATTTATCGTCTCTATTATATAGAAAGGATTAAAAACAATTTAGCAAAAATTGAGAAAAATATTATGATAATGAAATAACAGCTGTTTTTTAGTTAGTTACATGTTAACCATGCATGTCATGTTTTAACAAATTTTCAATTACGTATTCGTTTAAGCAAAAATGCTCATTATTACAAGAATCACACTCATCTTTTTTCTCTTAATTTTGCTCTTTAATTGTTTAAAAAGTTTTGTTTTTCAGGCGCAAGTCTTTATCAAAGTATTGTTATTGGTATTTTAACACTATTTGGATTTTTATGTTTGCCACATTAAACCACTTGTCAGTGTGAACGTCGTTGTGACACTTAATACATGCTATGCATTAAATATTAGACAGCCTAGGAACTACTTAAATTTTTTATACAACAAACATGCAGACTAGGGTGTCCCAAAAAAAAATTTTTTATGCTCTAAGATGTGCCTAATCTGAAAATAATAATCATTTTTGTATAAACTTTAAGCTGAATTTTTAACATTATAAAAACTAAAAACAAAAACGTTAAAGAAATCATAAAAAACAGAAATATATATTTTTTTTTATTTTGGGTTTACCTTGTGGGGCTCTGAGACTATGAGGGTACAATATATAGGTATTAGTAAAAAGCAGAGCTGTGACTGAATCATTAATTTTTGAATTAATTCGCGAATCATTCATGCACTGAATTAGTAAAATTTTGAATTAATTCTTTTCGCCAAAAAACGAATTGAATGAAATTTGAATTAATTCAAATGAATTTGGTAAAAATAAATTGGAATTCATTTCCAGTTCAAATGAATTCGGCAAAATGAATTGCAATTCATTTTCAATTCAAAAGAGTTTGGCGAAATGAATTGCAATTCATTTCCAATTCATTTGACTTGAATTGATTTTGAATTATTTTGAATTTTATGAAACTCTTCATCACATATAAGAAAATTTTATAAATATGATTAATAACACGGTGCAATATTTTTTCTAATTCATTTGAATTAATTCAAAATCAATTTAATACAAATGAATTGAAAATGAATTGCAATTCATTTTTCTAATTCATTTGAATTAATTCAAAATCAATTCAAGTCAAATGAATTGGAAATGAATTGCAATTCATTTCGCCAAACTCATTTGAATTGAAATTAATTGCAATTCATTTTGCCAAATTCATTTGAATTGGAAATGAATTCCAATTTATTTTTACCAAATTCATTTGAATTAATTCAAATTTCATTCAATTCTTTTTTTATGTAAAAAGAATTATTCAAAATTCAATTCAAATTCGTAATGAATTGAAATCAAAAATGAATGATTCATTCACAGCTCTGCTACAAAGCCACATCTGTATATTGTCGATCACAACAAGCTTTGTTAAAATCGTGCTGCAGGATTTCCTAAAATGGTAAAAAATAAAATTGGGAGATATATCAAAAATTCGTTGTCAAAGGGTTAAGCTTAAGCACCCATGAAAATCGAAAAAATTTTGGGAGACACTAATACACACACATACGCTCTTACCCACGAACGTTTTACGTAAACTAATACATTGGCAAACAAAGTGTGTAAAGAATCTTGTTCATTAGAGGAGGACGAATATGAAAAATTTTCAATTCTAAAGTTGTAACAAAGCTGTAAAATTTTATTTTAAAACTATTAATTCGATTGCAGCAAAAAAAACGTAAATTTCTAATAGTTATAATTTTTTTTTTTTTTTTTGTAAAATTCACTTTTATTCCTATAAATTATAACACAGATATGATGCCTCAGCGCCAATATGGCATTGTTGAGGCGATTAGGCAAAATAAATAACAATTTTTATATAAATAATAATAAGAAAAAAAAAGAAAAAACTAGTTTAATACATAATAATTTTTTAATTAAAAATAAAAACAAATTGTTAAAAATAAAAGAAAAGAATAAAACTTTTTACATTGAAATCGTAGATTTTATGTCAGAAGCTCTTCCAAGTTTTGTAAACTATATGTTTTTAACGAAATTTTAAACAATGAAAATTTGTTTATTCTATTCACTATTAAGTTGTTTCCAGTCTACACCGGGCGATAGCTAAGTTGTTGTTATTTCGCAACAACTACAAATGTTGTCCGAAAGGCGATGACGATACTATATATATATATATATATATATATTATATTTAATAATTAAATTGCAGAAAAAATTTTAATAAAATAAGAACAGCAAAAATAAATCGGTTAACAGTGAATTTTTATTGTTAATCTATAAATTGTGAATATTTTTTCCATATTAGCAGAAAAATTATAATTTTGTTTGTTATAATTTACTTTAATTAACAGAAAAAACACTTAGAAAAAAGTTATTTGACACCTGCATGAATGGAGTTAACTTTCTAGCCCGTAACGGCCTTCATCAACATTCTTCGTGCCTTCAAGTGTTAAATGGTAAACATCATCTATTTAACTCAACTAGTTAAGTTAAAAACGTAACGTGACTTAGTTTGTTGAGTATGACGAAATTTACTGCGAACTTATTTTCTATAAATCTATGTTTAGTTCTGTTAATTATTACCACAGTTGCCAGTTCAACTAATTAAGTTGAAAATTTGACTGGCAGTTATTTTCAAATGTCATCATATTTTATCCTTTACATTGTAAGTGAAAGAATATCAAACATTGAAGATTGTCTTCGTTTTTCAACATATGTCGAGCATATATATTAAGCGAATTTTTGCACTGTACCTTGTGAGTGGTTAATGGTGAATTTTCATTGTTAACTTTACAAAATTTTAGTTATATTCGATGCGAATTTTAGTTAATTGAAAATAGCATTTTAGCAAAAACTTTTACTAAACATTCGTAGACTCCAAATAAAAAACAAAAACTGTAATATTAACAAAAGTTATGATATATTTACCTCAAATTTAATAGATTGTAATAACAGTTTATTTTGGTAAAACCAACAGAAAATTTTGCTAAAAAACTGTAGATTTCTGATATCAAAAGGGCAAACTTTTATGCATATTAAAAAAAAACATCAAAAAAATTCACAATTTTTAATTTTTTTGTCTAATAATATTTAGTAAATGTTTTCTGCTGAATTTAGCAGATTATTTTGATACTCTCAATTAACTAAAATTTAGCTCAAATATAACCAAATATTTGTTAGTTCAACAGGTATATTTTAGCTATTCTTGTATTACTAATATTTAGAAAAAAATCTGTCAAACTAACTGCTGAAATACTGTAACTTTGGCTAGTTATTTGCTGAAATGACTGTCTAAAATAGTCATTTTTCAATTTTTTATAAGCTAAATTACTACAGTAACTTACATGTAGTTACCGTAAGAATATTCTGAAGGTATTCAATTTTACAAAAATTTTAGAAACACTTATTAAAATCTGCATTGTAAGCTTTAAAACCATTTAATAAACTATGAAGTTTTAAAAAGAAAACATCAACATCAATCGTTATAAATTATAGCGTGCGTTTGTAGGGAAACATGTATGATCCTAATGAAATCTAGATTTATTTGAATGCAGTTGCGATGTACTCGTGAACACAAAAATGTTGATACCAATATTGCTTATGTAGTGTGTTAGGGTCGCCATTTATTAAAAATATTTAAAATATAGATTGAAAAGCTCGCATAAAAGCCGAACCATTACGAATGTTGGAAAAAGCTTAGACACCCCATCGATTAAATTTATTAGAAATTAATATACATATCTTTCAGCTTAATTCAACTATAATTCTTCAACTCCAGTTTTAACATCACTTAAAACACATTTTCTTGATTAACAAAAATACTAGAAAATTATCGGACATATTTCTTATACCAGTTAATGCGTGTCCAAAATCTCTTTCATTTGCTTCCCCATTTACATAAAATAAAATAAAACAATTCAAAATAAGCGGAAAATCGAAAAAAATTTTACCCCACTTATAAAACCTAAACACTTTTTAACACCTTATTTTTTTTTCTGCATCAAATATACAAATTTCATTACGATCAGAAAGAATCAATCTGGAGACTCCCCTAGTAAGTCGTTTTGGCAGGACATTTTCAGGATTTACTCATTAAACCTAGCAACTGATACAATTTCAGATTGTAAAGCATAAAGGTGCGATTGAAATTATTAAGGATCTTGTAGGTGAGGGTAAAATAAATAATAGCGAGCAGAGACGTCAATGCCAAACTAGCCAAAGTACTAAAAGTTAAAAATATCCAGCTCATTTCCAAAATATACAAAAAAACTCTTAAAACCCTGTAGACCGAGAGAAGTCAACTCAAGTTAATGATGCCAATTTTCAGATTTCTCACCTCTAAAAGTTTATTTTAATAAAATATTCAAAACACTTAAAAAGATATTGTTTATTCGCAAAAAAAGATTTTGAGGAGAGAAAAATTAAATATAGTTAAAAAAAAATAGGGAAAGAAAATTTCGAGAAAAAAACAATTCTAGGAAAGAAATTTAGAACAACAATTTAGCTGAAAAAATGAGGCTGGTTAAATAATTGTAAATAAAAAAAAAATTATGGATTTAATTACACTCTAAAAAACATTTTTTTAAATTTGCCCTATTTATAGTAGCCCAGTAAAAAACGCTGCTTACATGCAAGCAGGTTTGTAAGGGATTCTTTTCGGCTTACTCCCTTACAAACCGGCTTGCATGTAAGCAGCGTTTTTTACTGGGCTTACATATGCCAGGATTTTTATATGGCGAATTCCCACTTTTTCGCAAAATAAGCGCAGATTTTAGCGCTTATAAAAATCAGTGATTTCATGGTTTTCAGTAAAATCACATTTCATGTCTACATTACTGCGATTAAATGTAATAATATGAATATACAGAATAATTTATTCTACATAAAATACTACAGATATTAGTTTTTTGCTTTTAAAATTTTTGACATATAATATAATCATATTATTTTTTTTTACCGCTCCACGTGCTAGCTCTTAAGAAACTGTTTAATGACGAATTATTTTGTATTACGTACTCGAAAACAGCAAACACAATCGGAAATTAGTCGTGAAAATTGGCAGAGATCGCTTATAATACACGATACAAAACTTTCTGCATTACAACCTGCATCCTTATAAGGGATTAGGGTACGCTGCTTACAACCTGCATCCTTGTTAGGGAAAACAGTAAGCTCAAATTTTTGTTTGTTTATTTTTATACGAAAATTATTAGTTTATTTTGATGCTTCTACTTACATAAGAGTAAGCACTTACATCAGCTTATTTGTTGTATTTTGCTTCTAAAAACACGAACATTTTTTACTGGGTAGGGACTTAAACCAAAAAGTTAAATCCTTAGGGAGTTAAGAAAAAAAGTTAATTACCTAAGGGAATTAAATGACAAAGTTTTTTACCCAAGGAAAGCAAATGAAAATGGAATGAATTCCTAAATAATTCATTTCCTAGGGAATAAATTCCCTGACGAAAAGTTGAATTAACTGAATTTGAATGAATTCTTGTTGAATGAATTCCTAAATTTTAATGCTTAATGTTTTAGTCATGGAATTCATTTAATAAATTTGAAATCGGTTAATTCATTCCAAAGAATTTACTCTTAGTATTTTAATTTTAAAGAATTCATACCTTGAATTAAAAAATTTAATTCAATTAAAGGGAATTCATACCCAAATTGAATAAAGCTCAGCTGTACGATATATATTTATGTATTTTTTCGGAACTTTATGCTTTATTGCTATGCAGTATTGAACATTTTTCAAGCTCGTCCCACTCTATTATTTATCTATAGAAACTCACTATATTGAAATTTCTATAGACTTGCAAACACACACACATGCAGTTTACTTATGCATTACACATAACCTGAGCAACCATTCCGCTTTTGGCGATATTATTCCGCTTTTAAAGACTGATCCCGCCTTAAAAAATATTCCCGCTTTTTAAACCAAAAACCGCTTTTTATATTTTAGAATCTCTTAATCAATTTTTGACATGGTGGGCAAACACTTACCATATAATACCGATAACGATTCATTACCATCAATGAACTATTTTGAACATAAAAATAACACTAACGGAACAACTTAAAATACCGATAACCCTAAAATACCCTAACGAAATAACTAAGAATAACAGTCAAATAAAATAATAATGATTTCGTAATCAACGACTTCCTTAAATATGTGAAACATTAGTTATCTGAAAAATAACACGGAGTTAGCGATTTTGATTTCCACTGTGACATGCAAGGATTTACAAACCAAATTACAGCCTGCAGAAAGTTTTGCATTTTTCATTCGCAATTGCGTCTTGTGATGTAAATATGTATTACACTTAGAATACTATTTAGGTAAAGACCACTGCAAATGTAGTTAAAAACAAATGAAATTTCACTTAAAATAAGGACGACTTACATTTCATTAAATTTAACTAACATTGTCATTTGTTTTTTAATGTTCAAAGATTGAATAACAATTGTAGTAAAAATTAACCACATGGTAGTAAAAAATAAACAGACATTTATTTTTTTTTAGTTTTTCTAAATAACAAAAAACTACTGTAAAAACGAATGTAAAATCATAAAACAGTCATTTGATGTGGTTTGTTTTTTTAAATGAACTACACTGTTAGTAAAATATTAAATTTGTTCTACAAATAACTGACATTTACATTAAAAATAAAGAAACTGTATAACAACCTAAACAACTACATATTTTTAAAGGAGAAGTTCCCTCAGTGTAGGTATCCATCCGAAGTGGTCCTATTTTCACCGTAGTAAATAATCGAATAATTAAAATGTTTAAAATATTCTTCATGTTTTCATACTAACAGCTTTCGATGCCATTTGAATGCATATTTTTTGCAAACATTAAACTGAAAACTGTACAAATTAATCAGAGACCTTTTTTGGAGTTGCAATTTTTTGCATTTTTTATATTTTAATGTTTCCTGTGTTGATTTGAATATTATTTTGTTTTAATTTTTGAGGTTTTAAAAATGTATAAAACTTTCAATTCCAAAATCACAACCTAACTTATTTAAAATTCGGTTGGTGTAGCTGAATTTATGAAAAATTTTATTGCTACAGTCAAGTTAATACTGAATTCGATTGCTGCAGCTGACGAAGTTGGTTGTGTCAACAAATATCGATTAATATAACATAATTCCGTAGACACAACCGAATGTAAGCTTAATTCGGTTGTTACAACATCAGAATTCGGTAGCAATGACCACATTCGGTTTCCACAACCGCAATTCGGTTGCTGCAACTGCATTCGGTTGTGGCAACCTCATTTAAACTGAATTGCTCTGTGAGTGTAGAACAAATTTTAAAACTAGTGAACTTTGACGACCTACAGTTTCTAAACAGTATACATCAAAAATTAAAAAAAGCTTCAGAGAACTGCGATTGTCTGCTTTTAGGATCTGTAATCCAAAAATAACCTATTCTTTCCCAAAACTGCATTTTTACTGTTGTTGCAAATTTGGAATGCTTTTTGTCATTTTTAATTTACATTTGCTGTTATCTGTAAAATATACTAAAAAATTACGTAAACTAACGTTAACACTAAAATAACCGAACGAAATAGCGTAAAATAACATTAAGCCTAAAATAGCCCAACGAAATAACTTAAAATACCTTTAACCTTAAAATAACATAACGATATAATTTGAAATATCGGTAACCTTAAAATACCCTAACGAAATATTTAAAAAATAACGCGATCCAATACCAATAACCGAATAAAACGGTTGCCAATACCGATTTTTTTTAAACAATACATTTTTTTTAAAACGTTCAATATATTACAAATTGTGCAGTTTTTTAATTGAAATTAACCCTAGAAAGTCATTCTTATTTTTGTTGTGTAAAGATCATACGTCATGCGTAGTCGATTCAACGAAGAATGACCTTCCAGGGTTAAGCAGTCACAACTATTGACTGGAGTTTAAAATTTGTTTCCAAGTGTCGATTCGAAGTCTAAAAGGCGCCATTCCTTGCACCAAAACTAACTTTTTAACAATGCAAAGAAAATAATAATTTTATTCTTGATTTTTTACAGAAATAGAATATCTAAATACGAAAATTAAAAGTGCTTTTACAAGTAAAGTTATGGAGAGTTTTTATGATAAAAATATTAAAAATTACAAATCTTTTATGAAAAAATAGTAAAAAAAAATACAAAAATGTTAATATGTTCCAGAATATAATCTAATTTCGACTGAAGAGGATTAAAGTTGAAAGTTTCTGCTAAATTTGCATTCTTATAATTCATATGGGTCAGGATCAGGTTAATTTCCGACACGACAATTTGTAGGGAAGCTACAGATTTTTAAAGCTAGCTGATGAATACCCTCTGATTATCCACAACTCTTTTCTGAAGAAATTTTACATAAGCCATTTAACGATTCGAAAACTTATCGGAAAAGTTTGCAAAAAAAAAAATATTTTATACAAAATAACAAAATAATCAAAAATTTGTTTCTTTCGTATTTGCTCAACAAAAAAAGGAAATCTTTTAATACAAATAACTAAAAATGTTTAATTTAATAAAAATCCAAATTTTTATACAAACATGTTTAAATATCCCGCTTTTTGCACCAATCGCGCTTTTTAGACTGCCGAGTTCCACCTTTTTATTAAAAACTGTTGGTCACATTAATTATACATCAATTTAATGACGAGTACCCCGAGAACGACTACAGCTATGAAGACTTATACTACTTTGTTTATTCGTAAATACCACATGTATGTATGTGTGCATGTGTGTTTGTTTTATAGTCTGACTTTTAGAACATATGCTCCCAGTGCGTCAATTGTAGTCGTAGTAGGAAGGAAGCAACGACATGGAAAAACAATTGCATTTGGGCTTTTGGTGTTTGCCTGACTCTACTATATTCATTCATTTACTCAACATTTACTTTTCTCTGTGTTGGTTTTTTTTTCTATACACACTAGGGTATTCAATCGGTTAACCGTTACTCGACTACTCGATGAATTTTAATCAAACAATTGTTCGAGTAAATTAAAATGGAAAATTTCGAGTAACGAATAACTCAAACAATTTGGGTCGATTAATCGAGTAACTTAAAATATGTTGTATTTCAGTTTCGTATTTTTTAAAAAGAATTTTCTATAAAATATAAAGCATTGTACCAGTTGCTGTTTTAATTTACATATTATAGTTGTTCAATAGGGCCAGGCGCGGATCCAGGAAAAGGTTGTGGGGAGGGAACGTAGAGTATTTTTAATTAATTTTTTAATCTTTTTTACATTTTTGATTTGAAAAATATTATTTTATTGGAGGGGGGGGGGGTGGTTAATTTCCCATTTTCGATGGGAAATTTCCCTGGAACAGCGCCTGAATAGGGCTATGACAATTACAAATAATATTACACTCTAAAAATAGCATGTAAAGTTACTACTATTGAGTGTGTAAATTTTTAAGTAAAGGCACGCATAGTGTTTATTATTATGCACGGTATGTTTAAAAATTTAGTTTACACACTTTTTGTTTACAATTCGGCACATAACGTAGTCAATTGTATGTTGATGAACATGTTTTTAAATCTATAAACACATATTTAAGAAAATTAAACATTTGATATAGTAAATGTTTATAAGTACGCTTTTGGGTTTGGCTTTATGACAAACTTTCTTTATTATTTTTTAAAAAAAATAAAGAAGACAGACACAAATCTGGAAAATAATATCTAAATTTGGTGTAAAAGTGGTCTGATGCCGAATTTGTTATATTTTGAAAAAAAAAAACGCAAAATGATATTTTGGTGGTAAGTTTTTCATTGTTTGTTTAGAAATGCATATACAATCATGTGTTTTTACTTTCCTCCTCCAGCTTAATGTCTTGGAGGAATTATTTTATTGGCTATTCAAAGAAAATAAAGTGTTTTCGAGAATGGTTTGATAATGGACAAAATTGGCTTTAAATGAAAAAATAAAACATAAGACTGTACTGATTTCTTCATCAAATCTAAAGATTATGAAGACTTTATGCAGTATGAAAATACTCATATTAATAGAATGCATATCAAAGAAAAACACTAGAATTCTGCAGAAAAGTCAACAAATCGTTAAAAAAAAGTTTACGATATGAAAACCTTCAGATTTTAAGGCTATTTTCGATAAAAAAAAATGCTAGCAGTTCTAAGAATTTTTTATGTAAAAAATTCTTGTACTCTGAGGAACCTTTTCTTATTATAGACTTTTTCTGATAGCAAACTTCCCAGAGTTTGATGAATATTTAATAGAAAAACACTTAAAATAGACTCTGAGGATTTTTTTTAAGACAAACCTTCAGATTTTATATAAATTTGTTTTATACAAAAACGGTAATTTTCAAAGAAAATCCCGTAAGCTGCGTTTACATACCCTCGGAATTCAGTTCAAACTAGATTTCGAAATCTAGTTCGTGTATTATTTTATACACTACCATATGCTCGAAATCTAGTATAAACTGGATTTCGATGATAAATGTAAATACAGCTTTAGACTCCGTGTACTTATTCCTCTGAAAAACCCTTCAGCTCTAAAGAATTGTTAATATAAAAAACACTTATATTCTGTGATTTTTTTTTTTATAGAAAACCCTCATGCACAGATGACTTTTTTATGTAAGGAAACCTGAATGTTCTAAAGGTATTGTTCCGTAAAAAATCCCTAAACTTTTCTATGATATATTGAAGAAAATTTCATATAAAAAACGCTTATATTCTGTGGCTTTTTTGGTAGGAACTTTTTTTTAAGGACTTTTTTCAGGAAAAAAAAACTCAAAATACCAAAAACTGTATTCAATCGAAAATTCTTTCAAGTCCAAATAGTTTTACTCCAAAAAATAATATTCTGATGCCGTTTTCTTTTTGAAAACCCTCACATTCTTAGAAATTTTTTTTATAGAAAAATCGACCGATCCATATTAATTTTTGTCACAGAAAATCCTTAAGACGTTTTCTAAGGGAAAATCCTCAAAATCTGTGGATTTTCTACGTTAGATTAAAATAAGTGTTTTCTATAAAAATTATCTCCATCTGATTTTATAAAATCTGCGAAGTTTTTACTGTACAAAGGTATGAGATTTTGAAGAGTTTTCCCTTTTTTAATACTTTTAGGTCCAAAGAACTTATTTTGTGAAAAACCGATATTTATCATTCTTGTATTATTTGTTATTGTATTCTTTTTCATTAAGTTTTTATGCTAATAAAAAGATTAAAATATATTTGAAATGCATTTTGTTTTATTTTTTAATCTTTTTAATTTATTTCCCATTATTAGAATACAAGTGCAAAAATAAAACGGAGAAAAAAAACAAAAAGCGTGTATTGTATATCTACCAAAGGTAGAGCTTGCACATAATTAACAAGTTTTAAAACTATTTTTGATCAATGGTGATAATTGTACATTGGTATTAGCTAATTCTGTCTCTTCTGATCAAAACAATACTTGTGTGTACGTAGTGTGACCAAACTCCAATTTAGTCGCAGTCAACGCTGTGTCGACCGTGGCTCAACTGGTTAAGAGGTGAGATTACGATGCATAGCTTTGATGCTAAGACTGTGAGTTCAAATCACAGTACGACACCAAAAAAAAAAAAAAAAATAAAAAGTTTTTCATATAGAGCAAAATTAACAATATAAAATACTTTGTTCAATTGACACATAAATTAACCACTGACGAGTCCCAGGAGGGGGACGAAACTGCGGCAGTCTGGTGTATCCCTTGTCCGTAAAATTTTTCAATAAAAATGTTTTCTTCTTCTTCTTCCTGTAAAGAGACTAACTAAAGAAATATTCTACAGTAATTAATATAAAAAAAAAAAAAAAAAAAAAAAATTAATTACGATTGTCATTATCTGACGGTTGCAAAACACTTTCTAACATAAAATTTGAATAAACTTGCTTAACGGCGACTCAATCTCTAACCTACACTTGGTATCCAACTATTGTATGTGAATAAAGCGCATCATAAAACGTGATAATTACTTGTGAAAAAGAGATAGGATTAAGAAGAAAAAGCATTCTAGTTGAGAAATGAATTGTACATTGGTATTAGCTAATTCTGTCTCTTCTGATCAAAACAATACTTGTGTGTACGTAGTGTGACCAAACTCCAATTTAGTCGCAGTCAACGCTGTGTCGACCGTGGCTCAACTGGTTAAGAGGTGAGATTACGATGCATAGCTTTGATGCTAAGACTGTGAGTTCAAATCGCAGTACGACACCAAAAAAAAAAAAAAAAAAAAAATAAAAAGTTTTTCATATAGAGCAAAATTAACAATATAAAATACTTTGTTCAATTGACACATAAATTAACCACTGACGAGTCCCAGGAGGGGGACGAAACTGCGGCAGTCTGGTGTATCCCTTGTGTCCGTAAAATTTTTCAATAAAAATGTTTTCTTCTTCTTCTTCCTGTAAAGAGACTAACTAAAGAAATATTCTACAGTAATTAATATAAAAAAAAAAAAAAAAAAAAAAAAAATTAATTACGATTGTCATTATCTGACGGTTGCAAAACACTTTCTAACATAAAATTTGAATAAACTTTCTTAACGGCGACTCAATCTCTAACCTACACTTGGTATCCAACTATTGTATGTGAATAAAGCGCATCATAAAACGTGATAATTACTTGTGAAAAAGAGATAGGATTAAGAAGAAAAAGCATTCTAGTTGAGAAATGAATTGTACATTGGTATTAGCTAATTCTGTCTCTTCTGATCAAAACAATACTTGTGTGTACGTAGTGTGACCAAACTCCAATTTAGTCGCAGTCAACGCTGTGTCGACCGTGGCTCAACTGGTTAAGAGGTGAGATTACGATGCATAGCTTTGATGCTAAGACTGTGAGTTCAAATCACAGTACGACACCAAAAAAAAAAAAAAAAAAAAATAAAAAGTTTTTCATATAGAGCAAAATTAACAATATAAAATACTTTGTTCAATTGACACATAAATTAACCACTGACGAGTCCCAGGAGGGGGACGAAACTGCGGCAGTCTGGTGTATCCCTTGTGTCCGTAAAATTTTTCAATAAAAATGTTTTCTTCTTCTTCTTCCTGTAAAGAGACTAACTAAAGAAATATTCTACAGTAATTAATATAAAAAAAAAAAAAAAATTAATTACGATTGTCATTATCTGACGGTTGCAAAACACTTTCTAACAATAATCTTTAACTTCGAGCTCATATATAAGTTCTCATTTAGTGGGATAACTGAATGTTTGATGTTTGCCTGGGATTGTCACTTCTTTTAAAAAGTGTAATTTTTTTTGCAAGATTCGAATTGTAGTAATTTTTTGGTGTCACAGCTCGGACTGGTTGTTTCATTCGGAAATATATACAACTTAATCACATAAATTAAAAACTATCAATTTGAAAAAAAAAGAAATAAAATCGAACCAAAATCTGTCTTCCCAGCTTTAACGCATTTTCTGCGGTGATTTTTTTTAACGACGGCGAAAAAATAATATAATATTTTTTAGGTTTTTTTAAGGCATACACTGCTTTGCCATAATATTCTTGATATTTACAAAAACGCTATATCCCTAATGTTTTCTTAAAGTCGAACTTATGAAAACGAAACAAAATAAAGTAAAACATCTCAATTGTATATTAGTTCAGAAGATCCTTTTTATTTTGACCCAACGTATTTTATTTTTAATTTTTATAAAATACATTTCAGAAATCCTGAATTTATATTTATTTTGAGTTTTATTGTGTATTTTTATTAGAGTTACCCGAGTAATTTTAAAATCTTTCTCGATTAATCGAGTAAGCTAAAAATCCCAAAACCGAGTTACTCGTTTACTCGAACAAAACCAAACCCGAGTAATTTGAATGCCCTAATACACACACAGACATAATTGGAGTTTGGTTTTGTTTCTTTTATATTTTTTTTGTTAGGTTTCTTTTCAAAATAGCCTTTTTTGTCGGGCTTTCTCGTTGTGTCATCTTTTTTATGTTTGCCAATTTAATAAGCCCCAACTAAGAAACCAGCCCAGTCAACAAACCAGCCTGTCAGCCAAGCAGGCAGTAGGTTAGCCAGCCTTTTAAGCAACTTTCATGCAGTCATTTAGTACAAACACAAACACAAACAACATCAACCAGCCAACAAACTCTATTCTAGACAGTTTTCCTATTGTCTTCAGGCATTAAGTTGTCTGACATGAATTATTATTCTCTGCGGTTAATTGATTATGTCGAATTTGCGTTCTTTTTTGATGGAGTCTGGTCTGCTGTTAATACCTTAAGGTTTTGGTTTTTTTTCCTTTTTCTTTTCTTTTCTTACAGATGACGTACAAAAACAAAAGGCCAGTCTTAAAAAATGAAACAAAAAATCTTATTTGAGTTCTTTACTTGTCATATAGTACTTTGCCGCTTTTTTTGATGTCCATGTTATTTTTTATAATGAAAGTTACATATTGATATCTATCTTAGAATAAAATGCCACTTTTTGTTCCAACAAATTTGTCATTTTTAAGTTAATGTCCTTTGTAAGCCTAAACTGTGTGATAGAGGATTTAAATTATAGAGTTTATTTATTCAAATGTGTAAATTTTTTTAGTGTTCCCTTGAAGTTTCTTTAAGAGAAAAATATTTTTGTCTGAGATAAGAACCAACCACTGTGGGATATATTACACCTTCTTTGGTAATAATTCGGCCATTTAAATTTTGGAGGTCTGATTGCACTGAAATTTTAAACAGGCATAATTGACATAATACCGAGCTTAAGTTTTGATGTTGAACCCCACAGACCACCTGCACATGTGATCTAGAATTAGGTATTTACAAAAAAAAGTACTATACAAAAAGTGAGTATAGGGGTTGAAAACACTATATTTTCGATTTCAAAAAAACAAATATTTTAATTTAAAATTAAAGACTTGACAGAACTACAAAATTGTAGATATGTCAAGAGCCTAGGCCTAAAACATACTTTTCGAAAGGCTTGAGTCCCGCTGAAGCCGAACCTGACCTCAGAAATTCTCCATCACATCAGGTTTTCGCACACACAAAAATACTAGAATGTATATTGCCTTGGTAGGCATAGTTAGCCTTGTTTATTATTAAATTAATAATACATGTCATATTACGTACACTAAAAAAAATGAGTAAGTAGAAAAGTTAGCGAAGAAACATCTTGTAAATAAAGTATACTATTTGTCAGCAAATTTTTTGCTGAAATTGTGTTTTCAGCTAAAATTTTAGTTATACTTATTCAGCACTTAACTGTTTTAAACTAATCTTTTGCTAATAATTTACTAATATTTTACTAATGTTTTACTAATTTATTTTGCTAAAAAAATGTGCTGATAAGCACATTAATAGCGTGTACGACAACCAGAGTGAAAGAAATACGCAGAATCATGTTACGGCATGTCAGGATGTAGTAGAGACGAGGAAAGTGATACTAAAAAGTACCACTCTTGTAAGACATATAAAAAAAAATCAACTATGGAAGATTTTTGAATCTGTTTTTCATACAAAAGAACGCTTGCAATGTGAATGTCCAAAGCCATTCCTTTAATGTATTACAAAACATTCTGTAGTAAATTAACTCTTTTTTATTAAATAGAAGCAGCACTCAGGAAATTCTTCCTATTAATTAATGTGTTGCTTTCTTTGGAAAGGGGATAGTCGAGAGGGAAAGATGAAGGGCTTCAAACATGGCAACACTGTAATGGCGCGTAATGATAAGTCTTAGAACAGTTGTTTCTCGCCACCTAATTGAGAGTCACTGGTAATTGAACACGGGACCATCTGTGTAACAGTCCAACGCGCTAACCATTACACCACAATGCCCACTGGACATCCATTTGAGGTCAATGTAACCGAAAATGTTGAAAAAAATCATGATATGGTGTTGGCCGAACGGAAAGTTAAAGGGCATGATATTGTTGATGCCATATCCATTACATTTGGTACTCTGGTTTCGATTTTAAATGACCAGCTAGGTTGTAGGAAGCTATCCGCAGGGCGGGATATGCGTTTTCTCGCAATTGGCCATAAACGAAGTCGTGTAGCAACTGTAGTCTCAATGCAAATTTCCATGAATTGGGATACGAATTGGTAGCTCTTCTGCCATATTCTCTGGATTTAGCGCAACATTTTTTTATTTTCAAACCTATTAAAATGGCTGGATGGAAAGAGATTTAACTGCAACGATGACATTATTGCTCAACCAGTTGCCTTCTTTGCGGATCTCAAGAAGTTGACTAACAAGGGAAGTCGCCCGATGGGTCCTCTTATATCTTAATGAAATTTGGTTATGTTATAAAGAAGGAAAAGGGACACGTATGTTTAGGTGTTAAAAAGTGGAGCGGAATATGACCCAGTTTTTTGTTTGTTTTGGTAGTACATCAAAACTGCGTTCAAAAAAATCTGAATTTCATTAGTTTCAGATATATTTTCCTACAAAAATGTATTAACTATGGCCCCACCTTTTAACCCTTAAACGTGAAGCTGGGCCGCTAAAAAAACACGTGTCCCTTGGTTTTTTTTTATCACATATCAAAATTTTATTAAGATCGGAGATATCCCATCGTTAGAAAGCCCTTGTAAGTGTATTCAGCTTTTATACTAAAAAAAACTCTAGGTTATTCAAAAAATCTTATTGAGCCACCCTCGTGTCTTATTCACCTTAAATTATTGTTTAATCAATTGATTATGTTATGAGAGTCATACTATTAGTAACTAACTTAGACATAGTTAGAAGCAAGCTTCTTATATATATTTTAATGTGTTAAATATTTAATCTACTTAACGCTAAATTTATTATTAACTTTATCAAATGCTTTAACATTTGCGTTTGTACTTGATTGATTAACTAAATGTGTAAAATTTTAGTGCACCTGTTGAATCAATTTACAAATTTAATAAGCAATATGATGAAGATATTAAACAATATACCTGTGCCAGCAAACAGGAAACGAAACATTTTTAAGGAAAACGAAAGCTAAATTAAAAAAAATGTTTGTTCAAAACATACCAAATATGTTAAAAGTATCAGTAGCAGCATTAAAGAAAGTAAATTTATCAATTTTAAATTGTGAAAAAAATCGGATTTACTATTTGCAGCCACGTGTAATATATTTTTCCTCTATAGCTGAGAGCATTACAATCTCAGGGGAAAATGTAGCTTAAGTCAACTGCAAATGACGAGTAGACGAATGAATGTGTTATTTTAAACGCTTTCAAACTAACTGACAAATGTAGTTAAAACAAATACAATTGCAGCTAAATCAACAGACATAAACAATTTAGAAAATCTGTACAAAGAAATTTAAAACAACAGGCAAAAATTATTGTATCACCATTAAAAACAAAATATAAAAACTTACCTAAATACTCTTAACATGATTTTATTTTGGAAGAATCGGTTGTGTCGAATTTTGTATACAATCAATCTAGTGAGACAAAAAATATATCTTTTAAAATCACATTTAAACAAAAAAAATCTCACGGAGAGAATTCCTCAAAGAAAATAATAGCGCAAAAAATTAATCTATAAACATTTTTTTTCGACGTGACTTTGCATTTTCATTCATTACTTTTGAAACCGTCAACCGATTTTTTCATTTAAAACACCAAACTGCTCATAACATCAACAAATAATTTGACCCAATCCAGCAAAATAATCCAAAAAAATATCAATATATATTTTAAAGAGAGTAAAATAATAATTGCGTATATATATTTAACAAGAACGAATTTGTTAAATAGGTAGACACAATGATTGCGCTTGTATGGCATATGTGTATGTGCATTTCTATACTAAATGTAGATGGTGGTTGGTCATTGTTGCATCTGTTTTTTACATAAAAACAACAAGCGCTTGTCAAGGAATTTGCAAAAAAATGCTCATTGTTATAGTGAATATAAAAATAAGGTTAGTTTAATAATAGAGAATATATTTGTGTGATATATTATACAATTAAATTTTGTTTATTATCTTCTTTTAGCTTTTTAATATTTTCTGCATTTCATCAGTAAAGAATTAATGAAACGAAACAAACAATAATTCATGTATCATACACACATACACGCACGGAAAAAAACTTCAACATATTTATGAAAAACTTCATAAATATGATGAAAAACTTCATTGATTTTCGCCTAATGTAACACTTCTTAAATATAACAAAACTGCTTCATAAGAGGGTAAATTGATGACAGGCTTCTTCATATTTATGAAATGTTTCATTATTTATGAAATGTTTCATAAATATGAAATGTTTCATAAATATGATGAAATGTTTCATAAATATGATGAAGTTTCATAACTTTTATTAAATATTCACATTTGTTATTAAATATTTCATAATGATGAAACAGTTTCACAAATTTTTATGAAAGTTTTATACATTTTTATGAAGTGTTTCATAAATGTTATGAAACGTTTTAGTCATTTCATATTTTATTAGAAAAATTCTATTTAAAGTTAAGAACAAAAAATGTTTAGTTGCTGCTTCAGAATTTCAAATAATTTCTGGTAGTTTTTGAGTTTTCAAAAGTCTAAAGGCTGAAACATAATTGGATTAAGTAAGTTAAGTCAGGTGTAGTTATGAAAATTAAAATTGTTTAAATGAAAATAATTGTATTTTCAAATTTCCATTTCATACCAACACCTGTCACCAAAGCCAATTATGTTTGAGATTTTAACTGCAAGTGATATTTTCTAAACTACCATTTAAAATTTTTAATAAAACGCTAAAATTTTTTTCACAAAGTCTATAAATTTTTTTATAAAATGATGAAGGGGTATGAAACACTTGTCATAAATTTGTTATCAAATAAAATAGTTGATGACAAACGATTTACGAAGCAATATCATCAATATGATGAAACTTTTTTCTCTGTGTGTACAACAATTTTCTAGAAAATTTAAAATTATATTAAGTTTATTTTGATATTGTTCCACAAATGTATTTAAAATTACTTTTTGTTTAAAAAATAATTGTAAAAAGTGGTGGTTACAAAAATTTTACTAAAATTTAGTAGCGCTTTTTTTACTAATTTAATTGTACTAATATTATTAAAATTAAGTAATTTGTTTTTTGCTGATAAGTTACATTTTACAAAACTTCTACTAAAATTTAGTAGTTGCTACCAATTTTACCTACTAATTTCATTGTACTAATCTTATCAAAATTTAATAATTTTTTTTTGCTTATTTTACCATATCGGTTTTGAATTGCATTTTACAGCAATTTTACTAAAATTTAGTAGTGGCTACTAATTATTTCTATCAATCTCATTGCACTACAGTTTAACAGACTTTTGTTTCTAAATTTAGCAAAACAATGCCGCAAGGCTTAAAATAGTTAAATTTGCCGTAATAACAGCAAAATTTTCCGTAGCTATACACATTTTTTCAGATAGTGTACTCAATGAATTAGGCCCATATATGATTTAGAGAATAAAGCGATGCGTTTAGAGAAGAAGAAAGTTAAATTATTATGCCAGTTTAAAATATTTTGAATTCCTTCCGAAAATTACAATATAAAAAGTAAACGAGACATTCCAGTTTGCATTATTTTTTTTTTTCATAAAAATAAATTATTCAACATGTAATTTTCTAAAAATGTTTAATTAAAATTAAAAATGACTGAATTATTAAACCATTTTAAATTTCTTATATATCTTTGTACATAAAATTTTTATAGTTTTAACTGCGTTTTTTATCCTTCGACACGTTTACTATATAAAAATTGTTCATTTATAGTAATTAAATGTGCTAAAATCCCAAAACTTATTTAACAAATTGTGAAAAGCAATCTGATGTAGGCGTGTCCCTATCCGGATTTCATTCCTGCCTAAGGAAATCTTCAGGGGACTTTGTTATTAGAATTTCTAGAGATATTTGTTATGTTAAATCACAAACTCAATGAGAATTTCTTGTCCTCGTCTAGGAGCGAGATTCAAAATTTAAAATATCAAAGAAAAACCAAAACAACAACAAAAAATTGTCACAATTGGCTTTGTCATCTTCCAAATACTACTCTGTTTTTTTGACAGACCTAGCAATGTAGTGACGTTTATTCAAGTAAATCAACAATAGAAAATCATATGTTTTCTATTAGTGTCAGTTACATTTAAATTTGCACAAGCACCTGCATATTTGTTATTTAAATTTATTTTCATCGGGATAAACATTAATTGCATTTATAGTAATTAAATGTGCTAAAATCCCAAAACTTATTTAACAAATTGTGAAAAGCAATCTGATGTAGGCGTGTCCCTATCCGGATTTCATTCCTGCCTAAGGAAATCTTCAGGGGACTTTATGTTTATTAACATTGAGCAACGTACACCTCTTAACAGAACAAAACACAAACTCTTCAAATTTTCTTATTTGAAAGTGATATTTTGTCATGGTCACAAAAACTGCCTCTAAAACTTTAAGGCTTTAGTAACTATAACACGATATCAACATCATAGTCATCATCATCATTAACAGCAGCAGTAGAGAAGTATCATCAACTAAAACCATACTTTATAATACTTTTGCTAAAGTAGTTTCTTTTCAAGACAATAACAAAAAAAAAAACAAAAAAGTTTAACACTGTCTAACACTCAAAGTGAGATGATGATGATGGTTTGTTGGATTTTTTTTATTATTTATTTACTAGAAATTTTCCATAAAATTTTTCTTATATTTTTTGTAAAATACTTTCTTTTTATCAATTCCATTAACACAGGAAATGAAAATGTTCTCTAGTTTTTTATATTTCTACACTTTGTAACTTTAGAAGATTTTGTTGTTGTTTGAAAGTGTTTTAGTTTATGTTGTTCGTAGTATTTGTGTTTGTCTATTAGCGTGTCCCTAAAAAATATATTTGTCATCACAACCCCCAGTTTTATTGAAATTTCTTTCAAAGTTAAGAAATCGTTTTTTTTTTTTTTTTTTTTTTTTTTTTGGAAAAAGTTAGTCCGTGCCGAATATTGGCCGAAAATTACATATTTGTGAAAAAATATAAAGGGTGTCCCAAGAAGAGCGCAATTTTTAAATTTTAAATAAAACACAGATATTTAAAAAAAAAATCGTGAAACTTTATTATATCGTAAAGTAGACAGAATGAGGTTATGTATGGAACAATATATCGTGCAGATGGCCGCCGCGGCTTTGCTGGCATGCACGCGATCTTTTAATGAAATTTTCAATGACCGTTTTGCATGAATGCTGCGGTATTTCATTAATGCAGCGTCCAATTTCCTCTTTTAAGGCTTGAGTCGTCGTCGGCTTATTCGCGAAAACCATCGACTTCAAAAAAACCCAAAGAAAAAAATCTAATGGTGTTAAATCGCACGATCTAGGCGGCCAATTCTGATCTCCAAAACGCGAAATAACACGACCGGGAAATGACTGATGCAGCAATTGAATTGTTTCTCTGGCTGTATGACATGTGGCGCCGTCTTGTTGGAACCACATGCCCTCCACATTCATTTCTTCAATTCTAGGCAAGAAAAAACTGGTTATCATTTCACGATACCGAACACCATTGACTGTTTGCGCTTGACCTGCCTCATTTTCATAAAAAAAAGGTCCAATGATTCCTCCAGCCCAAAAACCACACCACACAGTGACACGTTGAGGATGCATTTGCTTCTCGTGAATCACTCGAGGATTTTCCTCACCCCAAATGCGACAATTCTGCCTATTGACGAAGCCATCAAGATGAAAATGGGCCTCGTCACTGAAGATGATTTTATCGGCAAAATCAGCATTTTCATGTTGTCTCTCCAATACCCAATTACTCCATTCCATCCATACTCCATTCGTGTAGCGCTCCATTTTTACTAACCTCGTACCTTCTACTAGCAAACAATAACAATTGTTCAAATGTCAAACAATGACACTTCGAATGTTGGCAGATTTAAAAATTGAGTTCTTCTTGGGACACCCTTTATTATTATTAAAAATTTTAATTTGTAATTTCACTTATTTATTTAATATACACTGCATAATATAAGATGTAAAATTCTGACTTAATCGGATATAAATAACCCACTTTAGCCTGAATTCCAAAATGACCCATGAATTTGATAAAAATGCAAAAACTTGTTATTTTTAAATTAATTTAAAAAAAAATCATTTTTTTGACAACGTATTTTATGATTCTACCAACATTTTTCCAACGTTGGAAATTTTGTTTACCCATTGCTTTTCCGACGCTTTTTGAGCAGAAGGTAATGATGTTATCATTTTGTGATTGACAGAGCACTTGTTGACATCACTTGTACTACCAGTTAAAGTGCCTTGGCAGTGGTTGAACGTTTGTCTTTTGCTTGTTCAATAATAAAATTTTTTTGCAATTTGATAAAATTTTGATTTTGTAGCTTTCTCGCTTCCGCCACACGAAACATTTCTTTGCAAAACATTTAATAAATTTAGTTTTCTATCAGATTATATACTTTTCTAAGTACAAAACACTCTTTCGAAGCATTCGTGGTCAAATTTATGATTAGAGGTTTAAAGGAATAAATTAAATAATAAATAAAATTTTCAAAAATTTCGAATTTTTGGAATTTTTAATAAAAATACACTTCTATCAAAAATGGAGCATATTGTGCTAAAATTCGGCACAGCTGTACGTTTTTCAAAAAAACTTTATTTAATCCATTTCGAACCCTTTTGCAATACATACAACTGGGAGTGTAATGGAAAATATATTTTTGAGGGACATTCTAATATGGCGATAGTTGATTATGTTTTTACGCAATTTTATACCATCCTTTATATATCCCTTGCAACCTTCTACCCTATTGTCAACTTCAATTCAATTTCAATTTATTTAAATTATTTTCAATGTCAAACAACGTTGAAGGACCATGACTATGGGTTCCTGCTTGGTTTCTTATCTAAATATTCCTGTGTCAAACATTAAAGACAGGAATCTTTCATACGCGTCATAATTTTTTCATTTTAGCTCCCTGGGAAAATAATATTACTTTACTGAAAATGTGAGCAGTATGGTAAGTAGTGTTTAAAAGACCAAACATCCTATGTTTATAGTAAAATTGTAATTTATCGTTTATATCCTCCGTTGTATTTTTTTTTATATATGGCTTTTTATGTACGTATTGATTTTTTCGTTTTTTATATTCGTTGCGAACCATTAAAATATTGTGATTGTAACTCAATGGGGACTGAGATATCATTTTATTGGGGTGATAGAGTGTAAAAAATAAAGAAAAATTATTTGAAACAAATCTGATGACAAATAAATAAAATACTTAAATATCTTTTTGTTTTCTTCTTTCCTTATATTAAACTTTCCTTAAATTAAACTTCACTACGACCTAAGACCTTCGAAAGTTGATTTGCTGTTTTAATTAGATTTCGTAACATCAATACAACATAATTGTGTTATAATTAAACAATATTGGATTAATCAAACAGGTGATGAAATTCGATACTTATGTTGACAGTTTCGTATAATGTCAGTAAAATATAATTCAAACCCGGATAGAAATAGTTATATCTAGTCATATATAATATGATTAAATCATATCTGACTTTGAATTAGGTCACATTACGGCTTATATCATTATATACAAATACATCTGATAATTTGTATATGATTCTTGATATGTCTCCAAATCTTACTCCGTATATAACTACCAAATCCATATAATAATAATCCAAATATATGTTGTTATCGATATGAGTATTTATGGTCCCATGCTAAGTCTGATTAAACCATATGTCACTTCATGCAGAAAATATTTTCCTTAAAATTTTAAATAGCTTCATATATAATACCATACATATTTTGATAAGAGTTCAAAATCATATTAAGTTATCTGCAAGTTAAGAATTTATTACATATGACTTCACATATTACTTCACATATAACCATATTAATTTTATAACGAAATCATTTGGAAGTGATTTATTTCATATAATTTCAAATAAAATATTGATACATGTTATAGGAAAAAAAGCTGCTTAAGTAACTGATAAAAAAAATCAATATGACGCTTTATATAATCATAGGAAATTTAATATGAGTCTTTATACAGTTTTATCCGAGAAATGAGTTTATATATTAATATAAGTCTATTTCTAATTTGATAATATCAGATTAAATTACATCAGAAAAGTGGCGGGATACAATTTAATACGATTTTATATGGTGGTACAAATTTATATCTGAACTGATACATATATATATATATACATAAGATATAGTTTTATCCTGTTTTATATTTTAAAACTTTATTAAAATCCGAAATATTTGCAGAAATAATTACCGTCAAATACGGGTTTTGCTGCAACTGTTTAGTGGGAAACTTTGGCCTATATATATTTTATTCAAAAAAATATACACGTTAATTTTCGTTTTTAAGGAATTCACTTTATTCTTGTTTAGATTTTTTTGTTTTTTAAAATTAATATAATTCTTGTACTTAAAAATAAAAGAGGGTCTATTAAATTTATTTTTGAAATAATTATTTGGGTCACAATTCACACGTCACTGTTTCAAATTAACTTTACTGTTTCAAATGCAAAACTAGAGTGTTTTTTAAAGTATTGTACAAAATTGTTACAAGGCAATGATTATTGAAAAAGAATATGACAAAAAGGGAATAGAAAAAAATTATCTTAAATTATAACTGTTGATCATTACAGTGTGTGACCGTCAAATAAGGGACATCCTTAAACAGCAAGTTTATTAATCCATTCAGGAAGTTTACGACTTTATGATTTGTAGGAACTTTTAATTTATTCATAAAATTTTCTTGAAATTATTGAAATACAAAAACTTTGGAAAAACTTATGAAGATTTTATGGAATTTAGTAACTTCCAACACTGTATAACAAACACGAACAAAACGTTGAACGTTGTGGAATTAGAAATCAGTTTATCTATACCACGGTCAGTGATTGCACAGAAAATTTCATATAGACGCAATCGAACAAATAAAAACATAACAAATATTACATTATTCTAAAAATAAACATGGTCACGGACGAAGGTTCAATGCCAGAAACTGCGCAGTCTGGTTCAGTAAAATTGAAAATTTACTATGTAGTTATGATTCTTAGAAAATACACTCATTCTTCTCTACCACGTCTTTCACAATTAAAATTAAATAAAATTGCATATTAATTATAGTATTAATTGCAATAGTCTGAAAAAGACGTTAAAATTCAAACTTAAACAAAAATCAAACTTTGCTCTCTGGCAATTCTTCCCTAACTACGTAAGCGCCATCTAGCGAATATACAATGAATATATCATAGGTGTGGCATCACTTACAGCATATGGGAAAACAGTGGACATTAGAGTGAGGTAAGTTTCTAAAAATAGAACTGTTGTGTTGTTGGAGTTTTACTTCTGAGATTATGTATGCAAGAACAAAAACACCTTGTATTGAATAAAACTAGTTTTAAACACAACAAAAACTCGACCTGACGATAGATCAGTGCGCTAAAGCGCTCTGTCTAACGTGAAGTGCGAGTGCATGTGGCATTAGAAATCAGTTTATCTATACCACGGTCACTGATTGCACAGGCAATTTCATATAGACGCAATCGAACAAATAAAAAACATAACAAATATTACATTATTCAAAAAATAAGCAGGGTCACTGACGAAAGTTCAACACCAGAAACTGCGCAGTCTGATCCAGAAAAATTGAAAATTTACAAAGTAGTTATGATTTTTAGAAAATACACTCATTCTTCTCTACCACGCCTTTCACAACTAATTTAGGTTATATACATTGAAAAACATCTTTAACTAAATTAAAAACTCCAAATGCTGCAAATGAAACAAGTTCTTTTTTTTTAGGGTTCCTACATCTTATGTGTATAAGCTGTCTATATTTAAGAACCAGAAAGGAATCAATAAGCGTATTCAAGAGACAAAAATTGGGGTAAATTGTATAAGTCTATTTAAGTTGTTTTGTCAAAAGCCCCCATATAAAATTATACACAACATGAGATAGGCAATTGTGCTAGTGTATTTATGAAATATAAAGGGTCCGCCATCTAACGTTTTTTTTTTCAACTAGTGCTTATTTCGTGAATGGTAACACTTAGGTCATGTCTGATTTGACAGATAATTAGTTTTATCCTTCCGCTGAACGAATATGGTCCGTATTTTCGTTATCTTGTGAAAAAAGTGAAAGAAACTGGCATCCTCATCGATAAACCAAAGCGTGAAAAGCCAAAAACAGTGCGTACACCCGAGAATATTGCTGCTGTGGCAGAAAGTGTGCGTGAAGCGCCATCAACATCAATTCACCGTCGTTCTCAACAATTGAACATTTCGGAGACATCATTGAGACGAATTTTGCATAAAGACCTTGGTATGACGCCATACAAAGTCCAATTGGTTCAGGAGTTCAAAAAAAAAAGTTGTTTGGCGGACCCTTTATAATTATATAAAAAATGTGAAATATTCTAGCGTGGCTCTGCATGGGGTAATATACAACTTTATCCAAAATTAAATTGTGTTTTTTTTAATATGATATAATATCTAAATATATATTATTTTGTATTTTGCTATGTCGAGGTATATATAACGTCGTATTTAATTGGAGTAATTTTTACATATTTTAAATGCAATATACAATTGTATATTTATCGAGATGCGATAAGATGCATATATGACATTATATTACAATTTTTGGATGAAATACTAATTCTTATATATGAATTTTTATAATTATGAATACTGTCAGACAGAAACTTATAAGTACATATAAAATAATATAATATAATATAATACGTTTTTACACGGGTATATATTTTTTAAACACTACATTTTTTCTTCCCAAATATAAAAGTTTTTATATATTCAGATACAACCTGATACAATTAAATTCTTTACTATAAATATTTATATAGTTATACACTGAGAGAATTAATGAATTATTAATGATTTTTTGCATTAGATCTATGAAATGTCACTGAAACTCGTTCATTGAAACTTTTCGTTAAATTAATACAGTTTTTCATTAAATTTTATGAAAAATTTCATTTTAGTTATTACAAATTTCATACTGCTAAAGAAAAAATTTCGTTACAAATAATTTCATTACAACTATGAAGCTTTTCATAAAGTTTAAGAAATTTTTCATTCACATTGTGAAGAAAACTTCATCAGTTTAATGAACAAATTGCATTAAAACTTGTCCAAGAAATTCTGTCTGTGTATAAACATTTATATTACAGCATAAATATTTGTATATAGCTTTATGTTGTTTAAAAACTTTTTGGGTATATATATCAATATATCATTTTATATGATTCTGCATACAATTGTATTTAATTTACCTATTTTATATACAATATAGAGCAGGAGTGCCCAAAAGTTTCTTATGGAAGAGCAAACACCAATACATTTAAAGAAAAACTAATTTTTATTCAATATTTTTTGTTGTAAAAACCAATACATACAAAGAAAAAAGAAAAAAATATTTCAATGTTTACCAGCAAAGCATACGAAAGTGTTGTTGCTTTGCGCTTGCGTGTATGCAGTGAAGAACGACAAAAAAACTAATAAGACAAAGTTGTTTGTGTATTTCGTATTGCTAGTGCTGAGCGCTCTATATGTGTATTAAAACACACAGCCTATAGCTAAATGTTTTTAGAAAAACAAATGAGCACCAAGCGCATAGGCCTTGGGCACCCCTGATATAGAGTATATGGGCTATATAAGTCCATATATTGTTGTTTACAAAATTATATAAAAATTAATAAGGCCCCACGCTTTTAATATTTTTAAATAATCTCAGATGTGATTATATATGGTCCATTATAAAGACACACTAAGTTTTATGTGCTCAATAAAGTTAGGGTTTTAAATGACAAATAATATATATTTCTAATAAGTCGTTAACGATGTATTCGAACAACCAAATATGAATTAATAAGAGCACTATAGTTTTCAGCAGTGCTTTATTTAACTTAATATCTTTTAATTTAAATATAGTTGGATTATTTGTATCTAATTATATCTAATTGTATCAAATATAATATAATTTGATGTAACTATATCGGGACAAAATTGGGTTAGAATTGAAGAGTTTTGTATTAAATTGTAGCTAATTAAATATAATTAGATCCAAAGTAATACAATTAAATAACACCACTTTCAGATCAAATCATATCCTCTTATATGTGCGGAAAATATTTCATCATATATAATTATATATAAACTTTTTTACTCGGGTATAGAAAAATAAAAAAATACGTCTCAGCTTAAATTCAATAAGGAAAAAAACATGTGAATTTGGCAGTAAACGACTTATTTGAATTTGGTTATTTTAAAATTAATTAAAACTAAAAACTAACGAAATAAAAACCACTCATGATTAAATGCAGTTTATAAGCGTTTTCAGAAATATACACAACAAAACTTCTTACGTTAATTAAAATATTTTTTTTCAAACCATTCTTATAAATTATGCTAAAAAAAAAAAATTAAAATCATTAAAGTGTACACTTTCATTATTGTGATTACATGTACTTGTATGCGAACTCATATTTGCCCTCATGGTGCTGTGTCGTAAGGACATTGTCCTACATTTACACTGGCTAATCAAATATAAACGTTCATGATTGAATGCATGCGGTCATTAAAATTTCAAAATACGTACAAGTAGTATTTTTCATTCGTTTTCGTTTTTATTTATTTTTTTCTTCTTTCGTTTCGTTTCGTTACCAACGTAACACAACGTTTGTTATTCAATAGTATTTGGTTTAACGAATACGCGTCATAGGGTCGGTCAGGTCAAGTCAAGTCAGCTTAGCTCAGTTAAGTTTAGTTATGTTCAGTTCAGTCAGGTCGGGCAATAAAAATGAAAACTATTGTGGACATTTGTTTTAAGTTTTAATGCTTTAGTTAAATTAAAATGATCTCAAAACACGCAAAGCAATAGAATTTCAAGCAGTTCAAAATGGCCCAGCCATCCAGTGTAGCATTTGGTTGTTGTATGGCACTTGAGTAAGGGATATCCAAGTGGAACGAGTTTTTAATGTTATGGTGGTATCAAGTATATTACCGTCGTTTGGAGTAGTAGTAGCAGCAGTTGTAGTTGTTTAAACAGGTTGCTTGGGAATTTAAAACAGCATTCGTGTCAGGAATTAGCGCACCTCTGTTTTTCTTTCTTGTTTTTTTTTTTTGTTTAATACGGATGTGCAATTATTAACGGCATATTTACATGATTGTGTACTAAATTCCATGGGCAGTAGTATAAGAACGATAACTGGTTTTTCTACGTGTCCTGTGGGTTTTGTTGCAGTGGCAATCTGCTAAGTTTTGTGGTGCACAATTGTCAATTTTTCGTGTTTTTGCCTAATAACACAATATGCAATAAATTGAATTTTCTAAGAAAAAATCCAGTCCGAAATTTTTTCTGATTTTTACTAATATATGAACTAATTTGAACTAATATATGAGCTCTATTTTTGATCAATGGTGATAATCTTTAACTACGAGCTCATATATTAGTTCTCATTTAGTGGGAAAACTAGGATATATGAATGTTTGATGTTTTGCATGGGATTGTCACTTCTTTCAAAACGTGTTCAGATGATGGGAACCTAGAAAATTCCCGAAATACATATATCTATCAATACATTCCTGAAAGTGGTCAGTTAATAAATTTAAAACAAAAACTCTATACATTATTTGTTAGGACAATATCCTAATAAAGAAATATAGAGTATGGCCTCGAATTTGAACAATTTTCATTTTCATCGTAAAAGTCTATAAATAGAATTTTGTAAGAAAACATCCAGTCTGAAATTTTTTCTGATTTGTTTGAAAAATAAAACAATAAAGTTGAGTTATAAACAAAAAATTTAATAAATTTAATTCTCATTTAAAAAAATATGATACAATACAAAAATAATTGAATTTGCACCTAACACAAGATTGTTAATACACTGTGGTGCAATATTATAGCCGCACCCAATTTTTCAACAAATTTTCATCTTTAGGGGTGTATATAAAAAAATCTAAAATCTAATCTTGGAAAGCCAACTCCATCCCGCCATCGGCACAGAACGCTCCCAAAACCATCAATGGAGAGCAAAGTCCCCAAACCATAAATGTTTCCTTACGTGAATCTCTTCAGTAATAATTTTAAATATCCGGACCGTCCAAGTTAAACCTTTTCTGAAATGATAAATTTTGAAATGAATGTCGACTAGAGATAGTTAAATTTGACTGACCTTATTTTTGGCAAAATCCAACCGTGCACTTTTGTGACGTGGCAGTAATCGTGGCGCATACTTTATTTCTTGGCAGCGGGTAACTGAAGACTGCTGTTATACAGTGCAGCGGGACACATTTAAATCACATTCGTGTGCTATTTGTTTGGCAGTTTTTGTTGAGTTGCTGGCGCTTCTGATAATCTTGTGTTTATTACGAACTGAAAGTTTGGGTTTTCATTCAGCTTTTCGTTTCTTTTGTCCGTAATTAGAAGAACTTTTTAAAAAATTACAAAATTCTGTTTGATATTACAAACAGAATTTTGTATTTTTTTTTTGTCAGTCAACTCCATCAACAATGCCAAAATAATCTGTCCCTAAACAAGGAATCGCCTACACTTAGAATACTATGTAGGTAAACCCACTGAAAATGTAGTTAAAAACAAATTAAATTTCACTTAAAGAAAGGACGACTAACATTTCAGTAAATACAACTAACATTGTCATTTGTTATTAATGTTCAAAAAATGACAATGACAATTGTAGTAAAAATGAACCACATGGTAGTAAAAAATAAACAAACATTTAATATTTTTATATTTGTAAATAACAAAAAACAACCGTAAAAAATTAATGTAAAATCATAAAACAGTCATTTGATGTGGTTTGTTGTTTTAAATGAACTACAAGGTTAATAAAATATTGACTTTATTGTACAAATGACTGACATTTACATAAAAATAAAGAAACTGTATTACAACCCACACTTATTTTTAAAGCAGAAGTTCTCTGAGTGTAGAAAATGTTTCGTTCGTAGGTCTTATCCTTTAAGCGTCTAGAAGTGTCACATCGTTTGAGTACCTTTTGAAAATACATATTCTGTAAGCATTCAGGTGTGTCACATTTAGAAAAACAGTAAGTTGCTCACATTCCCTGAGAATCTTTCAGTATCCCGCGAGTGTCCTTGCGTGTGGATTGCACAAGGAAATGTGGCATACGATGGTTATATCCTTTAAATTGCCTTTGAGAGACTGACTCTGACAATTTCTGAGAGTGCCCTTAAACGAAACCTGTAAGTATCCTTTTATAATCTTAGAATATCCTGCAAAGGAATATCACTGTGGTCTTGAAATAGGGTGGCGTGCCGTACTTAGGTCCACTTTGAATAAGAAAAAAGTGTTAACGTTTTGTTATTAACCAATATTTATTACAATTTTATAGCTAACAATAAGTTGTTTTCCTTATCAAAAAGCTTTTGACTCCTTAAACCACCCATGTAAACATGAAAAAGAAATAAGTTTTGTGGCTGGCGTTTGTGGTAAACTAATTTTAGTTAGGTTTTAAATTTACAATAGTTTTATTTAATTGCCAATTTATTTTAGAGCCCCGAACATAAAAACCACTTAAATATCTATTGTTAATCGGTTTTAACACTACCTAGGCAAACCCTTTAAAAGAAAAATAACAAATCTAAACACTCACCGGAGGGCCAATCACGAATACCTAACTATTGAGCAAAACTTTTTATAAAAATTTATATTTTAGCCACAAATGAAAGCAATATGGCTATTAAAGCAATTATCAACATTAGGGAATGTAAGTGGTATATGGTGTTAGCAGGACTAACTTGTTTCCAAAGTAAAGGTTTCATTTACTTTAATTCATATTTTTGATATAAAGATTTGGTTTCGAAATAATCACATTTGATTTAGTTTAACCACCCACTAGCCGTCATTGTTTTAGTGTATACGCCCCACAATTATTATGCGATTCAACCAACTAAAACGGAAACACTGTTGCCATTTTTGCTTTTTGTGTTTTATATTTTAGCAAGAAGGATATTTTTTCAACATGCAATATTCAAATTAAACTAAAGTTTTTCTTTACAGTTTTTTCGTTTTTTTTTGCGTGCTGGCATGTTTATGTCTTCCCTTGCTTCCCTGACTCTGACAATTTGATTGCCAGAATAACAACAGAATACAACACAGAAAAAAGATCCCGATCAAAAAAAGTTACATCTCGAATACAAAATCAGATCTCATTTGATGTAATTATTACCCAAGTTTATCTCAAAATTAGCGTATAAAGTAATATTCGATGAGATTCCTCAAATATATGGCTGGATTAAATTAGATCAAAACTGATCTTAAAATTGGTTGATGCAATAATACCTAATTTATGGTCGTGATTGATGCCAAAATATCGCATGGGATTAATTTAGATCTAAGTGTATCTAATGCGATCCAAAAACATAAGTAACTTTTGGTGGATCGAATAAGACGTTTTGAGATTAAATTGGATATATTTAAGTCCCACGACATATGAGTATGAGCTATTTCAAAAAATTTTGACACCTGTTGAATCTGATTTTAGATGCCTTTTATTTCTTAAGGTTTTATGAATTGAGAGGAATGATGAAAAGGGTTAGGCTGACTATACATACCTAAAAGCTATGACATGTTAAGTTTAACGTTGAAACGTCTTCACCAAAATAATTTAGTCCATTTAAAAATCTATAAATTAAAAAAAAAATTTATTTAAAACTTACAAGAGTTTTTAGTTTTTAACTTTCACATCCAAGCCAATACAAAATTTAATCATTTTATTTGGGAGATACCTTCACTAAAAAACGAATTTCACCAGCCAGCTTCAAAAAAGAATTTTAAGAATTTTGAACTAATAAATTTTATAAACATGGCTTAAGAACATATTAAGGAGGTATCTGGAGTGAATCTTTACCACAAACTAAATTGATAAAGTGCTAAAAGTTCAACTTCACATTTCGCGTTGTGACAGCTAAAGCGCTGTATCAATTCCGCCAAAACGATCATCAAATAAAAGATTTGATGAGCTTAATTCTGAAATCGAGAAGCATAAAAAAAGTTTAAGGACTTTTTATGAAGCAAACAAAATTTTCATAACCTCAAAAAGCATTATATTAAAGGTTTTAATTTTGCGAATTAAAAAGTATTTTACATATTTTCTGCAAATAAGTAACGCTAGACTCAACTAAATATCATTACACCGGCAAAAATGTGTGTTTTCCAAAATAATCTCGGTTTTCTTTTTTAGTTTTAGTTTTTTTTTTTGGGTGGTGTAATTTGTGGTGTAATATATTTTGAAATGTTATAAGTACAATGAGATCTAGAAATTATTGTAATTAATTCCAAGCAAAACTTGCAATTTTAATATTTTTTATTCCCTTGAAACTTGAAGCCGACATCATTTTTTCGTCGTTAAAGATAAAGGATTATCGCTAATATAGATTTAGGATGATTTATTTTTTTTGTGTCGAAAATTTTTGAAATTCTTCTTATATTGCTTTATACAATTGTTTATAATGCTATATTGCAAAATATATATTCATACAAAATTATATATAACTAATTGTATCTCAAATATATAATTATATATCTCTTTATATTACATTTCATATAGCGCAACATGATATAATATTTAATTACATATCGACCGTTTTGCAAAAAGTTTCTATGATCGAAACGTACACAGAAAAAACTAATAACGGGTTTCAATTAAAAAATGTATTGAATCAATTAGTATTTTAATTGAATTTGCAGCTATCACGGCAATGATTAGAGATTAGATCAGAAGGCACTATGCACCGCGACCAATGTAGGTCTTTTGTGCTGCCTAAGGTTACCTACAGATTCAAGCTACCTATAAAGCCAATTATCCTATTAGGTAAAATATTCGCGATGTCGGAAGGCGCAATGAAGCGATCACCTAGAAACCTAAGTCTCCTATCACAAAGCCTGGG